>OY253748.1:26138174-26569782 GCA_958009045.1 Oxytorus armatus
GGTCAGCGGGATTGTAGCGGAGCGACAGCCGCTGCGGGTAACGGTAGCGTGACAGGTGGCGCCGGGAGTGGTTTAAGTTGCGCCGGTGCTGCCGCCGGAAGATTCGGACAAACGTTCGGTCTAACGTCGACAACGTCGGGCTGCACGGTTGATCCGCGAATCGGTGGTGTCGGAGCCGTGGCCGCGTGTACAGCGGCTACGGCTGCCTCGAGCGCGTCAACGTGTGGACCGATAGATGGTCTCACGCGTCTCGACAGTCAGGGTGTCGCGATGCGATATTACCGACTGTGGATATACGCCTGTAACATAGTGCTGCTCGGAAGTGCGGTTGGTTTTGCCGCCGCTGTATCCCGTACGCTGTTCTTCACCGGTGATCCAAGACGTTATCTCGTTCCCGGTGTACCGCGAGCTCTTGATCCAACCGCGCTTTACGCTTATTTAGCGCTTGCCGCTCAATTGGGCCTTGTACAATTGCTCGGTTGCATAGCGGCGAGGAGATTGAGCGCCAAGCTTCTAAATGCCTATTGGATGCTGCTGCTCGCGTTGTTGTTCGGTGACGCGGTCATTGGCGTCGCTTGGGTATTTCGTTTCGAGAGAATGCGCGCCGAACTGAGACCGAGCCTTAGATTACGCTTGCAGCTTGAGTACGGGAAGGAGAATCGTTTTAGCGAACATTGGGATCGTTTACAGCGTGATTTTTCGTGCTGCGGTATTGCCGGACACGAGGATTTCGAAGCGACGAGCCTCGATCGTTTGCCGCAAACGTGCTGTCCGCCGAGTCAGCTTGGCGGGTCGATCGTTAGCTTTGGTGCGAATAACACGGCCGACACTTGCCAACAGCCTTATCCCCGTGGCTGCGAGGACAGTCTCGTCGATTGGTTGCGTAAAACTGCCGATCTACTGTTTGTACTTGGTATTTGCGTAATCGCTTTTGCCAAATTGTGCTTTCTCGGTATATTACGGTACGAGATAAGGGAGATGATACAGAAGATACGTTTGTTGAGAGAACCGCCGTTACCACCGCCGTCGGCCATTATCGGTGGTTCATCATCGATACTATGCACAGCCTCGCCACCTTTCGTACAATCTTTCTCACAATTGGGCGTATCGCCGGTCGTCGATTCTATTCTCACCACCAACACCAACAGTCATATTAACAACAATAATAACAATAATATGAGCAGCAACAATAATAATAATGCTGGAGCCGGTGCTGGTCCGCGTAGAACAACACTTCCGATGGCCGCGTTGCCCTCCGGTGAGTTTCGGACAATTCTGTTTATGATTTTTTTCAGGAACGGCGAAAAATATTTTCATAATACGAATCCTCGAAATGAGAACACTTAACGAATTCAAGAAATAACATTTAATTCGCATCGATGTTAGAACGAAAAGATGGATGTAAAAGACTTTTAAGATTGCTGTTTATCAAGTGTAACGTTGAAATACGGAAATTCAAGAAGGTCGCTCAGTATGGCCGTCAGCTATCAGCTTTTAGTTCGTCCCTTGACCACATTAAGCGCCCCATTTCGAATTTCGAAATTTGGACTTTGTTGTTGAATCCTGGGGTCGCTCGGTGTTTCATTTCGGTCATACTTGGGTTAAAATCCATGTATAGGGAATGTTTAACTCAAAATGAACTTTCTCCTGCCTATATATCCGCCTGTTTTAACTTCTGATGTCTCAAATGATAAACTACAAACGGTTATCTTGGTTAGTACGAAATTCGACCACCAGGTTCGCATCCTTAATTCGTATCACTAATTTGACCATCAAAGTCAGTTGAGCGACTCCTAAACTTTGGCAATCTTTCAAAATTCATTAAGACAGTCGTCTGGTCTGGAGCGAGATTTTTGACGTCATTTCTAATGTGCAATAACGTTTAAACCGTTGAAGTTGTCCTGATGAAAATTTACACGTGCATTTATTGATCCTTAGAGAATACTTGTACATAAAAAAAAAAAATTATTTCAAATATTTTCATGTAGTTTTTTGCCTTGTTGCAACATGGTGCGCCGAAATCTGCGCCCACTCTGGACGATGTTGTATGCATCTGAAAAAAAATATATATATACAGGGTGAGGCACTAACTGTTGCCACGTAGAATAACTCCGAAAGTACGATAGTAGTAGAAAATTTTTTGAAACCCAAGTTGCATGGGACAACGGGCGCTATCGTATGGCGTTAGTTTTTTGTTGCTAGGTGGAGTCGCATCGGAGATTTCAAGGTCAACTTTGTTTTTTTAGATAGAATGGTATGTTTTGGTACTTATTTTCTGATATGGGCTATCGAGACGAATCCAATGATATTAAAAAAAAAAAATTTGGATGTTTTTTTTTATTAAAATTTTTTTTTTTAATTCATTTATTTTTTTGAGGCAAAAAAGTGAGATGAACTTTATTTACAGATGGTGTTCAAAGTGATTGCCATTGGAATCAATGCAGTACTGCAAGCTCCTTATCACGGATTGTGTAGAATTTCTTATCACTTCGGCACTTATCCCGCTTAATACGGCCTTTTCATCAAACCTACAATGTACCGTGTAAATACACGGTCAAATTTTGCACGATATGCGAGAGAGAAACAAATTTTTTTAAACAAAAAAAAATAAAAAAAAACATTTGATTCGTCTCGATAACCGCTACCAGAAAATAAGTACCAAAACATAGCATTCTATCTAAAAAAACAATGTTGACCTTGAAATTTCCGATGCGACTCCACCTAGCAACAAAAAACTGACGCCATATGATAGCCACCGTTGTCCCGTGCAACTTTTGTTTCAAAAAATGTTCTACTACTATCGTACTTTCGGAGTTATTCTACGTGGCAACAGTTGGTGCCCCACCCTGTATATTCTCAATCTGTATGAGTATTCTGAGCACTGGTAGCAGAATTGGTACTTAAAAAAAAAAATTTGACAAAATGACGGCCTGTTGAACTTTCATTAATGATATTTCATACATTGAAATATCATTAATGAAAGTTCAACAGGCCGTCATTTTGGCAAAAAATTTTTTTTAAGTACCATTTCTGCTACCAGTGTTCAGAATACTCATACAGATTGAGAATATATATATATTTTTTTTTTTTTCAGATGCATACAACATCGTTCAGAGTGGGCGCCGATTTCGGCGCACCATGTTGCAACAAGGCAACAAACTACATGAAAATATTTTTTTTTTTTAATGTACAAGTATTCTCTAAGGATCAATAAATGCACGTGTAAATTTTCATCAAGACAACTTCAACGGTTTGAACGTTATTGCACATTAGAAATGACGTCAAAAATCTCGCTCTAGACCAGACGACTGCCTTAATAATCAGTATCACGAATGATTTATCATCGTGAAGAATCTTCCGAGCATTATTTTCCGGTTAATATCATACGAAAACAAACTAACGAGTATAAATGTTGAATTAGTTAATTCTTTCCCGAGTAATTTCTACTTTTTACAAATTACCATTGAAATTTTAATTTTCAACAATGAAAAATTCTTTCAATTGCCCATATTTATGGCTCGTGTTGTGTGGTATCTTTACAGGCAACTCCTCGATTCTACAGCAATCGGACGATTACAGCGGCGTACGACATCCCCTGTTGTCGAGCAATTTGCAAGACGGAGGTGCGGACAGCGACACGAATAGCCATTGCGCGCTGATACTCGAAGAGACAACACCCCCTTCTATAAGCACACACAGCGGTTGTACAGCGAGTACAAGACCCGACAAGAGTAACGGCAACAACAATTACGAGATGCGCGAATTTAATCGCAGATTATTGATATCAAACGGTTCCGGTCCTGGCAATATCAATGCCGGACCGAGAAATCGACGCACCTGACTATGGAAGTGGTGGCGACGTACGTCAAATCGTTTTTTCTATAGAACCAACAGGCCCGCCGAACTCACGCTCTACACCAAGTAATGGTTGACAAAAAACAAAGAAAATCCTGTTTCTCTTACTATAACTACTAAAAAAAAAAAAAAAAAAAAAAAGAACAAAATACAAAAACTCCATTCCCAACCTAAAGTCTAAAACCAATCCTCTCACCGTCATTCGCCTACTCTTCCTCCTACGTTAAATTCATAAAAAAAAACTCCCTAGGGCGGTACGTGATCCTCGAAAACGAGTAAAAAAACAACAACAATTTTTAAGATACAATTAATTTTTATAAATATAATTTTTACCTCCGTTTTTCAAACCATTCTCGATTGACTTTAGACAAAAAGAGGGTTCCATGTCTAAACATCACGTTGCAATTACTAAACGGATAATACCATCGCACGCGAAAACTACACGGCGCATATTTACACATCCGGTTTAATGGGTTTTGTTGAGTTTTGTTGGGTTTTATTGGGTTTTGATCGCCACAAAGCAAACCAAACCCCAACCCAAAACCCAAACCCCAACCCAAAACCTAAACCCAAACCTAAACCCCAACCCAAAACCTAAACCTAAACCCCAACCCAAAACCTAAACCCCAACCCAAAACCCAAACCCCGACCCAAAACCCAAACCCCGACCCAAAACCGAACAAAACCCACTAAACCGGATGTATAAATATGCGCTGTGTATTTTTCGCCTGCGATGTTATCATCAGTAAAGTAATTGCAACGTGATGTTTAGACGTGCTACCAAAAAGAGTGGCAACGAATTACGGGAAAAAAAAAAAATGTGCGATTTACCTTTTTCTTTACGGTATATCTTTAGAACTGTAGTTCTCGTGTGTAAAAAGTTACCGAGGGTTATGTACCTCCTCAATGAAGAGTATCTCCCCCGTGGTAAAGAAAAAATAAAATAAAATCCAACGAAAGAAGAAAAGTCCATTCTAACCGATGGAATGTAGTGAATTGAAAAAAAAAAACAACTAAAGTCCAACAAATTCAACGAGCTAGAAAGATTTTTTTTCTTCCAAACGATTCGAATAGATTTGAAAATTTTTCTTTACCAGGCCCAACACGAATAAAAAAAAACCTATCGTCCCTTCTATACGGTACAATGTTCGAACTGTCTCGACATTTACTGCTACTGCCAGCAAAACGGCGTACGTTAATAAATTCCGCCGCCACGAAACTCCACGAAACAAAGAAAACATTCACGAGAGAGCAGACGAAAAAAAAAAAACACCACACGATGCATAAAAAAATCACACACATACAAACATACTTGGTGTATCAATATGTCATAAAATGTACTCGTAGAAGCGCGCAAATAATGTACATATAGCGAATCTGGACGAGGGAACTGGGGGACTTTTTTTCACCCTCTAGAGAGAGTGAAAAAAAAAAGAATTGACACAAACGCGACTAAGCGTTATTTTCCGACAGACCAAAATTGGCCTCCCGTTTTAGGATTTGAAAAAATTAAAACTGCGGGCTCTCGCCATGGAAATTTTCCCTTCGCGATTATTCACGACGAGTGTATTACGAGGGAGGTTGGGTGGGAACTATAAAAACAAAAAAAAAAACAAAATAATAAAAAAAAAACTAAAAAACAGAAAGCTAAAACGAAAAAAACAGATTTCAGACTGTAAATACAACAACGTGTAGGTTCGCGAGACGTATTTAGATAGTCATTTAATCAAGTACCTGTCCCTATTGGCATTAGCATTGGCGTTTATATAGAAAAGGCAAATTCAAATGAACTCTCGATCGTCCGCTTTGAACTGAACGAACGTACTCGATTGTATTGCGAAGAAAAGAACAACAAACACGTTGTAAATGCGAAAAGAAAGGGAAAAAAGTACGGAAACACACAAAAGGCCACTGTCGAATTGAAACTTTTACGCTAAGTCCCCGGTAATTTTTTTGTTTAGCACACTTTTTGTGATTGTACTGTACGAAAAAGTTTGGAAACGAAACGTTGTTAAATCCTCGCACGACGTGAATCGCGCCGATAACACGATACGACAGGATGCGTCAGTCAACAATCTGACGGAAAAAATGAAAAATAATTCGCATCGTTTGCGGATTCAACGTTTCAAATACCAAAATGTGCGGACTCAATATGGCCGACGAGAAAAACAAAACAACAATGATCCTAATGAAGCGAGGAATGGTAGCCGAACGTTTTAGAAATACCTAGCACTTAAAGCTCCGGACGTTAGTTCCTGGTATCGCTCGATGCCCCATTTCCGGTCACGCGAGGGTTTAATGTGCAAGTGCGGTGAAAAAAAAAAAAAAAGTCTATTACCGTCGTTTTGACCCGTGATTAAAAAAATATAAACGTATTTACACGTAAAACACGTACTTGCGAAAGATGTGAAGGAAGAAAAAAAATGGTACATCAGTTCGTCAAAGAATAATTGACGAAAAACCGAAACAAAAAAAAAAAAACATACAAACAGTAGAGACTGAAAAAAGGGGTCAGCGAGATATGAACTTTGTGTTTGTTTCTTCTTTATCAATAATCTTTACTCGGAATTGTTACCAAGTAGTTTAATGAGAGTTTGTACCTCGTAAAAAGGGAAAAAAAACGAACGAGAGGTGTAGTACAATCAATAGGGAATATTGTGAGACATTAAAAATAAACGACAATTTTTTTTTATTTTGAGGAGAACCGTATTGGCCAATATCTCCGTTACCGTGCACTTTAGGCCAAAAATGGTCATAACCTTTCTTGTAGATAATTGAATTTCCTATCTTTTTTTTCCAAATAATTTTTTTTGTATCACTTACCGTTTACGACTTATACGACTGTTTAAATGTATCTATTCACTTTTTGACCTGTATCACTCCTGATAATTGTTTAAACAATAAAATGCTAATAACTTATCTTTTAAATCCATAAATTTCTCACAACTTTTATTCAAAACTTTTTTGTCTAAAGTTAATATTCTCAAAGTTATAACGCGTTCAATGTTGCGCTACCGGGTGCAAGGCTAATAAAAACTCGTCATAACTTTGAGAATATTAACTTTAGACAAAAAAGTTTCAGAGAAAAGGTGTGGGAAATTTATGGATTTAAAAGATGAGTTATTAGCATTTTGTTGTTTAAACAATTATTAAGAGAGATACAGGTCAAAAAGTGAATAAATAAATGTCAACAGTCGTATAAGTCGTAAACGGTGAGTGCTACAAAAAAAATTATGAAAAAAAAAAAGATAGGAAATTTAATTATCTACAAGAAAGGTTATTACCATTTTTGATCTAAAGTGCACGGTAACGGAGATATTGGCCAATACGGGTTTCCTCACAATGACGGCACTTGCGCTCTCTTAATTTGTAAGAATTTTGTTTATTTACATTCAGTACGTGATACTGAACCTTATTAAAAAAAAAAATTGTCGTTTATTTTTAGTGCAACGTGGACAAGAGTAACGGGCTCCCTATTGATTGTACTAGTGTTCAAGAGGAACGAGGACAGGGTGTTTTTTCGATCAAGTCAAAGACGTGAAAAATAAGAGAACATGATAAAACACGCTATAAAGAGCATATAGAGCTTTCACAGCTGGTCGGAAGGGGATGCCCGCGGTAATAGATAATAAACGGTTATAAATGTGTGCTCGGTTCGGACGACGCTCTATAAGAAGAAATAAATAAAAATAAAGAGAACGTCGTAGTCGTTTATAATAATTGCGTTACTCGATCGTCCTATAAGCTCGAAATTACTGCTGCGTAGTTTAACGAGATAAATAGTTGTATACAATATATATTACGAGGGCCACTTCGAGCGAGAACCGGACCGAAGATGGAAATGGTGTTTAGGGAGCTTCGAATAGTGCCTACGTATTAAAGAGAAGAAGAAGAAAAAGTGAGCGAGAGAAAAATGGGGAAAATGAAATGAGAGAATGAAAGAGATAAAAATAAAATAAAAATTAAATGAAATCCGCTAAAAAATCGACTATGAATTTTTCTAGTTTTATGCCGTAGTATTTAAAGCTAAACGTATATATATTCAACGGTAAATATAAACGAGACCATAAATGATAACGGTTGATTATCACTCAGCAAAATGATGTAAAACAAACAAAAAAATAGAAAGCAAAAAAAAACCTCCGTTGTGTAAATAATTGGATTTATGTTATAATCTCGTAGTTTCTAGATACGCAATGGTACGTCCATCTATCAACGTTTTATTATAAATGTAATAGCCGAGCGTGTATAGTTGTTTGATGGAAAAGAAGAAAAATGAAAAAAAAAAATATATATATATATATATATGCAGCGGAGCTTTAAATACACGAAAGAGTGTGAGAGTGAGAGAGAGAGGGCTTTGACCGTTACCTATTTTTCATTACCTAAATCCATCAACGTTGTGACCAAAAATGTAGCGTGAACGTTCCAATAATCATCGCCTCAGTGATTTTATGAATCGAGTATGTTTGCATCGAAATTACGACACTTTGAGATCAATGTTTCCAGTCATCGAAGATTTTTTAATAGAAAAAAAACTATACTTGAAAACGAAAAAAAATATGAAGAAAAATTTAATACTAAGCATCAAATGCGATATGCTCAAAAAAAATGTCTCGCTATACTGTGACGATGACTGGATTACACATCCACTTGGTTCGTATAGTTTGTCGCAAAGCATTAAAAAACTATTATAGACTATCCACGCGTTTTTTTTTCGTTCATGTTGTCACGATGTATCGGATAAATAATAATAGCCAGAGAGAAAGAGAGAGGACTCGTGTGGGTCGGTCGTAGATCCCAAATAAAGATGCGATTGCATCTTTATTTGGGATTACTTACTTTAGTTACTTGAACACTAATACTGGAGGGATGGAAAAAAAAAAACAAGTTTTTTTAGATTGTCTCTTGTTGATCGAGATACCTTGCAATACGAAGAGAAAAAAATAGCTGCCATGAAACGAGCTGTGACAAAAATATTTACCACTGTCTCATCGATTATTGTGAAAGATTCCTAAATTGCCGTTTTTCAAAACATCCCTGAGACGGTTGTAAACAAATTTTTCACAGCTCGCTCCATTCACGACAGCTGCCTTTTTTTTTTTCATTCCAAGATACGACTATGTTGACGAGACGAGATAATCCACGAGAAAAGTCGTTCCTAATCGCCCCTTAGAACAACAGTATGGTTTCCGATATTTCCAAAGTTCACGTTCTTTTTTCTCCTATTAAACGAGAACGACGTATGATGAACATTTTTTAATCAAACATCTCTATATGGAAATTCGAGACAGATTTTCTAGAATACCGAAGAAGGATTGTAAAAACAATGTACACCTATCGGATCGATCGGAAATTGATTTGTTTTATTTTTATGCTTGCTTACCCAAATATTTATTCGCCTGACGACATTTTAGAAGTGGTAAAAATTGTACGATGATAATACTTCTGTATAACCTTAATACAGTCATTACCCCATCCTAGAATAACTAAAGCTATTATTTAACACGAAATTGTGCGTTTTATTCGAGAATTATAAAAGAGAAGAAGGAATTACTAATAATTAAGTAACATCAATATGAAACACTCAATAACAAACCACGATACAGAGCTGATACGAAAAAAAAAAAAAAAATTCAAAAATTTATGAATTTCGGTAAAAATTATCAACAATTTTATATCACAACATTACTGACGTTAGAATAACTTTTGCCTTTTGTTCTAGATCAGAAAAATACTTTTTTCTCCTTTATGAAACTCGTTGCTCGCGCGCAATTTCACAAAAAAAAAAAAAAAAAAAAAAACACAAAGTTCCCCACCGTTGTAATTAGCCCAAAATTCTATGTACATAACATGCTGTTACCACGTATTATATAGATATATATATATAATACGCGTATAATGATTACCATGATATACGAAAAATACAAGGACAAAAGAATTGGTTATTTAGTATAAAAAAGTGAATTTTCGTTTTTTTTTTCTTTGGTTTTTTGGTCAATGCGAATCACTCACCGCTATACTCTCGAGTTCCATGTGAAGCGTCGTATCGACGGTTGCACCGCCAATTACTACCTGCGAGAAAATCGTAATAATGAAAATGGAGTAAAAAAAAACAAACACATGTTTTAGGAGATTGAGGTGAGACGAGAAAATGAAGTTTTCGAGTTACTGACCGCGGGTGGTTGAACGAACGATGATCGTTGAATTTCAAAATTACTCGATCCTTCGTCAATCTTTCTCAAGTTATTCAACGCTAACGCCATTTGAGCTGCTACACGGGCATTGTTCTCCACCAGTGCTTGATCTACGGATCGAATATCATTGTTAATTATTTCACACACGACGCATCGAGTTTATTAGCATTCTAATCGAATATTTTAAGTACACGGTGAAAATTGTGTCCGTAACGTAAATGGCGAAAATGGTGGTGGGCAATGTGAGCGTGAAAATTTGAAACGGAACTCGGCATGGACATTCCAACGACGGGACTGTTTTACAAGGGATTTCTGTCGTTGACAGAATGAAATACAATACACGTCGAAATTCAATCGGATAAACGATAATAATACATACTGGCTCTTAAGAAACCACCGGAACTGAGTAAATTTAGTTGTTTAAGAAGATAGGGAGTGACGTTTTTTCCCCGAATTCCTTCTTTCTCGGCGCAACGCAAAGCGTCTCGTATAATTGTCTCCACGACATTGGAATCGAGGGCATGCGACTCTGGTATTGGTACAGCGAATAGTACGCCCGTGTCGAGTTTCAGAATTTCCTGAATCCTCAAAAGTCTCGCTGCGTCTTCGGCGTCGTTCACGCGACACGGTGATTTTACCGGATTCTCGGTGGATGTCTCGCGACAGTAAAACGCTGGAAAATTTTCGTTATCGCCAATCGTTATTACCGGAACTCCTTGTGTTTCCTTGTTGATGATTAACGAAACAGAAAAACGGATTTAGTTAAAAACAATAACGATAACAATGAAAAATCCTAAAAATCACAAATTATGGTGTTTTTCTCTTACGAATTGTATTTTTTGTTTTTTTTAGCTAACGATAATAATACGGAAAAGAAGATAACTAACCAAATATTCGAGAGTTTTGGGAATATCGAGAATGGCTTTGACACCGGCGCACACGACCGCTACTCGATTACGGCCAAGTTCGTTAAGATCGGAACTAACGTCGAGACTCGTTTCAGCTCCACGATGAACACCGCCTATTCCACCGGTAGCCATTATCGGTATATCGGCCATTCGTGCAATCGTCATTGTGCCACCGACCGTTGTGCCGCCGTTCAATTTTTCTGACACGATCATCGATATGTCGCGTCTCGAGCATTTTACGGCTTTTTCCACATCGTTTCTCGCACATTTTGCCAATTTCTCCAAATCTTCACGATCCATGCCCACTTTGACTTTGCCATCGAGTATCGCTATTGTCGCCGGTACGACACCCTGTTTTAACAACGAATTAACATTTTTAAAAATAAATCATTTTTACTAAAAAAGTATTTTATTATTCCAAATGTCAGCCATTTTGCCGTGAATTTAGATCAAAATGGCCGCCATTTTTCGTTCCAGCTGTGTCAAGAATACAATTACCGATCGAAGAACGTAAACACAAAATTTTTAACGTAATACTTTTCACAAAAACCGTCAACCGTCTTTTGTCATTTCAACAATGTCTGTTTCACAATAATTTATTCAATTATTCTAAGTTTGATTGAAAAAAAAAAAAAAAAAACGAGATATAAGTTCTCCACACTGTAAAAAGCTGCATATCATATATGCACTTTTCTCCCTACGTAAAATACGAAATGCGCCAATGTACAAACATACGAAATCTTTGTCTAAAAGTTTTTTTTTGTTGTTATTTTATGTTTAATCATTTGTTTTTCACTTACTTTTTCGCGTATTATCTCCTCGACGCGAGTTGCAGTTGTCAAATTGTCGGGATACGGCATACCGTGAGTTATTATCGTCGATTCGAGTGCGACTATCGGTAAATTTTTGCATCTCGCATTCTCAACCTCGTCGCTGTAATGCACGATGTTGTTGCTTCGTTCCCGCTTGTAAGACAAACGACGAACGACGATAGTGCCATCTGGGTAATTAATTATTTTCGATATTTTATCGCAACCGTTTAATGTTCTCGGGATATTTTGAAAGTGCACGGTTACGCTGGAAAACCTCGACCGAAGAAAGCGTTGCATTTTATATATTATTAGATCGATTGATGTTATTGTTTTGTTTTCCTTCCGGTTGTGCCACAAACACGTGCGCAAAAGACAGTGGTCAACCGGACACAATTGAACTATGCACTGAAGTTCAATGTCTCCATAGACGTCACACGTTACGTTCCGTCCGCCATATTGGATCGAACGGCAGCGCCGCCATCGGTAATTCCAATCACCAATATGAAATTCGCGGGAATCGAATTTTGTTTTAATTCTTACAACGAAAATAAGTAATGACATTAAAAAAAAACTACAACTATATGATTAACAGGCTGAGTTAAGTAACATGTTAAAATTTCCACATCCTTTGCTAGTCATATCTTTTGCTTCTCAATGCTTTCTCTATGAGAAGCCATGAAAATTCTCAATATCATCGGAGATTTTGAGAATCCTCGCAAAGTCAGCCAGATAACGTTTGTTTCTCCATTTTATTTATTTATTAACTATGTTTCGCGCAATACGAGGGTTTAATTGGTGTTAAGTGAAAGAAGATATGAGTATAACGCTCCAACAGGTAAAAAAAAGCAAATGACAATACTGTATCGGTATTAATTCAGGAACGGAAGCCGGGAAACCTAAAAAAAAAAGCAAATTTTCGGATTTTTCGTTTGTTATTATAAATGAGAAGAAAATGAGAGTTGAAAATAAAAACTAAAATTATGTAAAATAATTTATGTATACACATATGCATATAAGTATTTTATGTTACATTAGACAGGCATTTCTGTGACCGGATAATTTAGTATATGTAGTTTACATTAAAATAAACTTTCTCGCTTTCTCCTTTGTTCTCCTTCCTTTAACATACTTTATTTTATCACCATCCTCGAAAAATATATTTTAAACGAAGAACACGAATTCCAGCTAGTGTCGTGGATGACAGAGGCGAATATCCTCAAAGCACCGCATTAATCCTGACTGGCGAGATAAATCGCGACAATGACAAAATTCGCCCCCATGTGCAACGGCCGGAAAGAAAAATACTAAAATAATTATAAATTAATTTCCTTTTAATACTGCATCACGGTGTCTTCGTCACCGAGAACGATATTAACATGTTTCGGGGGGGGGGGCTTGGGCGTAGAAGGAAAAAAAACAATAATACGAATGTTTCTTATCATCTTTTTCTCATTTTGGAGTTTTTTTTGTGCCTGTTTCATCTTTGTCTGTTTCTAAGCGAGATTCCAGTTCCATGCTCTGCACACAAAGCAATATACCTTTTAATAATTCAACAACGAGTGTATCTGCGTTTTTTGTTTCTCGCGAGTTTAACGCGCCGAGGAACATTCTGCTAAATCGTATCCTCATATTTAATAACCAGCCTGAAGATTGGAAATCTTTATAATTCGCATTTGTCACTTTGTTTCATATTCTTTTCTTATCGTCCGACGAACGAATATACGGAAAGATATATCGACGAACAACGAGCAAGGAATTGAAGTTACACAGGACAGACAGACAGTGAGAGAGAGAGAGAGAGAAAGTGAGTCGAAAGCGCTACTATACGAGACTCTTTGAGTAAAAGCGAGAAAAATAACGTACGCGACGATGAGCCCATTAGGATACTAGTCAACGATTCGGCAAATCGGAGATATCTTTCTTTCGCTCTCCGACATAGTGTAACACGAATTTTGTCGAGTTCTCGGGTAAGATTTGGTTTTCTTTTTCTTCTCTTTGTCGTTCGTCGACTTTCTAATATTCATACGCGATTTTTGCTTCGTTTTTTTTTGTCGTTTAAAATTTATTTCTAATTGAATCTATGAGATCGGAGGTATCTCGAAGTTGACGCTTAGATTGGCAGATTGAGCTAGTTTTACGATGGTCGAGAGTTTAACAGCCACGCGAGCTGCCTCGTCGAGATCATCGACTGGCACGATTTTCAAACCAGCGTTCGCAACAAGCGCTTTCGCCTCGTCTACGTTGGTTCCCTTAAAAAAAAAAAAAGACAAACTATATAATCTGGTTTGGGATTTTTTTTGAATTTGCAAAATTTCGTATTACCTGTAGTCTAACAACAACGGGTATCTTGAGGTCGAGTTCCTTCGTCGCGGCGATAATTCCCTCGGCAATAACGTCACATCGCATTATTCCACCGAATATATTAACGAGCAGAGCGTGTACCTGTTATCGTCGTGATTTCGAGAATCTCGTTAGTTATTGGCAAGAATTTTTCGGCAAAATTCTTCGCGATGACGCGAGGGAGTTTTGTTTTTTATGTTTCATCTTACCCTAGGATCCGAAGTGATGATCTTGAAAGCCTCTTTGACAGCGTCTTTTGTAGCGCCGCCACCAACATCGAGGAAATTCGCTGGTTCACCACCGTGCAATTTAATAATATCCATCGTTGCCATAGCGAGACCAGCGCCGTTAACCATACAACCGATATTACCGTCCAGTGCAATGTAATTGAGATCGAACTTTGCGGCTTCGACTTCTTTCGGATCCTCCTGTGTCCAATCGCGCAGTGCGAATAATTCCTTTTGCCGAAACTCGGCGTTGTCATCGAAACGGCACTTGCAATCGAGAGCGAAATCTTGAAAGAAAGGGAATGGAAATCGTTAGCCGCGATAAATGTCCGCAACGTGAAAGGTGAAAAAAAAATGAAACGATGTCCCTGTAAATTAATGATATGTGTACATTTTTAATTTATTTATTTTTGATTATTGTCATTCCAAGATCAATAATTCAAAGTTTGATAGCTTTTTTTGTGTGTTAGCTTATCGATATTTATCTACGTTTCGTTATTATCAAATGAACAACGAGAAAACTCGATATATTGTGAAATTCTTACAATTTCCTTTGATATCCTCCGCGAGTGGATTTACTTCCAATAGAAGGGCATCTTTCTTCAGAAACATGGCGTAGAGGCTCAAAATGATCTGTGAAATGTAATCCTTGACGTTTTCCAAGCCCAATTTAACGGCAATACGTTCAGCCTGATCTTTCGTTATTCCTTTCGTAATGTCAATAGGTTCGTACATTATAGCAGTAGGATTTGTCGCTGCAACCTCTTCGATGTTGACGCCACCTTGACTCGAGGCTATTATCACAGGACCCTGAATTTAGAAAAAATTAAAAAAGGCGATCCTTGTTATTGGAATATTAAAAATGTATAATGTGATTTTCAACGTGAATGTTTCGTTTGAAAATTCGACAAATATTCGTGAAAACTTACGCCAAACGCACGTTCCATCATCACAGCGAGATAATATTCTTTACGAGGAAACATTCTCTGCGCTACCATCACGGCATTGCATATCCTACCGCCTTCGCCCGTCTGTTTCGTAATGAGCAATTTTCCCAACATCTGACTTGCCAAAGCTTTCGCTTCTTCAGGTCTGAGGAACGTAAATTAAAAAAAAAAAAAAAAAAACAATGAATTACCATTTACATTATAAGTTCAAAAAATTGTTCCAATGTTCTAATCCTGTTGGAAAAGGGATTTTTCAACAACACGAAAAAAAAAAATAGATCCTTGAACATACGTTTCACACATCTTGACACCGCTAACGCTGCTGTCCTTGAAGTGACCCTTGCCTCGTCCACCGGCGAGTACCTGGGCCTTGAGAACGATGTCCTTGGTGTTGAGATCAGCGGCGAATTTAGCAGCCTCATCGGGAGTCCTTGCAACGCCAAATTTCGGCGTTGGTATACCAGCCTCGTTCAACAAACTGTAACTTATGTGCTCGTGCACGTTCAAATTTCTCACCGGCTGTTTGGCCAATCCATTTTTACAGCCGAGAATCTGCGATCAAAGAAAATTTCCAGTCATAATTTATGTTTATTTAATTTTTCCTCCCCTCGTACAGGAAACTTCGTTTGTGTCAAATGTCATTTGATCCAATTTTCAATGGTAATGTTTATCAAAATGGGTAAAAACGTCCGATGAGTACATTTCAAAAATGTCCCGACGTTCTCGCACAACTTTCTACAAAAATACACCGTTCCCAAAATACCGAAAAGAAAATATTCTGAGGAAGGGATATGCAAGTTTCTCTTCTTACGCTATCTCATATTATTTTGATAAAAAGATCATTAATAGTCACTACAATGTTGTAATCATAAAGAACAAACAGTTGCCAACGATGTATTGATAAAAAAAAAAAAGAATAGTAATAGTATGTCGCTCCGCCTTGAATTTAACAATGATCGTAACACCTTCGGCGTCAATGTCCCTGACATTGAAGCGGAGAGAGGATGTTCTAGAGAAACGAGTCAATCTATTTTCGTAGCGGGTGTGTGTTAAGAATACGCATTCATGACTCTTTGCTCGGTGTATAATACGTCGATTATCAAAGCGTTGACAATGATTGAAGAATTAGAAAACAACAACAAAAATATCTATAAATATATGTTACAAACGAATGGAATGCAAACGATTAATCATATCTATAAACGGTGGTTGTAAGGCGAGGGGTAAATTTATACAAACTGTTTTGTTTTACATAATTGTATACCGCAACTTGAAAAGGTGTGGCTTGACCTAACCAAGGTCTGATATTTCTTCTCGCGAAGAAATTCAAAATTAAATTTCACCCTGCGTATCGGTTGAGCAATGTTTCGATGAAGAAAAATTGGTATAAAAAATTTGTATTGCAGTGCGGAGTATTTAAAATGAAAATGAAGGCGAACATTATTAGAAGTTGGTATAAATGGGAAATGTTATCAATTCAAAAAAGCCACTAACAGTTCATGCATTAAATGATATAAATTTATTGTTCACAGATCGATAAGCGTCATTGAAAAAAAAAAAAACGATTTTTTTTCGAAAGACATTTGACTAGTTTAGTACTCATTTTTCGCATCCATTCGCAAAAATGGCGACAACCTTTTGTTATTTCTCAATATCAACAAAAACACAACTGTCAATAAAAGACGTAATCTTCGTTTCCGAACGAATCATATTCGACGAGATTCCAGACAAGACAGTCATCGATGACGAAGTTTACGAAAAGCTCACGCGACAATGACGTGAGAAATATTCGGTGACTGAGAAAACCGCAAGTAGAACGGTTGAATAATTCAATTATTTCGTTCGATAATCGAATGCATTTGGAATCTGACCCGCAAAAAATAACATATACAAATATTTTCTCTATGTACTTGACTCACTGTCAAATTACATAATTGTAATTGAAGGTTTCGGGAATAGAAGATAACAATCGAAGATGGGAAGAAAGAAAGAAACGTAAAATAATCGTATTGGCCTTCTAACGGAAAGTAGAAAATCCTTGGCTTCGAAACGCTTGACCCTGGCGCCCAATTTAGCAGACTACACCACGGCAAATCTAATATGGTGATCGCCCCACTCTTTGGGCGACGGCGAAACAAAAATTTTCCATCACTTTTTTTACCCTCTTTCCACTTGACTATTATTTTTTTCCACGCGCTCACGCGAGAGCCGTGAAATTGGGAGTTAAAAAAAAATCGATTAACACGATTGAACGTACCTTGGCACCGTTAAAACGGGTGAGATTCTCAGCTAATGATATCGTCCGAGACAACATAGTAGCCATCTTTCTTTGACTGCGACGGCAGTGAACTGCTGCTACTGAGTGTCAATCGGCCAGGTCTGCCTGTACCTCGGGCTTCCCCCACTTTGCATTATTCAACGTCAACATTATGTATATCTATATTCGTAATACGTGTACAGGATGATTCAGAGCTTAAAACGGTGTAATGCGCCCGAAAAATCGAAAACTTAAGTAGGTTCGAGCGAATCTTATGTAAAACGAATTTTCCAAGCTTAAGATTTGAAACTTGGCATACATATAAAGGAATATTTTATTGATGTATTCTCAAAATTTCAAAACGATCTACCGTTCAGTTTGTTCGAAAAATAGTTTTAAATATGACTTTCTCAAAGTTCTTATACACAGACTCTTATGGCTGACGAGCTACCGTCATGACTTTTTCTATCATTTTCTATATTATTTTCCCAAGTTTGAAGATTAAAAAATCACATGCAAAAATTTGAATACTTTTAAAATATTATACTACATTTTAACGATATACTATCACCGTTGTAATTATTTAAATAATTGAAGTTAAACTTTACTTCTTCATCGCGTTTATCGACGGTGATACGTATTACTGAAAGTTTGGCAACGTCGCGGAAGCAGCTGAGAGAAAAGAAAACGATAGAAATATAATGAAAAAGAGAGACGAGATGAGAAATTAATTTTTCTCGCTGTAAATTTTGAAATTGATGTTTCGGAAGTTAGAAAAATTTTAGTTCTTGAATAAATAAAAAATATATTTGAAATCGTTCATTAATAAAACGTGTTCAGTGTATAAAAATATTTATTGATTCTATGAAATTTATATATAAAATAATAAATATATTCTAATCGGTCATTGCTCATTGAAAATCATAAGTTTTTAATAATATTCTAATATTAATTATTAACAATTACTATGGGTGGTAAGGAATATTTGAATATAAAAATCCATTTATTCAGTTTAACAAATTTTTTTATTATTAGAAAATGTAACTAAATAACGTCGTGATATGAATATGAAGCAACTATCCTAAGAATCTGAAAAGTAAAAAATAAAAAATTGAAAAGTATAAAATATATTGATCTACATCAATATAGTAACATGGATATAACCTCAAATTTAAAAATAACAAATTAATAATTACCTATGAAGTTGGAATTTTCTTTATCTTCTTTGCGAGCTTTATTGCTTTTTATAACGTTATTTTTCCATTTCACTATATTTTTTTTACATAATTTACCTTTATATCTACAGCGGTTCATGTTTACCAAATGTCACATGCATACACGCATACGCCGTTATGCAAAAATACAACAGCGCGCTGTTGCCACATCTTTTTATCGAACCATATGAGTCCAAAATAACGAAGTCATTTAATTACTTTCTTCATTAAATAAGTAACAATTATCAATTTATTAACTTGTTATATTATTCTAAATTGAAATAATGAATTTTTATTAATATTTAAAGAATTAAATAAACAACAAAATTCAGAAACTGCTTTGACTCATTAGTTTCGCTCGAAATTCCTTAACTTCATTTTTTCCTTCAAATTTGTGTTTTTGAGTAAAAAGGACTACGATCCATTTAGGTCAAATCGGTACTACATTTTAACAATCGATACTACAAATAGTGCATTAATTTAACGTAATAAAAGATTGCTGAATGTGTGCGTAAAAATATCAAGTTTATGTCAATAAACTCAGGTTCACATAAGTTCAGGTTTTAAAAAAAAATAATCCATAATATTCGCCCAGTAATGATGATGGCTCATTTTTTTTTAATTATTGAAACAACCTATGAATTCACAATCCAGATTTGTTTGTAAGTCTTTGTTTAAATATCATAACCACTCGTTTATTTTGTTACCTGAGTTGCCGAAACTTCTGAATCACCCTACGCACATCGATTATCTATATATTATCACGATATCGCACCGCATCAGCTTGTACTCTTTTTTCCCCCTTTGTAGTGTATGACGTAGCACACCGAAAGATGGCATCCGTGTTGATATGACTGCCATAGTCCAAAGAGCGACTATTTTTTTTTTCGGTTATTTTTTCTCCTTTGAATCGAAAGGGTACACAACTGGGTAATTTCAAAGTAACATTAAAGGCTGTCGAACGTTTTGGTTTTACTTGTTCGAATTGAATACAGCAAAAATATTGCAAATTTGAAAAAAATTCATTAATATCTTTTACCAAAGGACAATATTACTCTTAGCATGTAAACACTTGTACTATATAACAAGTATAGACACACATATATATACAGTATACAAAATTTGCAACGTTACGATTATTTTGCTGACTAATGACATTCGGGCGAATACTTCGAGCGTTTCTTATCATTTCGTAATTTCGTTTTTTTCAACGAAATGTTGAGTTCGAGATTCATGGACTTTGCCAAGTTGATCATTTTAGCTACTTTTACAGACGCATCGGCAGCCTCGCTCATGTCGTCGATAGGAATTATTTTTAATTTTGCATTAGATATTAACGTTCTTGCCTCATCCACCTTTGTACCCTGTAACAAAGAAAAATATCGGATAAATAAAATGCGTATGAACGAAAGAAACAAAAATGCAACGAAGCATTGCGCGATAAAATATGAATCGTCAAAAGTGTAATTTTACCTGTAATCGAGCTATGACGGGAATCTTGAGATTGAGACTTTTCGAAGCCTGAATTATACCCTCGGCTATTATGTCGCATCTCATTATACCACCGAATATATTAACGAGTATGGCATCCACCTTATCGACCATAAAACATTTTTTACACGTTTTTTTTCTTCCGATCGAAAGAATTGTCTTTTCAATTATTTGAACTACCTTTGGATCGGCGGATAAAATCTTGAACGCTTCCATCACCGTTTCCGTGCTCGCGCCACCGCCTACGTCGAGGAAATTCGCCGGCGAACCACCGTACAATTTTATAATATCCATCGTTGCCATTGCGAGACCCGCACCATTAACCATACAACCGATATTTCCATCGAGTGCGATGTAATTTAAATTATACTTGTCAGCTTGCACCTCGCTCGGATCCTTTTGCGACAAATCTTGAAGTGCGAACAAATCTTTTTGACGAAATTCCGCACTGTCGTCAAAATTACATTTGCAATCTAGAGCGTAAACTGCAAAAGGGAAAAAATAAAATTGACATACGGGGTTGTTCGTCAACTGCCAAAGAAAATTATTCTGTCAGAATTTCAGGAATTTTCAGGAATTTCCGATACGATAAATAAACTGAAAAAAAATTATCAAAGAAGCTAAAACTTCGATCTTTCATCATAGAACTAAAAAATTATTTTACACATTGTTAGTTAATATTTTTTAGTTTCTTATGAAATGAATTCGCTAATTTTTCCGAGTACATTCATATTTTTTAAGAATTTTCGTATCATTGCTGATGAATTGTAAATTTGTAATTGTCTTCAATATTCTTAAAATCATATTATAAATTGATAATAGCGCTCACAGTCACCGCATATATCCTCGACGAATGGATTGATTTCCAGCAAAAGAGCGTCTTTGGCGATGAAAAGATTGTAAAGATTGAAAACAACTTGAACGACAGATTCAACATATTTCTCGTCCAGACCCAATTTTTCAACGATTTTTCTCGCTTGCTCGTCGCACATTCCCTTTCTGATGTCGATCGGAAAATACGCAATAGCTTCGGGATTGCTAGCGGCAGTATCCTCGATATTAACGCCTCCTTCGGTGGAGACAATGAAGACTGGTCCCTGAATGAAAAAAAATTACGTTATTTTAACAATGGAATTTGTTGTAAACATTTCCCATAGTCTCGTATTCTTCTTTTTCACAAATCATGACTTCAACGAAATTTCTTACGTCAAAACTTCGTTCCATCATCACGGCTAGATAAAATTCTTTTCTCGGAAATTTTCTGCTAGTTATCATCACCTTGTTGCAAATTTTGCCCTCTTTACCGGTCTGCTTAGTGACGAGCAATTTGCCCAACATTTTTCGCGCATTATCATTCGCCTCTTGGGGTCTGTAGTAAAAGTATAGTAAAAAAATAAAGCACTAATACGAAATTTCATTAATAATAACACTCGAAAATTGTATTGAAGATAAAATAACTTCCGATAAAAAAAAAACAAAATAAAAACTCACGTTTCGCAAAGTACGACACCGCTGACATTGCTATCTTTGAATTGTCCCTTACCGCGTCCACCAGCGAGAACTTGAGCTTTAAGTACGATGTCTCTCGACTGCAGTTCATCAGCGAATTTCGTAGCCTCTTCCGGTGTCGTGGCAACACCAAAAGTTGGTGTTGGAATTCCGGCATCTTTCAAAAGCGTATAAGCTACGTGTTCGTGAACGTTTAAATCTCTTTGTTGCTGTTTACGAGCTCGTGGTACTTTTGTTGCTAAAAACTGAACGTTAAAATTCATTTGATTAACGAACGGCATTTGAGGTAACGGCGGAGATTCAAAACGAAGGAAAAACCAAAGGTAACTACTACAGTCGAGTAAAATAAGTGTTAAATTTTTAGAATCTTCAAACGATTAATTCAAAAAGATATATTAATCCCAATTTAATGAATGAATTATTAATCCTTGAATTTCATATATTCTCACCTGTCTTCCAATATTCGTAACGCGATATCTCATCGTCGACAACAACAGCGATGACATCCTGCCAATTTTTCCTCAACTTCTCCACTTTCCACCATTCTATCTATCACTAAACATTGCAATATAACAAGAACGAAAAAAAGAAAAAAATCCAGGAAGAATTATTCGTGGAGTATAAAAAAATAAACTTCAAATTTGTAAACGTCACTCGGAAATGTCAAATTGAAATGTTATTATTTCCTTTTAGCCGAGAGCTTACGAACAAAGGAAGTGCGTATTACGAGCTGAGAAAACACGAAGTAAACTCGTGGATAAACGAGGAAATCTCTCGTTTCGCGAAACGACTGATTAAACACATGGATACTTCACTTCGCGTGTTCTTTTACCAAAACAAATCGTCGATAACGAAGCAGTGACCTTGTTTTTATGAACTAACTATATACGATGACGTTTAATGTATAAAATCATTGGAGGTTCGATTTTTTTTTTCTCCACCAACAAAGTTGCACTATCTCGACGAGTAATTTGTTTCTTTTTATCTATTATATTCGTTCTACAAAAGTACGACGATAGCGAGGAAAGGCCTTGTACGCGAGTGAGTGAAAAATAAAATAAAAACATATGCACGGTTTTTGTTGCTGTTATTCTGTACATTACTTAATAATACAGATAATCGATTTTTATTTGAGAGAGCGAATTTTTTTTTTGTCAAACGACATTTTTTCGCGCTCGGAGTAATATTCAACGATTACTAGCGACAATACAATTCAATAATATAATTTTTTTATATTACATCTGCGTCGTTAATTCTCTCACTTGTGTGCTTGGTTTCGTGTTTTTTGTTTCCTGGAGCTGTATGTGTGACAACGTCCATTGAACGCAAAACGTTTTGTATATATATATATATATATATATATATATATATATATATATATATATGTATACGCTAGATATAATTGTTATTCGTCGTCAATCGTATCTAAGAAAATAATAATAATAAAACACACCGATCCGGGAATTGATTCAAAATAATCATTATACCGTACTCTTCCGTGAATTGACAAAATGAATTTTTAAGGACACGATAGTTTATCGAGACGACTATCGCGTTTATTGCTCCGTATAATTTTCAGCTTCGAAATTGCTCGTTGGCGCGTTGAAAACTACGAGAAAAACGTAATCGTAAACATTCACACACATAGGGCACAGAGAAACAACGTTTTCTTTTTCTCTTAATTACGCAATTTTTTTCGCGATACATTTCCCATCGAATCTACGGCATAATACTAGTGTACCGGAAAATAAAAAAAGAAGAAAAAAAAACGAATCGTGGTACCACTCGCGACGATCGGAGTGCGTGGCAATTCTTTAAAAGAAATATTAAGCGAAATTGGATGTCAGATGTAAAACAAAAAACAAAAAAAACATGTCCATAGGACACAAAGCGCGTGTATTAAGATGCTGGCTGTTTGATGAGAAAAAAAAGAACAATCTGGTTCAGTCCCGGAAATCTCTCAACTAAAAAAAAAAACACGCAAAAAAATCAAAAGATTACAATTGTATTATTCTGTACACCGTACAGCCAGTACTGAGGGAGGCTGCTTTGTCGATTTTTTTTTTTCTCACGCGCGTTTCACCACTAGCGGAAAAGTACGCGCCCTCCTTCGTACAGTCTTCGACTTTTATATATCATTAATATAAGAGCTTTTCATTTCACCTCAACGTTTTCCATTCTTTCTGTCGCGCGTTTTAGAAGCTAAATCTATCGTTGAGCGTTCGCTCGGTGACGCCGAGATTTCCGGTGAGGCTGTACATCATCTCGCTGAACGTTCGATCGTCCACCGACGCGCCGGTCTGCGGTATTGGGACGTTGCGGGAGCGTGATCGCGAACGTGACCTCGATCGTGAGCGTGGCTGACGCGCGAACATCGGCGGTCGAGCGAGCTGTGAATTCGCGAGAAGAGATATTTTATGTTTTTTTCTAAATGAAAAAAAAAAAAAAATGGATAAAACGAGGAAAACATTAATGAATTACTGTGACATTCTTACAGCCGTTAAATGCTGAGGGTTTGGTCTGAAGGGCGAGCGTCCTCTTGCCAGTTGACGACCGTTGTTCATTCCACCTCGATTTTGATTTTGCGTCTGTGCGAGGCTCAATGATCTTTGAAGAATACCAGCTGGCGCATAATCGTCACCGAGCGTACACATGAAGTTCACATTGGGATTTGGATTCATTCTAAGAATGCTGTAATATAAACAAAGTTTTTTTTTCTCTCCATTTCAAAGACACAAGATGAAACATTGACAGCCAAGAGCGAGATTGGATGACAAATTGGTTTACAGTTTACGCGACGATTTGTGTATTTTTTTTAAACTATTTCATCAATAACCTTTGTCTATGTTCTCAGCATCTTAGTACAATCAATAGGGAAACCGTTACTCTTGTCAATTCCACAAAAAATTACAAGCGTTATTTTTTTTTTAATTAGGTTCAGTATCACGTACTGAATATAAATAAACAAAATCCTTACAAATTAAGTGACCGCAAGTGCCGTCATTTTGAGGAAAACCGTATCGGCCAATATCTCCGTTACCGTGCACTTTAGGCCAAAAATGGTAATAACCTATCTTGTAGATAATTGAATTTCCAATCTTTTTTTTTATAATTTTTTTTGTATCACTTACCGTTTACGACTTATACGACTGTTAAAATTTATTTATTCACTTTTTGACCTGTATCTCTCTTAATAATAGTTTAAACAATAAAATGCTAATAACTTATCTTTCAAATCCATACATTTTCCACAACTTTTATTTAAAACTTTTTTGTCTAAAATTAATATACTCAAAGTTATAACGCGTTCAATGTTGCGCTACTGGGTGCAAGGCTAATAAAAACGCGTTATAACTTTGAGAATATTAACTTTAGAGAAAAAAGTTAAAAAAAAAGATGTGGGAAATTTATGGATTTATAAGATAAGTTATTAGCATTTTATTGTTTAAACAATTATTAGGAGAGATACAGGTCAAAAAGTGAATAAATAAATTTTAACAGTCGTATAAGTCGCAAACGGTAAATGATGCAAATAAAATTATTTAGAAAAAAAGATAGGAAATTCAATTGTCTACAAGAAAGGTTATTAGCATTTTTGGCCCAAAGTGCACGGTAACGGAGATATTGGCCGATACGGTTTTCCTCAAAATGGCGGCACTTGCGATCACTTAATTTGTAAGGATTTGTTCATTTATATTCAGTACGTGATACTGAACCTAAAAAAAAAAAATAACTCGTAATTTTTTGTGGCACAATATTCTCTATTGATTGTACTATCTGTGATATGTTCGATTTGATCGATCATGAAATTTTTTAAAATAATCATTACTTTCAAATTTTCATTGTACCGCGAACTACTCAAACACTGATAGAAAAAAAAAAAGAAAGTTCGAGGTTGTATAAGCATTATAAAAATCGTCTCCGAAGCCAAGAATAAAGATTCAATAAATCATTGCAAAAAAAAAAAGAAAAAAGAAAAACATACTTAATTCTCATAAGTTTTTGGGCGTATTGGGCGCGTCTCTGAGCGCGTAAAATTTGGTCGGAACGAAGTCCAACGCTGTTGAAGTTTCGCTGGGGCGTTAAAATCTGTTGTCGACGTTCAACGAGGGCGCGTTGTTGAAGGGCAGTCATAGCTTTACCGTTGTGAGGTACCTGTAGTTGAAAAAAAAACAAAAAACGATTAACAAATTGAACAAAAATTGATGGAAAACCAGGAGTACGATGAAATCTCGATGAGAATTTACCCTATAATCGTTGGGCATCTGCATTCGTTGATTTTGCCGTTGAAGCAAAAGTTGCTTTGCTCTTTTGACGCGATTTCTATAAGCAACCTGTGCCGGACTCTGATAGCCCAAACGACTGTGAACGGACGTTGGATCGCGTAGATTTGGCATACTGTTTGTCCTCTTCAATCCACCCTTGTTGCTCGTGAAGAAGCGTTTTATGTTCGCCGGTGTAATGAGATTGTTGCGACTTTTGCTTCTCGTTAATCCAAATTTACCGGCATTACCGCGACGAGCAACGAAACCACCTCTGGCATTAACGATATTATTGTTGTTGTTGTTGTTGTTCTTGAGACGATTTAATGCCGTATTGCTGCGCGATCTGACGAGCGTTCCAACGCGAATCGGTGAATTATTCATCTTAGGATTATTATTATTCTTCTTCTTGTTGTAACGCTTTGTGACAAAACCAGCGGCAACGATATTTTGCGGTTTTTGTTGCAAACGACGTTTCTTGATCGCTGCGACGTTGATCTTGGTGTTTTTGACGCCACCGGCGCGCGATTGTAATCCACCACCTCCGCGTAGATTATTGCCACGTGCACCGTTGACATTACGATTTCTTTTGGCGCCACCTTTACCACCACCGCCAACGACGATCTTTCCTCCTTTGGCCGCAACCGCCTTTTTCTTTTTGTCCTTTTTCTCCATCTTTATGATGTCATCTTGAAAAGAAAATTTTTCGAATTGTTTTTTTTTTGTTTTAACGTTTGTACCAAGCGTCCCATATGTGGGGAATTTAAAGTGTTTTTTTTTGTTTGTCCGCGCAAATTCATGCTTTTCTCGATTTGAGCACGAACGGAAAAGGAAAAAAAAGATGTTCCAGGAATAATTTCAGGATGACTGTCGTTCGGATTGTTTTCCTGCGAAGGAATTTTCTCTTTCGTCAAACGTCGGCGGACAATGATTTTTGGCTAAGCTCGATAAAGTTTTCACTCCTCGAGGTCCCGACAAAACGAAAAAGTACGGCCAACCCTGGTCGATTTTTGTGCGATGCCGTTGTATTTTTTTTATCCCCTTTCTGGAATGTCTCATCGATCATGGCACGAACGATGAGAATAATTAGCCTTCTGGCGGAAAGTGTGCCGATCGATACGAACGATCGATGTGTTATGTGTAAAAATAAAAGCAAAAAAACAGAAGTAAGTGAAGTGGCGTTGAGATTTTAAGAACGAAAAGAAAAAATATAATTCTCACAAGAAAATCGTTTGTCAAGTACCACTTAATAGACTTTGTGTTTAAAAATGTGGAATTTCGAGTTTCAGATTTGACGTTACTTTGAGTCTTTTTTTTTTTAATTCCATTAAATTATGACAACGGATTATCAAAGTTTTAACTTTTTGTCTGTAATCTGTAAATGCTGATAAAGATAAAAAAAATATCGTTTAAAAAATACAAGAAAAAAATGATGTAACTGCAAATGTTGTTTTTCAGTGACTTTACTTAATTAGAATTTATTTAACAATTCCCGATAAATTAATGGATTCATTGGCGGTTTTATTGATTCGTAATATTCAATCAACATTGCAATCAGGAAAAATTAGTGAATCATCAAATGATATTCTTTCGTAAAACGAAATTTCTTTTCTCCTCTTTGGTGAAAATTAGTTAGGTTTGCAGTGTTCCCAGATGGCGTCGTCGTAGGCGTGTTTTTTTCACCTCGCTGATTTATCGACGTTGTTATCCTCGCGAACAAAGAAGAATTTCCCAGGCCGAGTCACACACGGTAGAAAAACATTTTTCGGTCTCATTCCGTGTTCTCTTTTACATGAAAAATATTTATCGCAGCAGGGGAATGCAAAAAAATGTGTTTCTTTTTCATTCGTGAAAATAATCGAGGGACGTGCTCGAAAATATCCTCTTATCGATGATATAGGATATATATTTGTCTATATATATTTTGAGCGTCTCAAATAACAGATTCCAGGCTACGTAAAACAGCACATTGTCCCACGCTGCTGACGCTCATCTCTCGATTATCGTCCCTCTATATTTCTCGAACTACTTTTATTGCACTATAGATATTATTATTGCAAAAAAGTTTGTTTCTTTTCCGATTCTTTTTGTTCGGGTATTTCATCATGTTCTTATATCGTTTATGGAATCGCCCACGCTTCACGAAAGTTTCCAATTCTCTCGCTCTCTCGTTCCCATTTCCCCAATGTGCCGCGTGAGTCACGTAATCGTAATAAAAGTTGTTTTTTTTGTTTTGCTTTTTAATAGTGCGCTTATGAGCTCACGGAGCGGGTCACTCGACGCTTTTATATACAGTATACATATAACTATGTATATATATACATATATAAAGAATTTCAAACGCCTCCGGACGAAAAAAATCTCAGGACAATGAAAGAAAGAATTTTTTTCCCCCGGGATATTTGACTAGCTTTAGGCTAGGTTCACATTTCTTTTTTTTCCGACCAGTATCCCTCGTTATTCCGTGGGTTACGCGTTAGACAATGTGACGATAAAATTTGGGCGAGTTTCTTTTTTCAGTAAGTTTGGTCCACCTCCGTCGCGGACTATTTTTCTCGGACGCCATTTTGTGTTGCGCAGAGAAAACCGACGAGCGACCAATCTAGCGTTTATACGTGTAACACACGCCGTATATGTGCATATGGATATATGCATGCAAAGAAATATGTTAATAATGTTCTTATTTTCGTACGAGCTCAGCCATAGCTCACTTCTCTCATGGAGGATCACGAGAAGCTTTTAGTTTTTGAGACTCTTGCCACTTACCAAGAGACATGTTCACTTTAGCGTCAATCTCGGCCATTTTTCTCTCTTTCTCTTTCTCTCTCTCGCTCTCTCTCTTTATTTCTGCGTTTTTTTCTTCTATCGAACTCTCGTGATGTCCAGCACGATAAGGAACGAAACTTTACCGCGAACAATCAGCCCGAATTTTATTGATAAACCGCGACTAGCCCTCCCGAAGGACGAGAAACGCGCGAATATAAGAGGAAAAAAACACACGCGAACACGAGGAAAACGATGAGAGTTTACGCAACGAAGTATCAAAACCGTGATCAACCGTGACACTGTGAGCTGATCGAGAAGGCGCTTCTGTTTTATAGACTCCTAACAGCGCCATCTACAACGACCCATTTTATCCCCTCCAACAATCCCAGCTGCTACCACGCTAGTCAAATGACGTTCCGAAAAAAAAAACTCTATGGCGAAATGATCAGCTGAACACGAAAAAAAAATTGTAAATTTACATTTCGACGCTTGGAAATATCGTCTGCTTTTTTTTCATATAACCGCGTTACCCGATATAAATTTGTTTTTCATTCGATTGTACGTTTGTGCGGTGAAATACGAAACGCTGGAATGTCGCGTGTCTTATTGTTGTTTCAGTAACGCGAAACCGTGTATCAATCTCCCGAGAGATAAGATACTTTATTTTATCGCTTAGTAATGTATTTCTCGAGAATTTTTGATAATTTAAGAGACAGCGCATATAACAAGGTCCTCGATTTTTTGGGGCCTGGTTTTCGTAAAATTGTTTAGTTGATATTTTTCTGTTTTAAGTGTTTTGCGATTGTAAACTTAACGTCTTCAAACGATGATGCAAAACAACGAGAATGGTCATAAGCCAAATGGCGATGCCAGAGAAACGAATTCTATTCATAAGAAAATTATTCCTTATTGGATATTCGCCGCTATGAGGATAGTTTTGACCATTCTACCGCAGACCGGTTACATTCATCCCGACGAATACTTTCAGTCTATAGAAGTCATCGCAGGTAAGCTGCGCGAAGAACAAACTTGAAAAAAATATAATAATGACAATAATGATTCAATAATGATTTTTTTTTTCTTCGCAGGCGATCATTTTGATATCGACGTCAACAAACCCTGGGAATTTAACGTAACCTTTCCCTTGCGTACCGCCCTTTTACCTCAACTAGCCGTCGGCATTCCATATTCAATCGTCAATATTATTTCTCCCTATTATTCTCATATTTTTGGCAAATCGCTGAAAACTCCTTACGTACTCATTTTACTACCTCGACTGTTGATGTGCTGTCTCAGTTTTGTTTCCGACTATTCTCTCTATAAAATATGCTGCATATACAGTCAGAATTACAGAGTTCGAATAATCACTTATGCCAGTTCTTACATCATGCTCACTTACGCCACAAGAACTTTTTCAAACACCATAGAATTAGTACTGGCTTCTCTGCTACTCTATTACGTCTCCAGGTGTATGGCTTACTCCGAAAAGGTAACATTTTTCTTTTTCATTTCCAAGAATAATGATTTTTCTTTCGATTTTCCAAAGTCTATGGGAATAATGCAAAATTTGAGTTTAATTTTTATTTTGTTAAAATGACACTCGAGTCAATGAATGGAATTAATTTTGGGATGCTGCAAATTCACATTTTGTATGGAAACTCATGAATTTTTTTATTTTTCTTAATTTATAGAGCAAGAAAAACTTTTCTTCTGTAGTTTCATGCCAGAGTGCTTTGAATCTTTCAAATTGTTAAATGAGCACATTTTGGAGAAACAAATGTCTTTTACTCCAAATAGCAAATTTCCAATTTTCAGCGATTTTTTTGTTTGCAATCGAAAATTCACTACTATAAAATTTCAAACACTCCCCAAGATAAAGAAAGTTTGAATTTTTTTGTTTTGACAATCGATCAATTTTATTTCCAGGTTGTTCTGCAGAGCGATCATTTTGCCGAACGCTACGACAGAGCTCGTACGATCAGTGAACGCGTAAAATATTACAAATTACGGTCATCATTGCCGTCTCACTCGTTAAATCATTGTTTGATTATCTCAACGTTAACCGTATTGGGTATATTCAATCGTCCGACATTTCTCGTTTTTGCCTTTTCACCAATATTCTTCTGGCTTCAGCGCGGTCTCGGCTCGAGGAGCGTCGGTCTACTCGATTTTCATATACGAATTTTTGTCTTTATATTCTGCTCAATACCAACCGCGATATTTCTCATCATAACCGATAGCTTTTACTTCGGTTATCTCACTCTCGGTGAAATTTTAAATTTAAAAATTAGCATGAACAATTTTGTCGTTACGCCGTTGAATTTTCTCAAGTACAATTTGAACAATAAGAATCTCGAGAGTCACGGTTTACATCCGAGATTCGTTCATTTCGCGATAAACGTGCCTCTGCTCTTCAACGTTTTGGGAATCATTGGATTGCTCACATTTGGAAAAATGATTTACAGGTAATTTTTTTCGAGATATACATTTTGTAAATCGAGTTGAACGAGTATTGTGGTTTTGGAAAAAACAATTTTTAACAATTTTCCCTCTTTATTTACACTGGATTATCGTTGAAAGTGCATACTAACGATTTTTACGAGTTCAGTAGAGCATTGTGAATTTGCAATATGAGTAAAGTTAAAAAATTTTTGTTCCGTATTTGTATCGATGTATAATCAATATCTCATTGAATTTGGGTATATACTGTAAACAAAAAGAAAGATTCTTCAAAAGTGATTATCCAGTCGAATAAAACTTTTTAACAATTCGTGTATTTTTTTTTCGCAGTGGTTTGAGAGGTCGTTGGTTAGAGCTTCCACGTATCCAGAGCATCGAGGGACTAATGACAGCCTCGTTTATCGTACCAATAGCAGCATTGTCGTTAATACCGCATCAAGAGCCAAGATTCATAATTCCCACGCTTTTGCCATTGGTTTTTCTTCACGCTCGTACAATCGAATATCCCTCGAAAAGTGCTACCATTATTTACAGCAACAACAATCCGCCCCATTATACGTACAGCCGTGACAAGGACAAGCTGAGCAAATTACAATGTCTCTGGATTATTTGTAACTTGTTATTAACGATGTTTTATGGTTTTGCTCATCAGGGCGGTGTACTGCCACTGGCATCGCATTTCGCCGCGGAATTAAGAGCAAAACCACATTTAACGCATCTACATCTCTACACGTCGTACACTTATTCATTGCCAACGGGACTTTTACAATTGCGCAATACGCGTAGAACTTATATGAGGAGCGACAGGCGCAAGTATCGTTTGAATCAAGATTTTTATCTCTACGAGCAGGGTGACAACGACGTGGCGAACGTTTACGAAAATATCGCTCACAAGATCGACGAGTGCGAGAAAAAATGGTCAACAATGAGGATCCCATACAGACTATATTACGCTCTGCCGTTTAGTTTTTTGAACGAATTCGAGGACTACACAATGACAAACGATTCGCGATTATTTAAATATCAAAGGGTCGGTGCTTTTTATCCTCATGTAGCGACGGAAAAAATGCCATCGCTCGAAAAATTGTACAATTGCTTCGGTATCGAGGATACCGAAGCTTGTTTGATTAATTTCGTCGAAAATATGTCCAACAATATTTACAAATTTTTTCACAGTTTCGGACTGCTACTACTTCGGATTGAAGTTATTCAACCGGATAAACTCATTTCGTAGCAAAGTTAAGGAACACAAAAAGTACGAAAAAATAAAAAGGAGAATCGAGAAAAACAAAAAACAAAAATTAATAAATAACCAATTGCAATCACAGAGACGTAACGATTCTAGCCTTTTTAAAACAGAAATTCCTAGCCTGATCGCCAAACAGCAAATATTGTAATTACACGCGGAAGAAAGTATAAATGCTGCTTGGGGGGGGGGCGAATTATCCGTCCGCTTTACGGATATAATTGACAAACCGCTTGAGCGATTATTTACAACATAGTTATTAATTGTATTAATAATTATTATATACACAATATATACATATATATATATATACGTTAATTATAATAACTAGCGATCGAACATTACGCATTACCTTTTTCTTTTTGTATATACTATATGAAATAAGACTGAGAACTTTATGTGACACCAAAATACACGAGTAACTAAATCACCAGACTTGCATTACGGACATTTTGCTTTTCTTTATTTCTTTTTTACCTCCTTACATACTCTATGCCCGAGAGAAAAAGAGCGAGAGAGAGAGAAAAGAGTCGGAGAATTAAGAAAGCTTTGATAAAATAAATAATTCACAATATCTCTGTCAATAATAATGTACATTGTAAAAAGAATACGAAACTATGATATATTTATATATATATTGTATTTTTAAATATATATCGATTATAAATCTCACTCTCTCACGTTCGTTGAATCGTCATACGTCCACGGAAGTTCGCTGTTGAATTTACTCAAGTGCGCGGCGTTTCTCGCCGCAAAGAGACGCTGAAAACAAGAATAAATAGAATAAATAATTTTACAGACACTCGAATAAATACAATAAGGAGTTTTGTTTCTCAGCAAATTATCGTCGGATCAATTGTTTAATTATTATTTTTAACTTTTTTTTTTTCTACCGGATTGTCGATGTAAGCCTCGCAACCGTAACACCAGACCGACAAATCGCTGAAACTCAGAGTCATCGGATGCTCGGCTATTTGTCCGTGTGCCACAGCGTGTTGATTCACACTTCGAGCACAGTGAATCGTGTAACAGCGCAGGCATATCCAATTTTCAACGGTACTACCGCACTCTTGACAAGGATCGCGCACGTTTATTCCGTTGGCCGGTACTTCACCCACGGTAACGAGATGAGGACAGTCCCGCAGAGGAATAATCGCGAACATTTCTCCCTGAACTAGAGCCTGTAAAACACTCTTAATGCGTTAGATTCATCATGACTAGCAAAAAAAAAAAAGAAAGTTACACGGGAAAATAGCAAAACACTATTCTTATGGTTTATTTTATCCGAAAATCGTTAAGTAGGATTTTTATAAAGTACACATTGATATAACGAAAAACGTTTTGTGAAAAATCCGTGGGTACAAAGCTTCCCTAGTCATAATGACCTGCTAGTCTCTCTGTATAATAAAAATAGGCATTAAGGCTAAATATACCGGTCCTCCAATTGCAACAATAGCCCAGAGTCCCAAAGGGTTTGCCCGTACCCTTTGGGGGGGTGCAGGCAATTTCATAAAATGTATCAAATGTAAATTTACGTTCCGGAAAGATTGGAATTTCAATGGGGCTATAATGGCCTTGTAAAATTCATTTCTTCTTCTTCAATAGACCTACTTCCTCAATCCATCATAAAATCATTGAAATGCCATACCAATTGCTCAATTTGTTTCCTAAAGTCTCGATTAAGTAAATTCCATACTTTCCCAGTTTATCGGAAACTCATTAGTCATTAATATTGTACTTAACCCTCTAACGGGGCACCTCAATAGTTTCCTCTACGAGATATGTCCATTTTGGCCCCCACGAACAAAGAAACGTCGGGGTTGGGCTCTGCGAGCACTAGCACTTGAATTTACATAAATGTTTTCGTTTTGTTTTAATGAATTAGAGAATGCTATATACCAATGTCAATTTTAATCCAAGATTGGTATAAAAAATGGTTCAAACGAGTAAAAATTAGACAAAAAATGGAAGAACTATTTCCCAAGTTTCGTTGAAGAATTCCCGGAAATGTGGGCGGTGTTTCACAAGGTCTAGAGTTGAGGGCGGGGTAAGGGTTTTCACTTTCGAAAAATCGATTTTTTTGTCTTATCTTATTGTTTAACATTTCAAGAATATGTCCTTAAAATTTTAAACCGATCTAAGCAATATTCTTGAAGGTATTGTCTTATTAAGGGAGGGGTAAGGGTTTCAGCGTAAAAAAAAAAACTTTTTTTGCGATTTTTTTTCTCAAATATGGATTGAGCAACTTTATTCGAACCTTTTGTACATTATTGAGCATACTTTTGACAATGTTGTGTAATTTTTTCATGCAGAAATATTGAAGCATAAGCCCGTAACAGAGCTTCCCCCAGAACATCTTGGAAACATTTTTTTTCTTCACTTTTTTACTTCATAAACTTTCGACGCGTTTTTCTCAAAACTACTTTTTCAAAGTCCGTGTTCACTGCCATTTAAAAACTACTTGACCGATTCATTTCAAACTTTGTACACATTTTCTACATATAACATACCTCCCCCCAACGTTTAGTTAAATTTTTTTTTTTTACATTAAGGGTGTTTCCCAGCCACAAAATGGCGGAATTTTTCGTGGAAAATAACAGTTCACACTTTAGATGGCCGCCAAAAATTTTTAAATGAAAACAAAAAATTATAAGAGAACGTTGGGGGGAAGATTTGATTATAATTTGACTAAATTTTCATGGTTTTTCATTTTCAGATAATTTCCGGCCGAGTTATAGTGAACACCGCAAATTGTTTTTTTTCCAAGACGTTCTGGGGGAAGCTCTGTTACGGACTTATGCTTCAATATTTCTGCATGAAAAAATTACACAACATTGTCAAAAGTATGCTCAATAATGTACAAAAGGTTCGAATAAAATTGCTCAATCCATATTTGAGAAAAAAAATCGCAAGAAAAGTGTTTTTTTGAACGCTGAAACCCTTACCCCTCCCTTAAATCAAATGCCCGAGAAAAGAAAATGATTGCTTCGACATGTTTGAGTAAAATTACCTGAATATTATCGGAAAGATAATCGAGCAAGCTCGTATTTGTCGTTCCTCCAGCAGCTTCGCCCAGTTCTTGGTTATCATCGCTGCCACTTGCCCCAGCACTAGTGCCACCTTTTCTACCTCCCAGATCCTTTTGTCCCGGATTAATCGACTCCTTAGCGCCTTTAATAATTGCAATTCTCTCGATTTCTCTCTGCAATTCAGCCATCTCTTCGGCGGTTATAGTTTCCAAACGCTGACGCTCGCGCATACTCATCTCAATTTTTTCATTCTCAATTTCCTCAAAAGCAATTTTCGTTTCGGTCAACGGACTCGCTAGATCAATATTTTTCTCACGCGTTATTCTCGCCTCGGGCAATATATTTTCCCTCGGTAGGGCCATTTGAAATGACAAATTTGGCCAGTATTGTCTGTGAATTTTCAGAACATTCTTCAACGTTGAGACGCCACTCGGACATGGCGCTTGATAAGCACCGAGAGTCGGTAATGGATCGCCCAAAAGTGCTTTTGTACACATTGTCATTGCGTGCGATATGGAATTCACGTTGTAACCACCCTCGAGAGCTATTACGACACGGCCGTTTGCCAATGAGGATAACCAGTGTGTCATGTGTCCGTAAGTTTCCGGTGATACGGTGTAACCTTTTGTCGAAAAGGAAAAAAAACAGTTGAAAGTCTTGATGAAAAAAGAAACAAATTACGAGTGATCGTGGTGGTCTTGTAAAAAAAAACTGGTGGCGAAGTCGTTGGGGAGATCATAGTAAAAAATATGTAGATGGATATTATTGGAAAATAATGATCGAAAAAAATATCACCAAATATTTTTACAATCCTTAAATCCTTCCTAACAATATCCCACTGCTAGGGAAGGAAAATTAGTTTTTTCAGGATTTTTTTTCTCACCACTTTGGGTGCCTCGAAATGCGTTAACAGTTTTTTTTTTCAAACGACTCGAGGTCCATCCATGGAAAACCTTATTCTAACCGCACGCCACTTTTAAGGGCGGGGTAAGGGTTTTCACTTTCGAAAAATCGTTTTTTTTTTTTTTCTTATCTTATTGTTTAACATTTTAAGAATATGTCCTTAAAATTTTAAACCGATCTAAGCAATATTCTTGAAGTTATTGTCTTATTAATCTCCTGGCCTTTAACGCTATACCTCTAACAGCTGCGGGCGATCGGGCTAGCAGTGCACTTTAGACGCGTTTTTCTCAAAACTACTTTTTCAAAGTCCGTGTTCACTGCCATTTAAAAACTACTTGACCGATTCATTTCAAACTTTGTACAAATTTTCTACATATAAAATACCTCCCCCCAACGTTTAGTTAAATTTTTTTTTTTTACATTAAGGGTGTTTCCCAGCCACAAAATGGCGGAATTTTTCGTGGAAAATAACAGTTCACACTTTAGATGGCCGCCAAAAATTTTTTAATGAAAACAAAAAAATTATCAGAGACCGTTGGAGGGAAGATTTGATTATAATTTGACTAAATTTTCATGGTTTTTCATTTTCAGATAATTTCCGGCCGAGTTATAGTGAACACCGCAAATTGTTTTTTTTCCAAGACGTTCTGGGGGAAGCTCTGTTACGGGCTTATGCTTCAATATTTCTGCATGAAAAAATTACACAACATTGTCAAAAGTACGTCAATAATGTACAAAAGGTTCGAATAAAATTGCTCAATCCATATTTGAGAAAGAAAATCACAAAAAGTGTTTTTTTTTTACGCTGAAACCCTTACCCCTCCCTTAAAGTCGATACGTCTAAACATTTAGGAGTTAGACGCCTGTGACAAAAGGACAGACGGATACCCGAGTCTTACGAAAAAGGTACTATTCTTTCGGTACCGGAAATCTGATTATAAAAAGTTCTTATTTACCACCAAGAGGATCGCCAACGCAGGCATCGAAGCCCGCGGAAACAAGTACCAATTCGGGATTAAATTGATACGCGATCGGCATTACGATTTGTTGAAAAGCAGCGATGTATTCGGCGTCACCCATGCGTTTCTATAATTTCGAAGAAAAACAATGGTATTTTCTGTAACAATACGTATTCCATTGTTAAATACGTTTATTTCTTTTCATACTCTGTTCCAAGGAATATTGACGGTGTATCCCTCGCCTGGACCCGTACCAACGAACGTGTAATTCGCTTTTTTCGAATTTGGAAAAAAGCCAGCATTGTCATATCGATGAATCGATAGATACAGGATCTTAGGATCATCGGCGAGAATCGCTTGTGTTCCATTACCGTGATGAATATCCCAGTCGACGATCAAAACCCTGAATAATGAAAAAAAAAAAAAAAAAAAAACAGCAGAGTTAAAAAAAAACGTTTAATTTAATTTCTCATAAAATGGGATCTGAAAATAAACAAATCGTTCAAATATCAAATTTTCAAATATTATGACGAAAACTTGCCTCGACAAGTCGTGAAAGCTCGTCGCGTATCTAGCGGCAACGGCGATATTGTTAAAAATACAAAAACCACAGGCAGTCTCGTTATCGGCATGATGACCGGGTGGTCTTACGATTGCCACACCGGATTGGCATTCTCCGTTCAAAACACTGTCCACAACTTGTAATACCGAACCAGCGGCAACGCAAGCGCTACTCCAAGTGTCGGCGTGAAGAAATACCGAATTTAATTTGTCACCGCGTTTTATCAATTCACCCGATTTCACCGAACAAGTATCTCTCATGTCATTAATGTGAGACGCCGTATGAGCCAAAAGTAATTCTTCCTCGGTCGCTTCGCGTCCTTTTAATACGTGACAACGCTCGAGCAATTGGTACTCCTTGTGTTTAGCGAATATACCGGATATACGATCGGGCTTTTCGGGATGTGAATCGTCGCTTGGATCACGATGTTTCAGCATTCTTTCGTCGTAAACGATAGACACGCGTTTCGGTGCTTTGTTCAAATTTGTAACTGCGGAAAAAATTATAATTTTTAAAAATCTAATTCAAATTATTTCTGACGACATCAAATTTTATAAAAACAATTTGAACAAAAAAAAATGAATTTAGTATTATTTTTTTTGTTATTTGACAATTAATTTTGTAAATTTCTCACGAAAATGTATCACCTTGCTTCAAAGCGATCAGACGATTCTTGAACTTCCTGAGGACTTTATCGCTCTGCACGGGATAACAATCGCGAGTTTCATAGTGATCGGGTTTTGTCTCGTCACCCCTGAAACATTTTTTTTTTACAATCACAATAAAGAAAAATGAAAAATCAAATATTTCGGATTAGGATCTTGAACGCCGATAAATTTTCACAAATACTTGTAGTTCACGACTGGTAAATGTCTGTTGTTGTTTTCCTCGTGATTTTCCGATTCCGAATTAACGCTGTACGTCTCTTGGTACTGATAGCATTGCCAATATGATCGATGAGAGTAAATTACGTTCAAAATTGTTTCCTTCATAATTTCGGACGGAGGCTCGAGTGTCTGATACGAAGGGCACGGATCACCGAGTAAAGTTCGCAGAGTGAGAGCAGCGGCTTCCGACAACGAGTCCAAGCAATAACCTCCCTAAAACATGTTTTTTTTTTCTTCAATTTTCCAAAAGTAATTGAACATTTTTATAACGATAAAAATGCTCTTTAACGAACCTCCAGTATAACAGCGACCTTGCCGTTCGCCAGACACATCAGCGACGACAGTAATTGTGGAAAAAAACCCGGTGTCACTTCCATTTCACCCTGGAAACGTCATAATCGTTGTGATTGTTCGAACATTTTCGTTGAATAATCGGGAAAAAATTAATAATTTTCGCGAGGGAACGATCCTCGATTGAAAAATCGTTCAGTTCGTCAACCTTTTCGTCGCCGAGGGCCGAATTGAAACCAGCAGACACGAGAACAAGGTCGGGTGCGAACTACGCATTTAAAAAAAAAAAAAACGATAGTGAGTATTTAGTAGTTACATTTACCTCGGGACAACCGATTGCACAATCGTAACCAGCTGATACGATAACGAGATCCGGTTGAAACTACACACAAAAAAAGTGATAAATATCTTGTTTTCGATATTTCTATTTCCTCATAGGTGAAATTAGGATTACGTGTAAAATAATCGTTTATCGGGATATTCATGGGAGAGTGTTCGTTATAATTTAAAATATTTATTGTCAGACAATTCGTTGTAATTTCGGAAGGGTTGAAAATCGCCCTGTATGGTTTATTTGAGTAAAGATTATTAATAAAAAATGTATAGATTCAGTTTTATAAATAGCTTTATCAGCGATTGAATAAACCAACGAAACTTTACCGAAAGTCGCGATAGCATCTGAGACATGAATTTTTGTGTGAATGATGACGTTAAATAACATTTACTGCAACAAGCTAATCGAGCTAAATTTTTCTACTTTCATGAATTGCAAGAAAACAACTAAACGTTTCATTACGTAGATTGAAAAAAAAATAAAAATCTTTATCAAAGATCTCACCTCGTAGGCCATTGGCAAGAGAATTTGTTGGAATATCGCCAAATAATCTCCGTTCGTCATTCCATTCTTGTTCAATGGTACATTAAAATTGTAACCAGTCCCAGAATTCTCGCCCACATAATGATAATCGGATTCTCTCAAGTTTGGCCAAAATTCGCCGTTCTCGTAGCGATGAATCGAGAAATATACGACTCTGAAAAATACGAATTTATCGATGTAATGTTTGTTTGTTTAAAAATAATTTCCCTTCCTCGTTGAGAAAGTGTTGAAGTAAATCTTTTTGTTCTTTTTATACCTAGGATCGTCGTAGAACATTTGTTGGGTAGCTTGACCATGATGAACGTCCCAATCGACAATGAGAATTTTGCTCGCTAAATTCGTTCTCAGCATCTTTTCCGCGCCTATCGCAACGTTATTGAAAAAACAATAGCCACAATATTCAGATTTCATCGCGTGATGTCCCGGTGGTCTTATTATTGCCATTCCATTTTGTATCTCGCCACGACAAATATTTTCCAAAAGATTTATCGTCGAACCCGTTGCCAAAAGCGAAAGTTTGTAAGTCGACTGTAAGGTAAAATATATTTCTTTCGATATAATAGAAGCAATGAGATTTTAGAAAATCGATTCAATTTTTTAACGTGTATAAACAATTTTTCGAATTTTTTGTCCATTTTTTTTAATAGTTTTTTTTATTTGAGAGTTATTTAAAATTGGTTTTTTTCTAAATACCGGATGTATGTAAATAGCGTCATATTGAGAAGCCAATTTTTCCAAAGTTTCGCTATTCTCACAGCCATCGGTGGCCTTGAGAATGTCTATCTGGCTCTGCGTATGTTTGAGAAGAATTTCCTCGTGTCTCGCCGTTCTAGGCTCGACAAATTTGCATCTTTCGGTGAGACCAAGCTCGTCGCAACGTTCCAGTACTCTCGTAAACCTTTCGGGACATTCGGGATGATTCTTGTCCCACATAGAACGATGCTCCGCCATAGAACGATCGTAAGTCAGTCCTGTTTCGCCTCTGATCATTGTCTTAGCGTCTATTGCACTCTGATAGATATCTTTCATGCAAAAATTTTCGAGTTTCTTGGACTGCGACTGTTTTTTCTGAGCAGCTTCACGTTTTGCAGCCACCAATGCCGGCGAAGGTCTTACCTTTAAAAACGAATTTTTCTTTCCGTTACTTTCAATCGTCTCAGTAACGTTGATTCAAGTTGAAAATTAACTTATCAATTAAGAAGTATCGTGAAGTTATCGTGGAATGGAATTTTTTTTTGTCAATAAATTTTAATCGATTAATTAACGTTAGGGCGAGTTAAACAATACTTTTTGAATTCAGGGTAAAAGTATCGTGAATTTTGTCTTGATATTACAAATTTTCAATGGCTGCATTATTGTTCAGTAAATAGGAAAAATTTGTATTGTATTATTTAACAAAGCAAGATTTCTCTCTTCTCCATGCGTTCTTTGCTATTTTGTTAAGGAAAACAAATTTTATTATTTTTATACTGTAAAATTCTATAAGGGTTTTTTCCATAACTAAAGACAGTGCAATTCTCGTGTAATATGTTCCAGTGGTTAAGAGGATTCGAACGTCACTATAATCTACCCATACCGAAGTCCCATTAAAACGAGTTTTGAGTTGAACAAAACATTGCAACACTCGTTATTTCACTATTTCCTCGAAAACTTCAGAAACAGATTTGCATGTTACCGATTTCCAGTCTCAAACAGAATTTACAAAATCATGCGCGACATTATTTCTCGCTCTACTCCGTTAAACTGATAAAAGTTTATTAGCTTTGTGTAGATAAGCTCAATGACATGCAATTGAGATATAAATGTTATGTATCGTGTTATCATTAAAAAATCCTTCCGCCTAGGAAGATTATATGAAACAGCATAAACGGGATAGGGAAAATTCATAAAGCGGTGATAGAAAAAACAAAAATTGGTGATTTCAAGTTTTTCCATTTACTTTGGAATTTTTTGTTGTCCCTCTCTCTGTCGGCTCATTGTTTTTAGCCGAGTTTGACATTGTATTGTCGTTCTTAATATTTCTCTGAGTCGTGCGTCTAGAACTCTCGACAATGTTTATGAGGTCGATTTCGCTGTCAATCAGTCTCTTGGCAGCATTGAAAAAATTATCCCTAGAGCCAGGATCCGTCTGATGAAGAAGCGGGGATGGAAAATGCGGAATCAAATAATCATAGGAGATTTTGCGTTTGAATGTTGATTAAAAATTTGAAAAAAATAAATACTACGTTATATCCCAATAAAAGCAAAGAAACCTGTTGTATCTGACTATATCTGCGTTCAATTATATCGTAGTGGAAATATCATCGATAGAGCAACTTTATGCATGAAATATGTAATTTTTGTGTGGGCGATTTCAAAGCCAAGACGAGTCCTTGTATAGCGAGACTTGTGCAATAAATACTCTATCCAATTATGTCCCGCATGTTTGCATAAATTTACTTGCTTTACCATTGCTTAATAAACGCATTTATTTGTATATATATGTACGAGATTCTGAAACTGCTGTGTAGTGAAAGAAAATATAAAAATAAATGTAATATCAATACGAAACATTTATGGTCCAAACGACAAAGCTCTTTCATCTATGTCTTTCTCACCATATCACGTTCTTTTTGTTTCGTTTATTATAACCTCTGAATTTTCACGAAAGCCTCAATTTTTTCCTACGATTCAACGAAAGCGTCGGAGCCCATGAAAATTCATGGAATTTTCGAAGATTCGACCGAAAATGTTAACTGACGAAAGTCCGTACTTGTTTTATTCATTATTTCACTTTATAAGTCACGAATTATACTGAAATATCTTGACCTTAAGGAAAAAAAACAACGAAACACCATATTCTTGACATCGCATACTGACAGCCGTGTAAAACAGCTGTCAAAGCGTCAAGGCCAAAAGAAAATACACAACGTCCCATCTACACATGGTATTATTGAACTAACGTGTGCGATCGATAAGAGAAATAACTACTCCACGATCCACTGCACTAAAAATAATTCTCAAATGTTTACTATAATCTTCTAAATAAACTTAAGGTACCAAGTTCAATAGGCCAAATAAATAAGCTATTAGTTGTCACGTTTTGTTTCAAATTTTTGAGGTTGCAGTGAAAATTATGAACCCAATTTCATTTATTGTTGATTCAAAAAACTGCACAAAACTGTCGCATAACTGACTCGCGGGGTTATGATTCCCGGTCGCTATTTAATTTAGTTCCGTTTTTCGCAACTAGGTTTCTTGACATAAAGGTTCCAATGATTCAAAATAAACTTTACTGGTATAAATAATCCTTGCACGTTATCACGACTGAAACTCACAATTTGAATATTTACGAATATTATTATTTACACAATCGGAATGTTAGGCTCTATCAATTCATCTCTCTTGAGATCACAGACTCCGTTTCGCACGAGATGATCATATAACCTCAAAATTTCGTTACCATGTACGAAATCAAGGAATAATCGATCGCTGATCGCAATCATTCGTTTATTTATAACAATCGCCGAGAGTCCTGCATTATGTTGGGCGTTCTAAAAGAATCTTTGGGAAAAAGCGGACGAATAATAAGCAACAGAGGTTTAAATACATGGTCACCTCTCGCCACTGCTTTTAATGCGAAATCTTCGGCCGATTTTGGATTGAATTTTTCTCGCAATAAGATCGTGAGTCTACGAGACCGATCTCACGAATACTTTTATATATGGAAGATACGCAATGATGAATTATATAAATAAATAATGTGTACTTCCATAGGGACTTTTTGGCATACCGCAGCTTCAAAATGCGGAAGGCTTTGTGGAACTACGAGAAATGGCAATTTCCGAATCAAACAGACTCATCAAAGAAGCTATTGGTACAAAAAGGAATCGTAAAATGGTTCAAGTTTTTGACGAGCTTTCCGACACACTCTGCAAAGTTGCCGATATGGCGGAATTTGTCAGAATAGCTCATCCTCAGAATGATTTTGCACAGGCTGCGGAAGATACTTGTCTAGCGGTCAGTGGTATCGTGGAAAAGTAGGTTTTACGAACATTACATTTTGAAGAATCAGAATTTCAAAAAAATATGTTCGAAATTAATTTTAAGTAATTTTCGATAATAAATGCGTTGCTTTTTGTAGATTAAATACTCACAGAGAACTCTACAATGCATTGTCAAACGTCGTTAACGAAGGAGACATTGTAGAAACTACGGCTGTAGACGATCATGTCTCGAAACTCTTTTTGTTTGATTTTGAGCAGTGCGGAATTCATTTGCCCGAGAAACAGAGACAGAAAGTTGTAGAATTGAACGATTATATATTACAAGTGAGGAAAAAATATATATGTTAAACGTATGGATGAAATATCGATAGCATCAAATAATGAAAAAGTAATTTTTCATTCTTTTCAATTATTACAAAATTATTATTAATAAAAGAATGTGATATAATTGTCAAATTACAGCTAGGTCAGAAATTTATGTCAGGTGCAGTGGATCCGCGATCAGTGAAAGGCGAAGTTTTACCGGAAAATATAAGACAATAGTAATGTATTTAAAAGAACAATTAACGAACTAGAAGAGTAATCACTAAAAAACATTACGTTAAGTCTATTTTTGTTATATTTATCGAGTATAATCGCAGTTTCGTGAAAGAGAACGGCCAAATATGGGTTCATGGTCTCTACACGGATTCCTCGAATGCTCTAGCTCGTGAAGCGGCATACAAGATATTTCTTCATCCCGACGAGCATCAAGAATATTTGCTAAAAGAATTGTTAAATTCGCGTCATCGTTTGGCACAAATTTGCGATTTTCCGACGTACGCTCATCGGTGAGTGTTTGTAATTTTTCCCCGACTCTCTCCCCCGCACATCATGTTCATGAAAATTTCACGATTGGAATATTTCGAAAAAACTGCAGAGCCATTAAAGGAAGTACTGTTGAAAGTCCCGAAGTTGTTTGCGATTTTCTCAATATCCTGAATAATGAACTCGAGAAACGAGCACAAAAGGACTTTGACGTGATGAGACTGATGAAGGAAGTCGAGTCGCCATTGGAACAAGAACTCATGGCCTGGGACACCGCTTATTACACGTCAAAAGCAAAAAAATCTTGGCTAAACACTAGCAACAATGAATTTACACCGTATTTCTCGCTCGGTGCTTGTATGGACGGTTTGAATATTCTCACACAGTCGCTCTATGGCGTTACACTGAAATCCGAGGATGTTTTGCCCGGCGAAGTTTGGTCATCCGATGTTCATAAATTGGCTGTGATAGATGAGAATCAAGAAATTTTGGGACACATTTACTGCGATTTTTATGAGAGAGAAAATAAACCTAATCAGGATTGTCACTTTACTATCAGAGGAGGACGACAATTGTCCGATGGGAGTTACCAGGTAAATTTTCAAATTTCTTCATTCATAAACCTTTACGCTGACATAACAAGCTCCTTAATAAGCTTAAAACTTGCGTAATTAGTTGACGTTTGTTTCGTAAAAAAAATAATGATCAAATCTGAAATACCTAAAATTTAGAACTAAAATTTTTTTTATCAGAATCCCATTGTCGTCCTGATGTTATCGTTATCGTCTTCGAAATGGTCAAATCCATGTTTACTGAATCCCGCCTCGGTGGACAATTTGTTTCACGAAATGGGTCACGCGCTTCACTCGATGCTCGGTAGAACGCAATATCAGCACGTAACAGGCACACGCTGTAGCGCAGATTTTGCCGAAGTTCCGAGTGTACTGATGGAATATTTCGCCAGTGATCCCAGAGTGAGTTTTATTTTTACGTCGAAATTTCGTCACGAAGAAGAAAAAAAAACGAAAAAAATATAATCGAAATCGTAAAATCGTCGTGCGTGTATTCCAGGTTGTAAGACTGTTCGCAAAACATTTTCAAACGCGCGAACCAATGCCCGAGAAGATGTTACAAAAGTTGTGCGCTTCGAAGAATATGTTTCCCTCTTCGGAGCTTCAGGTACAAGTTTTTTACAGTATGCTGGATCAGATTTATCACTCGAGGGAGCTCACGAGTTCGAGTACGGACATTTTGAAGGATATACAATCGAAATTTTATGGTCTTCCTTACGTCGAAAATACTGTGAGTATAAATCATTTTTAACACACGAAAAAATACACGATTTCTCGAACTTGCGAAAACAGATAAAATCTATGAGAAAGCAATGCGCAAATTTCTAGTTTTCAGGGGATTTTTCTTGCAAGTTCCCAATTCAGCATATAATTGACTATTCGATTGGGGCATTGGATCGTTCGTGTAATTTTCATTTTTTTTTTTACAGGCATGGCAATTGCGATTTTCCCATTTGGTTGGATACGGGGCAAAATATTATTCCTATCTGATATCACGGGCGATTGCTTCGTGGATCTGGCAAACGTATTTTCAACACGATCCCCTTAGTCGTACATCGGGCGATCGTTACCGTCGCGATTGTCTTGCACACGGTGGTGGAAAGCCACCGTCAAAATTGGTCTCCGATTTTCTGGACAAAGAAGCGAGCGCGGTTAATTTCGCGAAATCATTGATAACCGAAATTGACATCAAAGACGAGCACGTACAGTCAATCAAGAGAGCGACAGCGTAAATGGAACGTTATTTCGTCGTAGATGTACAAAAATTTGTGAATGCAATCAGAAGAGTTTTTGTTGTTGTTGGTGATTCATTTTACAATTTAATCTTTTTTTTCCCTCGTTTTCGTTGTTTCTTTTACTTTTGTTTTTATTATTACAAGTACGGAACCTTACCCTATTTACAATGTTGACAAAATTCTACGAAATATTACAGAAAAATAAGTTTTCGTAGCTCGGCGCATTTTTATCTTGCGTCCAGGTCAAACGCAGTACGGAGGTTACTCGTTGAGAACTGGCCTTGTGTACGTTGAACTACAACTTTTTTTTTTTTTTACTGTCCTGGAGAACTGGACTCGCAGAGCTCAAGACGCGATAGTCAATTGTCTTTTTCCGTCGTAATATCGCCCAGCAAGAGTCGACTGAGTTTGTCGAGATCTCGGTTTTTTCCGCCAGTACCAGTCTCGGCGCATTTTTATTTTAACAAAAAGATAGGAAATTCCCAGCATTAGGTTTTAAAATTATTCGACAAAAAAAAGATTCAATAGATAAAACCGTAGGGACTCGTTTAATCAATCCTCATTCAATCAGTAATATTAATTGCAAGTATTTAGTTCTATACAATTCGTTTTCATTTTATCTCTATAGTACGCAGTCGTCGTTTTTTTTTATTATTATTTTTATATATAGTTCGTTTATCCTTTTTAGAACTTTCTCTTGTCGATTATCAATGAATTTTTGAGATAACCGAATTCTTCATTTATTCCCTCTTTACCGTTATTCACAAACAAAATAAAAACACAAACGAAGAAAGAAAAGCAACGTCACAATTCCGATTGTGTATTTGACTGGACGAGCTCCGCTCGTTGGATTCGCGTAGTTTTATCTCCAAGGAGCCTTATTTTCCCCCCCCCCCCCCCTTTTTTTTGTATTATATTCTTTTCGTTAGGGTCGGCTACAAGCATATATCTCTCTCTCTCTCTTTTCCCTCACACGCTCTTTCTCTCTGTCGTGCGTGCTGTGAAAAACTGGCATTAAAAAATTCTTCAGTTTTTTTTCTTCTATACTTATGAACGAAATTATTTTTTTCTCCTAGGACACCTTCGACAATGGTCCTCGTAATAACGTGAAGAACAAAAAAAAAAAAAAGAAAACGCAATGAATGAGTAAAAGAATTAAATGGCAAAGCACTAATCGCGCAGACCGTCCGATTTTATCGTCCAATTTGACTCTCTCTCTCTCTCTCTCTCTCTCGCCGTTCAACAATCTTCGCTAGTTCTCTCTCTACTCTTTTAATTTGTTTTTCAATGCTCACACTCCGACTTATTGTAAAACAAAATAATAAACTCGTACGATCTAATCCCACGTAAGCATTTCACGGACCTCGAAATCGCACGAGGAAAAATAATGGTATTAAACACATGCTTGCCGTTTACGTTTCACCGTCGACGGTAAACGGAAGTTGACGCGAAACGACGACATCGAGGCACAGGCCGATGACTCATTTTTTCCCTCTTTTCTTTTCTTTATTCCTACGGAAATCAAACCTGACCCGGCTCAACATAACTTTGGCAATTGGTTGAGGTTACGCAACGTAGTTGTACTGATTAGCATTGTCCTTATCACGCTCCATGTAGTCTCTGTCTATCAATGACTCGATACGCTTCTTGAGGTCGGCCGGCTGAGAAAAAAAAAAAAAATGTTAAACATATATTTGTGTCTTTTTTTTTGTCATGTTTAATTATAATTTTTATATTATTTTAATTTATCATTATTAAAGATCAACCAAAAGTTTTGTTTCGTCGAAAGTTGTGTACTTCGCTACGTGTTTCATTGATAATATTTTTGGAATTTTTATCGTACGTCGAAGTGCTCAAAATTTTCCGTGAAATCTCACTTTCGGTTGATAATTTCTACGGCGAGCATCGTTAATGACAAATTTCTCACTTTAACAGGAAATTTAAGTTGATTGTAGAGTTCGCTTATTAAAAGATTGTGCGTGAGGGTTTTTCTCATTTTCATGATCCTCACTATAGCCGCGTCTATCTGATATTGCCGGTCCTGATAAACTCGTTCCTCAGTCGCTTTTTGCTCCTCGTTCTAAAAAAAAGTGAGAAAAAAAAACATTAGCCAATGAAGATTATCGCTCGAATTGGTCGGAAATTCGTAAAAAAAAATTCGTACCGTTTCTTTCATCTGTATTTGATTGATTTTTATTCTAAACAATTTGTTCGTAAATTCGGAATTAAATACGAATCTATCGTTGTCCGCGACGTCACGTCCCCGTGGATTTTTCTGCAAAACGCGAGCTTTGCCGCAGGCCAAAGATTGCAATGTTCTTCGTAATTCACCGTCCTCGATGTTTGTCGTTGCTTTTATATCCTCGAGTGACAAATCGTCCTTGTCGTTGAATCTTATCAGTACCAGCGCTTGAAACAGTGATACTTGCAATTCTTTGTTGCCCTAGTAATGAATAAAAAAATCATTGTTTTTGTTATTATTAATAATTAGAAAATGTCTGTCAACTCATCGAAGTGCAAAATACGAACGATGAGAAAGGAAAATATTCAACATTTTTGTTTTAACCCTCTCTTCTCGATCCACCACATTTTCATTATTATTTCATCGAACTTACCGCGTGAAACCAGGCTTTTAGAACACAATGTCCGAGAGTCGGTTGCCACTGTAATTTTCGACCGCTGTGTTTGCCGAGATAAAATTTGTTGAAGACCTCCTGATATTTAACCATTTCAGCGGGTAAAGTGACCTCCATTACGGGATAAGTTGGCCAATAGCCCATCGTAAGAATTGACACGGTGAGATCCAAATTACTCGCGAGTAATTCGTTCTGTAGATTTACTGAATACTGCTTAAAACAAAAATTACGTATCGTCAGTTGGAGCAATTGATATGAATTATCTACGAGCTCCCATTTTGTTTCGAAATAATTTCAACGTCCAATTTTACCTGCTTGAAAGCAATGTTTATGTCTTTGCTGAGTTCCATATCTTTGAACATTCCCTCGAGTTTACTCGTAAAACCACCGCCGCACTCTTGTTTCAATTTCGACAACATCGACTTTTCAGCATCCACCGATGCCGATTTACCGACCAACAGTCTTTTTGCCAAATCTTTCTTGTAGAAAGCCTCGAACACGTCTTTGCCGTGAATAAAACGAAAGAGTACCATTATTTTATCCAACAATCTCTCAAGCTCTTCCTCCGTGGCTTCTTTGTTTCCCGCTCGAAGTTTCATATCTACAAACTTGGCTGCAAACAATTACATCGATGAGAGAAATTTTAAGATTATTAGAAAAGAAGACGAAATTTAAAAATATTTACCTATCAATTCGGCGGGTTTATTCGCACGCTGATTGATAAATGCCTCGAACGCTTCTTTCAAGCTGTTGCCAAATTTTTCATTTCTGTAGAAACACGTATTGACAATATTGTCCATCTTATCCTTGAAGTCAAGTAATTCTTGAACCATGGTTTTGTCCTTTTCCGGGTCTATGACTATCGTTTTACCTTTCTTCTAACGTCGAATAATACGTTGTGGTGATTAATGCAATCGAGGCAATAAATTATTCTAACGATAATGAAAAATGTATTAAAAAAAAAAGTTCCGTTTACGACACATTACCTTAATGTAGCTATTGAAGTTTAAACACAACTCGACGAGACCATTTTTGACGCGATTGTACAAGTTGTAGAGTAACGTCAAATCGCTGATTCTATTCTCGTCCAACAAACCGCTTAGCCCCTTTTGCAGTATACTCGATACGTGCTCGGACAATAATTGTTTTTCAACGGTGTGTATTAGCGACCATCTATAAATTAACGATCGATTATTAATACGATTAAAAAGAAAAACGAATTACTTTGATAAAATATTCCATAAACAAATCTTAATTTTCCTGTAACTGGTCAATCGACGAATAAGAAAAATTTCCTTACTTCGTCGACATATCGAGATAGTGGAGTAATCTTTCGTTCTCTTCCTGTAGACGTTTGTCAACGTGGGCCAAATATTCGGGAACATCGTGTTCGTTCATCAGTCGTTGACCCTCGGCTGCATAAAGTCTTTCTGTTGCTATCAGGAACCTTATAATAGCAAAATAGTTATGGACTACCGTTCTGAATTCATTATTAAATATTTTTTCATAATATTGTCCGTGACATAACGAACTCACTTATTTTCAAAGGCTTCCTGGTATATCTGCAAGTCCGACAGCATTCTGAGCAATGATTTGAGAAGTGTACGATCTACGGTATCACCCTGACGCTCTTTTTCAATCAGCATCAAGAGTCCCTCTACAGTGCGCGTTTGCACCAAATTGTTTAATACAATATGAAGTCTAAAAAGGTGTAATCCCATGTCCCTGAAAAAAAAAAAAAAAAAAAACGATCGTTAACCAAGGAGTAATAGTTGAAAAATTCGATTACAGGGTCGACAAAAAATCTTTTATTCTCGTTTTAAATGTACTCTTCGCTCTTACCAAATTGATGATATACTGGGATTCTGTAGGACATAAGTTCTATCCAGGTACAAAAAGATACTCCTAATCATGATCATCTGACGACAATGCGACTGCCAACATTCGTTCATTTTCTTCAGAAATATGTGACGATCCATCGATTCCGCCAAAAATTGCTCTATATTAGCTTTCACATGAGATTCCGTAAGTACGGTAAGATTGGCGTACAGGGTCGATGCCATTTTGTGACTGCACATATTTTCCACAGCCTGATAAAGTTCCTCCAAGGAATAACGTATGCTCTTGCTCGTTTGTATCGCAACAACGGCCTCTCTGAGCTTTTCCCATGTCTGTTCCTGATAATTTTCCGGCAGTTTTGGCTTGTCTAAGAGTAACCAAAGTGGAAAAAACAAACAAATAAATAACGAGACACTCAATTACTAATTATCTCTGTTAATTTTTCAGAAATAAAATTAGCCTACAGATAAAATGATGTTCGAGTCAAGAATATTTCTGCGACAACGCAAAAAAACTATATTTTTGATTTTTCCCATCTAACTGAAAGATAACATTTTGCCGATCTTCGACTCAACGTTATGCCAGGGTCGTGCGCAGTGTCTATTTATGTATTTTTCAAGGTGAAAAAAAAAAAAACATTAAACGTTTTCTTTATCGCCAAAAAATACAAAAATGCACCGTGACAAAATTCGCCGTAACTCAATCATCGCAACACAGAAACGGTATTCCCGCGATTGTTCATTTTCATTGCCAAACCCCCTAAAAAACCAAAACGATTCTATCGTTTGCAAAAGCACTGCAGTTAAAAAAAGTCCCTGAGAACGAGATCCATAAATTGCTCTTGAGAATGCCGCTCATCCTTGAGTTCAGCATCCTTGACGAGCGAAAGAACAAAAAATAAACTTCGAAACTGACGAAAAGGTAAGAAAAAAAACCTTGTGACGATTGATATTGCTCGAAGGCGAGATGATTTGGCAATGGTACCTCGTTAAATAGAGGCAAATTGCCAAAAAGTTGGAAGAAACGCCAAAAAAAAAAATAACTTCATTCTTCGAAAAATCAAAATAATTGATGACAGAAGCAGTACAATTCTTTTATAAGTAATGACAACAATAAAATAAAAGACAACGACGTACTGTGAAAAGAAACAAAAAAAAAAAAAAAAACAAGTTGCGAACGGGACAGCTGATTTTGTAGGTTATACGTGAAAGATATCGCTTACTCTTGAAATTTTTGATGACGAGTTTTCTGGCCGAGCCTGGTTTTGCTATGGCCAAACTCGGCGATATCTTGTTAACACCATTTGGATTAGCGACCGTTAGAGCCGAGAAATTGGCTCTCTTTTGGGTGTTTGACGCCGCCGTGTCCGTCATGTTGTTTCAACGTTTATATCCACGTTTTTTTTTTTTTTTTCTTCTTCCTTCTCTATCGTTCAACAATTAGACACAACGATGTTATACACTATTTTGTTCAACGTAGTTACGGCGATGCGCGTTTAGACGCAGCTGTGTTATATATAGCCGTTTTGTTGTGTTAGCACTTATCGTACGCGAAATTCGCAACTCGTCGACTTGTCGAATTTATTCTTGTTATTATTATTGTTGCTCGTAAGACGAGACAAGTGACTAATGCCAGTAGTGTGACTGTTAGTGTTATGTAGAGTGGCCAGTGACGGTATCTTTTTCTTCTTCTTCTTCACCTGCTGTTTCTTCGTGGCCCCGAGAAACTCGGTACTCCCGAATCTAGACATATGCGCGCATCACCCGGCCATCGGCCTGTACACACCAAAAACTTCTTTTTTAACAAGAAAAAAAAAAAAACTCTTTCTCTTACTTTTCTTCTTTTTTTTTCGTTCTCTCTTTGGGACACACTTCTTTCACGAGTTGTAATAAAACTATACAATGTTGGCGATAAGGAAAGATGCAAGGGGATGTAGTGATTGGGAAGGAAAGGGCGGGATTTTGAGATTTAAAGATTGTTTTTTTTCGTTTTAAACTTCATCGGCTCTGATTCACAATGTTTTTGTTTTATTTATTTATGAGAGAAATACAAGCTACACCAGCGTTAATCTCTTCACTCGCTTTCGCTAGTGATATGGTGTGGGATATCTTTTCTATTTTTTTTTTCTTCTAGAAGATTTTACAAAGAAATGCGCATGCTCGGCCGTACTGGGGAATTCTGGGGAATGTGCGCGAGCATTTTCGCGCGAAATTTGATTTTTTCAAAGTGTTACTTCTGATTCGGTAACGTTTACGACTATTTTTCATTATATGGGGTTGGTTCAACAATGTTTTATTCAATTATGATTGTTTTTTAATTCTCGGACGTTCATTAAGTATAGAATGAGGAAAATCGTACGGTTTTAAAGTAACTCAGGCTTCACTAGTTAAAATCTATTCTTCAGGCAGTTTTTTTTTTTAAGACTATAAATAATAGAATGATTGAAAAATTTCACGACGCTCAACTATCGTGCTAGTTTATATTCCGGTCTATTAGATATTTGTACAGTTAACAAGAGTAATTGGGCAATAATAGCCGATACAAAAATGTCGATTGAAAATTTAATTTTCCATTCCAATTTGGAGTGTGACGAAGTATCGAGTCAACGAGGATCTAATTTTTCTTCATCATTCGCATTGGCGCTCGGCGTTGTCACGTCCGTTACGATTTTTTGTTTCTTCCATGCCTTTGCCGTTTCGAGGAATTTCAAATTTGGCCTCTGTGACTCGTCCTCGGGGAATATAAAGTCAAATACTTCCTCCCAGCCATCGTCGTTCTGCGAACAAAACAAAAGACCATTGATCATTAAATTCTTCCAATTAATGGATAAAGTAAAATAATGTGTACATACCCCGTCGTCACCGACGACACGTCTCTGTCGTTTTATTCGTCGTGGCATTTTTTCGATTATCTTCGTTCGACTGTCCTCGTCGCCTCTCTCGTTTTCAAAATCTCGCCATGCCTCGAGCAACATTGCTCGACTCTCTTTATCACCGTTCGATCGTAACGCCGCATTACCACGTTCGTAAATTCTTCTCGCCAGTGCAACACAGTCGATACCATCCTCCGTCACGGAATTCGCAAGTTCAAACTTGGCGTAAGCTATCCAAACCTAAATGAATGATGTAAATTGATTATTGAATAAGGTACCATAAAGAAACGTTCACCATGCTTACATCTTAAAATTTGACGAAGTTAAAGAAATAACAAATTTAGAAAAGAAGTCATACAACTCGGTGTACGAATGAGCATTTTCTTACTTTAACATGTAAAGTACGATCTAACAGTCTTTCGAACAAATTTCTCGCATTTTCCGCTTCCTCCTGAGTAATCTCGAAATCGATGTAAGTTTTCCATAGTAATTCGGGCATGTCCAATCGTGGCTGTGAGATAGCCAATTCGTATATCGCTCTGGCGCGATCGGTATCGCCAAGCTGTGACTCTAGTTCGGCAAATTTCATCCATGTCGTACAATTTTCCGGTCCAAATTCGAGAAATTTTTCATAAAGTATACGACATCTTTCGAATTCGCGCAATTGAATTTCAAGATCGATATAGCCACGAAACAATTTGTCACGGGGACAAACACCGAGGGCCATACCAAGAGTTTTTCTCGCCGCTGTGAGATTTTTCTGTCGTATCTCGAACTTGGCATAGAGCAACCACATTTTCGAGAAGGTGAATTGTTTGTGAGGCAATAGCTCGAGCAGGCAAACACGATAAATTTCACGACATTTCTCGATATCCTCGGTATCGAGTTCCTCGAAGAGAGCATAATTTATCCACAGATAGATGTATCTACGCCAGTATTGTTTTTCCTTTGTCGGTGGTACATTGGCGATAGCACGCTCGTAGGTTTCACGTATATTTTCCACATTACCCTCGGATTCTACGAGTTTCAGATAATCGAACCAAGCGTCGTAATTCGATGGATTATCCTGTATCTCCTGTTCGTACTGTCGTTTTCTTTTGCTAACAATCACGTCCTCGATTCCCGTACGATCGCCATACTTTTTCTCGTGTATCGTGTAGGCTTTGTAGATCTCGTGCGTGCGATCCTTTGGTATGTGATCCAGAGCATATTTGTAAATGACCCTAGCGCGATCGTGCTCCCTCTGTCCCTCCTCGAATCTCGCAAAGGAAATAAATAATTTTTCGTCCAGGCTTTCGTCGCCGTAGAACGTAACGGCGCGCTCGTAAACTTGACGCGCACCGTTCAAAAAGCCATGTATCTCCTCGAAACGCGCATATTTTATCCAATGCTTGACGTCGGGATGTACCATGACGAAACGCTCGTAGATACACCGCGCCCTCTGTATCTCCTTGTATCTTAGCTCAAAATTTATATAAGTTTGCCACGCCTGCTCGCTCGGTTCCCACTCCATCCAACGTTCGAATACCTGACGCGCTCCCGCTATATTCTCCAACATCTCCTCCATATAAGTGTACTTGTACCAAAATTGATTGGCTCTCGGAAGTATCGTTACCGCTCTGTCCCACAAATTTCTTGCGTGATTTATCTGGCGATTGCGCATCTCCATCTCGGTGTATTTCAGCCATAACGCTATGTTTCTGTGATCGCAATCTAACGCTCTTTCGTAAATCGATCTCGCACGCGCTATTTGCTTCTGACTCTCTTCCCATTGCGCATATTTTATCCAATTCGACAGTACCATACGATTTTTCCTTATGTTGTCCTCGAAGGTTTTGCGCTTTCTATGCTGATAATCGGCCAATTCGTGCGGATCCGATATCTTTTGCTTCGGAGGCGGCGGCAAAATTTCCAAATCTCTCTCTTTAGCCTCTCTCAACAATTGCTCGGCCGTTATTTGAATTTCGGCTGGCGCTTTATTCTTCACCTGAGTAGCGGGATAAAGACAAAAGTTAGTTTGACATTTTTTCGTTTCTTATTGTTGAATTGTTATTTTTGGAACAAGGAAAAATTTAATTTGTAAATTGTATTCGTAACCCTGAAAATATCGAATAGATTTCTTCATAATTGTATTTCACAAGTTGCATAATCTTTGGTTAATCAAGATCTGCTCGTTTGACAGTGAGATTTATTAAATATGTTAAATTCATTGAAAAAACGAGATAAAGAGTTTAAAAAAAGGAGTAAAACGAAAAAGACAAAATTTACGTACTTTTGCCACTTTCGGCATCTTTTGCGGCTTCTCCATTGTTTACGATACTTTCTCTTGACAACTTTTTTTAAATATTTCAAGATTCGTTTTCGTCTCAACAATCTTCAAGAAAATTAGCGAAATATTTTAAGATTCACTGTGAGCGTTGGCCGATGTTTACTGAACAGAAATATAACCTCTTTGGTGTACATCGAGTTTGGAACTGATGACGAATGACGACATAACGTTGCGTTCGTTCTCGCGAGCGCAATCCTGGCGACTACTGGCCGAACCTTCGAGACAATGTCGCTATGTAGTTATCGTCTTTGTCAGCAGATGATAGTTGAAGAAATATGTGGTCACGTGTGCGTTTTTAACGTTCTCATTGTTAATTGTTTTCATCGTGTAAATTACATGTAATAAGTGAAGTACAAGGAAAATAATCATTGTAAAAATGCCACCGAAAAAGGCCGGTGGTGCTAAAGCTGGAAAAGCAAAAGCCGGCGGCGATGACGACAAGGGAAAAAGCGAAAAAAAGGGTGGAAGTTCCGTTAAGGTTAGATCCATATTTTCTATCACAACAATCATGATTTTCATAACAATAACATTGTTTTTATAACGTTAATGTGTTTTCTATAACGATAAAAATTTGTAAATAATTTTAACATGTCTTTTACAACAATCACATACCCAATGGATTTTTTCTACTCGTTATCATTCTATTTTGCAGGTCAGACACATACTGTGTGAGAAACAATCAAAAATCCTCGAAGCAATGGAAAAGCTCAAAGCTGGCCAAAAATTTAATGAAATTGCTGCCACATACAGCGAAGACAAGGCTAGATCAGGGGTAAAGAAAAATAAAAAATTTGTTTACCTTCGGATAAATATTGCACTTTCTAGGGTGGGTCAAATAAAATGACTAATTTTTTTTTTCCTTGATATAATGAAAAATGTATTGTTTGGCATCTCAAAAAAACCCTCTGCAAGTATGAGCCCTTCATATTTAAATTAAGTGGTCCCTCATCGCGAATTTTCATTTCCCATTTAAATAACATGGAAACATTTTTTTCTTAACTTTGGAATTTTATTAGACTTAAACCGTTGATGTTACGAGACGTTTTTAGCACATTTTTGTAGAACATTTGATGGTCTACAAAAAAAGCTCTGTTGTGTCTAATCGATAAAAGTAACCGTACAAAAAATATTCGGTGATAATTAGCTCTGGATTCTCTCATATTTGTTTGAAAACAATTAGTAATATATTAGTTGTATATTAGTAATATATTAGTAGTATATATGAATAGTATATTTATTCATATTGATAACTAAAATTTTTTTAAATTTGAAATTTATGTACTAATAAACGAGATAAGTAGAATCCAGAGCTAATTATCACCGATTATTTTTTGTACGGTTACTTTTATCGATTAGACACAAGAGAGCTTTTTTGTAGAGCATCAAATGTTCTACAAAAATGTGCTAGAGTTCGCTTATTAAAAGATTGTGCGTGAGGGTTTTTCTCATTTTCATGATCCTCGCTATAGCCGCGTCTATCTGATATTGCCGGTCCTGATAGACTCGTTACTCAGTCGCTTTTTGCTCCTCGTTCTACAAAAAAGAGAGAAAAAAAAAACATTAGCCAATGAAGATTATCGCTCGAATTGGTCGGAAATTCGTCAAAGAAAATTCGTACCGTTTCTTTCATCTGTATTTGATTGATTTTTATTCTAAACAATTTGTTCGTAAATTCGGAATTAAATACGAATCTATCGTTGTTCGCGACGTCACGTCCGCGTGGATTTTTCTGCAAAACGCGAGCTTTGCCGCAAGCCAAAGATTTCAATGTTCTTCGTAATTCACCGTCCTCGATGTTTGTCGTTGCTTTTATATCCTCGAGTGACAAATCGTCCTTGTCGTTGAATCTTATCAGTACCAGCGCTTGAAACAGTGATACTTGCAATTCTTTGTTGCCCTAGTAAGAATGAATAAAAAAATCATTGTTTTTTATTATTATTAATAATTCAAAAATGTTTGCCAACTCATCGAAGTGCAAAGTGAACGAATCATCCTTTATAAGAGCCCAATACTCTATTAACGATGAACAATACGAACGATAAGAAAGGAAAATATTCAACATTTTTGTTTCAACCCTCTCTACTCGATCCATTACATTTTCATTTTTATTTCATCGAACTAACCGCGTGAAACCAGGCTTTTAGAACACAATGTCCGAGAGTCGGTTGCCACTGTCATTTTCGACCGCTGTGTTTGCCGAGATAAAATTTGTTGAAGACCTCCTGATATTTAACCATTTCTTGTGTCTAATCGATAAAAGTAACCGTACAAAAAATAATCGGTGATAATTAGCTCTGGATTCTCTCATATTTGTTTGAAAACAATTAGTAATATATTAGTAGTATATTAGTAATATATTAGTAGTCTATATTAGTAGTATATATTGGTAGTATATTTATTCATATTGATAACTAAAATTTTTTTAAATTTGAAATTTATGTACTAATAAACGAGATAAGTAGAATCCAGAGCTAATTATCACCGATTATTTTTTGTACGATTACTTTTATCGATCAGACACAAGAAAGCTTTTTTGTAGAGCATCAAATGTTCTACAAAAATGTGCTAAAAAACTCTCGTAACATCAACGATTTAAGTCTAATAAAATTTCTAAGTAAAAAAAAAAATCTTTCCATGTTATTTAAATGGGAAATGAAAATTCGCGATGATTTCTTAATTTAAATAGGAAGGGCTCATACTTGCAGAGGGTTTTTTTGAGATGCCAAACAAAACATTTTTCATTATATCGAGGAAAAAAAAAATTAGTCATTTTATTTGACCCACCCTAGCACTTTCAATACTGTGAATTAAACACATTTTGAATCTTTATCCAGGGTGATCTAGGTTGGATGACTCGGGGCTCTATGGTCGGACCGTTTCAAGAAGCCGCCTTTGCCCTTCCTGTATCCAGTCTCGGTAATCCTGTCTATACCGATCCTCCGGTTAAAACGAAATTTGGATATCACATCATCATGATAGAGGGTAAGAAATAGAGATACAAAAAGGCAAAAATGAAAAGAGTTTGCGCAAGACAGATTGTGAGAGACGTTAATAAACTCAATTTTTTTATACGCTATTTGTGTTTGTATTATCGCAATGTTGAGAAATTCATATCAATGGACTCGGACAAAAAAAAAATCTTTTACTTTCGTCCACATCGTATATATCGTCACCAAACGGGTTTGTAAATTGTAAATGAAGAAAGGAGTTGCAAGTTATAATCGAATGTATTACATAACAGAAATTTTCGATTAATCTCTCAATTAAATAGCGGAAGTAGTTTTAAATTAAATTTCGTATTAACTACTTCGCCATAAATTTAACGTTTATTTTTAGTCATTTCCTCGTTAATGTAAATTTCCTGAATTACTGTAAAATTTCTAACGAGCTCAGACGGTGCCGTCAAAATATATCCTGTCTATATAAAACGAATTTTCTTATCCTCATAAATAAAATAACCTAAAATCCACATAAAATGATAAATAATCTTTTTTTTTTTTTTTAAAGAGAACGTGTATTTGCTTTCAATTCACAATTTGCAGTTAGTAAAATAGAATAATTTGGAGTTAATAATCCTCATAAATATTCATACCTGAAGTATCAACCGCACACGCATAAATATAATTATTCTTTGCATCATTTTTGGGAGGATAAACGAAGGAGAAAAAAAAATACTATTCGGAGTGAAGGGACACGAGTGGAGGATAAGAGAAGAAAAAAAAAAAAAAAGCTCAATGGAGTTAAAGTTTGCAATAAATTACCATATTCGCTCAATTATACGTGCTACTCAGTCGCTTATCTTAATTACGTGATATGAGCATTAAAAATACAACATATCTATTATATCATATACCCAACATACACGAAAATTAAAGGTGAATAGAAGAATTATGAACAAATTTTTGCACTAATTTTGTGTGTTTGTTCTCGCTTTCAACGGGATTGCCGAAGAACTTTTGACAAGAAAGGAGAAGCGAAATTTTAAATGCGAATATTGGGATTTGAGAAACGAACGTATTTAAGGAGGGCATCGTTTTCCTCGCAGACCCAAGGTTTTTTGTGATGACAAGCAACGTCGTGCCAGTTAACGCCGTCTTTGTAAAATTGATTTAGTACGGCGAGACAATTTTCCGGTGCACCACCCTGTATGGCTTCACGATTGTCCGGCTGAGGTTTACCGATTCTGAGGAAACAGAAAAAAAAAAAAAAACGGTAAATAAAGGAAATAGAGCGAGCGTCAAACATTTTCAGAGATGAACAAAAGGACAAATGAAATTACGCGATTTTTTTCAAGAAGTTTGAAAAAAATCAAATGAAAAACTCACCCGCCGCTCTTGGACCAATCGTTCTGACTGCGATCGGTCGTTGGCGCAAGTTTTTGCAGTTCAGCGGTCCAGAACCAACCATTCACGTTCAGGGGCTGAAGATCGGGCCTGTCACAGCCCTTAAAATCGCACAAACGTCCCGAAGTCCAGATATACTTGACGTTGTCTGCGGATCAATTTAACGAAGATACAACAAACGATTTTGCTTTTGCAAAATAATTATTGAGAATTATGAAACGGGAATAAACTTATTACTTCGGTAATAAATATTAATTTTTTTTTTTCATATACTAAATAACTTCACAGTCGAAATTGACAAAAAAAAAGAGCTCACTTTCTACGATGCGTTTTTTGATAAATTCGTTCTCGGCCGAAGTCTCAAGGGAGACGAGATCCATGCATCTCTGTCTGCAGAAATTTCTACCGGACAACCAGTCGATCTCTTGTCCATTTGTACGTTGATCTGCCCACGAGTAATAGTATCCTTTGCCATTGAAACGCTCGTGTATCGTTCCTAAACAAACAAAAAAAGCAAATAAAAATACCATTAGAGTAAAATAAAATCAATAAAAATGAAAATTAAGTTTAGACACTGAGTATAGCATTAACATCGAAATTTTGAACACAAAAAAAAGAAACAAAATTACGAAATACATTCGTAGAGGAGGAACGAATAATTGTAAAAATGAAATGAAAAAAGTAATAAATAATTGCGAAACAGTAGCCTCGTTCCACTAGCAACTGACATCTCTATGATTCTCCATTAGGCAACAGATAAACATTTAACGAGTCTGGTGTCTTGTTAAAAAACAAAGTACACATCTACATCCGATAAAAGATCTTTTGCATACACAAGAATATACACGAGAGGGATAGTCCAAGGACTTTCACTCAACGGATGGACGATTTACTGCCTCGCACAGTCGCAACCTCAATGGAGTACTTTATTAGCAAAATTGCTCGAGACATGAATACATCGTGTCCCTACGAACGAACATAGAATGGAATTTTTTTTCTTCATTTTCACAATGATGTTGGAATTTTTTTTTTTTTCCTACTCGTGACACACTTTTAACGAAGAATTTCAACAATCCATTCGAGTTTCACTCTCGTATTGATGCGGGCTCGAAGATATATAAAGGCAGAGAGAGAGAGAGAGAGAGACATTACGATAATGATTGTTGGAGTTCCTGCGAAGAATATCGTAAACCCTAAAACCGCAGATCTAACAATCATTTATCCTCGTGTCAAGGAAACGTCTTAAATAATTGCATACACTTTGCCTTATCTTTTTCTTCCTGTCGGAACGGAAAATTGTAAGGCAAAGACTCAATTGACACGACTAATCTAAGAAATTCAACGAGATCTCGTCGTCACTTCGTAATCGTGTAATTTAATTGTGGAAATAAAAATAGTTAAAGGCATGAGACATTGAAAACATTCATTATCGTAATGGTGGCGTCCATTGGCCATCATGATCAATCTAAATTCACATTAGTTAAGATCTTTCATCGAAAATCATTTGTAATTCATTATTTATCTATATTTGTTTCAAGGATCTCTTACGTTGAGGTGTAACAGATCCTTGTAATGTAAGAGATCATTACACTGAGGACCTCTTACAAAGATCTCTTACCTTAAGGGCGGGGTAAGGGTTTTCACTTTCGAAAAATCGAATTTTTCTTTTTTATCTTATCTTATTGTTTAACATTTCAAGAATATGTCCTTAAAATTTTAAACCGATCTAAGCAATATTCTTGAAGTTATTGTCTTATTAATCTCCTGGCCTTTAAGGGAGGACACCACTGTGACACCCTGTTTTTTTTTTCACATTTTTCAAGAATTTTTTTTTGTGAGAAAAAAAAGAGATATTCGATAAATTTGTATGGGTTTTGTTCCTTGTTTATTAATGTATCAAAAAACATTTTTTTCACATTTTTCACGCCGCATGGTGGCGCTGGGGAAGCTCTCGCGTCAGATGCTGTCATTTCCGCGGCACGCAGCAGAACTCTCTTCAACGTCGATCTGGAAAAAAAATACCGAGTGTTTTCGTTAATAATATGATATTTTGAAGAGAAGTACATAGGGATTTGGAAAAATATTGTTTTAACAAAAATAGGCACGCCTTTGAAATGAATTTTAATTTCAAAGGCGTGCCTATTTTTTTTTTAACAATATTTTTCCAAATCCCTATGTACTTCTCTTCAAAATATCATATTATTAACGAAAACACTCGGTATTTTTTTTCAGATCGACGTTGAAGAGAGTTCTGCTGCGTGCCGCGGAAATGACAGCACCTGACGCGAGAGCTTCCCCAGCGCCACCATGCGGCGTGAAAAATGTGAAAAAAATATTTTTTGATACATTAATGAACAAGGAACATAACCCAAAAATTTTTTTCGAATATCTCTTTTTTTTCCCACAAAAAAAATTCTTGAAAAATGTGATAAAAAACAGGGGGTCACAGTGGTGTTCTCCCTTAACGCTATACCTCTAACAGCTGCGGGCGGTCGGGCTAGCAGTGCAGGTGTCGAACAGGTATACAGTTTATTCATTGCTATTGTGTATATAGTATATACTATACACTACAATATTTTAAAAGAAGAAACGAGCGAAGAAAGGAGCTGGAATCGATGATTCTGTGTAAGTTGGAAAAAAAAAATTTTTTCTTCACTTTTTTACTTCATAAACTTTAGACGCGTTTTTCTCAAAACTACTTTTTCAAAGTCCGTGTTCACTGCCATTTAAAAACTACTTGACCGATTCATTTCAAACTTTGTACACATTTTCTACATATAAAATACCTCCCCCCAACGTTTAGTTAAATTTTTTTTTTTCACATTAAGGGTGTTTCCCACCCACAAAATGGCGGAATTTTTCGTGGAAAATAACAGTTCGCACTTTGGATGGCCGCCAAAAATTTTTAAATGAAAAAAAAAATTATCAGAGAACGTTGGGGGGAAGATTTGATTATAATTTGACTAAATTTTCATGGTTTTTCATTTTCAGATAATTTCCGGCCGAGTTATAGTGAACACCGCAAATTGTTTTTTTTTTCCAAGACGTTCCGGGGGAAGCTCCATTACGTTTTTATGCTTCAATATTTCTGCATGAAAAAATTACACAACATTGTCAAAAGTATGCTCAATAATGTACAAAAGGTTCGAATAAAATTGCTCAATCCATATTTGAGAAAAAAAATCGCAAAAAAAGTGTTTTTTTTAACGCTGAAACCCTTACCCCTCTCTTAAGATGTAAGAGATCCTCGAAACAAGTATAGATAAATAATGAATTACAAATTATTTTCGATGAGAGATTTTAATAATGTGAACTTAGAATGATCATGATGGCGAGTAGACGTTATCATTGCGATAATGTATATTTTCAATGTCTCGTGGCTTTAACTATGTTTATTTTCACGATTAAATTACACGATCACGAAGCGACGACGAGATCTCGTCGAATTTCTTAGATTAGTCGTGTCAATCGAGTCTCTGCCTAACAATTTTTCGTTCCCCCAGAAAAAAAAAAAAAGAGAAGGTAAAGTTCACATTCCCTTATAGATCATTTGCATCCCTCTGCTTGCACTTAATTTTTTTCCAAAGTAATTTTTTCTTTTCTGAGACTCAAACACTCGCCTGAAAAGAAATCCGTCAAAGCCTTAAAACGTAAAACGATAAAAAATAAATGAACGATGTTCTAAAGTGAAATTTCGTCGTAATATCGAGGTTTTTTAACAAGTGAAATGGCTCGCGCGGAAATACAGACGCTTATATTTGCTCGTGACCTACAACGAGAAGGATCTCTCGAAGTCACGACCTAGACATTGGGTGGCCGATCACGAGGTACCTCGCCGATACAATCGTGAAAGACAAACTAACGGTGATCTGACAAGGCACATATGACTGGAGGTGCGTCGGTTTAAAAAAAAAAAGACTCCCAAATGCGGAAGAAGAAAGTTTCGTAATTCGGAGGCAAGGCTTTTGTTGGCCACACACGTGACGGGAATGAACAAAGAGATTGTTCTTTCTTCTTCTTTTTTTCTTCTTATTTCATCGTCCCTCTCATCGGACACTTGAAATTTCACGAGCTGTCGTTATATTGACGAAGTGTTATATTCAATGAAAACTTTGAAAGAAATCTTTCATATTTAAGGATGCTTCAGTAGCAATACAATAAAAATCTGTAAAAATACATCAACCTTTTGAAAATGGTGAAAGCATTTTGCATAGTAATTATATTGAAAAGATATTAATAAAACAATTGAAATAAATTGTTAAACAAATCGTCGGTAAATTTTTCAAGAAATTTCCATAATTTTCAGTTAATTTTTTTCTAATTTTCACTGACAAAAAATCACGTACTTTCGATATGTTTTCGTAAGAAGGAAAAAGTTTTGTGAAAACAGCCTCCAAAAATTCGCCACGTGCCAGATGTGATCTGAAAGTTTCTATCAACAATTGTCAATTCCATTTTGAGTTTTTTTTCTCAGTAGCACACCTGTCGATTATTGAGGATATAAAAGTACATACAGCCAACACCCCGTGTTCGAGGACACGTTTCTCGTGACACTTTCTTCACGAATGGCACGCGCGTCAAATTCTTATGTTAATCGCGTTTCGGTTCTTGTCGAAGAGAAAATGAGATAGAGAAAGAGAGAGAGAGAATTGAGTTTCTCTTAATTGGCAAAGTGGGCGATGGAACGCGAATTATTCGAGATGTCCCGGATCACGTAGTCGTTTGTTCGTCGTATAAACGATTGCCGGTTGGAAATTCATTTTAACCGAGGAAATCGATGTGTACAGGAAGAAACGGCGCGCTAAACGAAGAAGCAACTTGGCTTACGTACGGGAAACTTGTTTCGGATACTTTCTCTATTTTTATATATATCCTCTGGAACACTTTCAGTGACTGTATAAATTTAGAAATTACTTTAAATAATAGTAAATACAAAGCAAAAAATTGCTGTTTTTTTTTTTCTTAAATAATTGGGGAAAAAAAAAATTAAATGCATAAGAACATTTGAGAAATTATTGTGGCAATTTCGAACGAAAGAAAGTTGGGCAATTATATTTGTACGAAATAATGAAAAAATGACAACGTTAATGGAAGCAGAATCTCATGATAAAAATATCAAATATTAAAGTGTATTATTGAAAATTATTCCTAATTATTAATAAATTGATCAATAGGGTTTTCATAATTATTTTCTTAACGAACGAAAACCCTCTCGGTTTGGAGCACGTCAAGCAAGTCAGCGAAAAAAAGAAAAATCGATCAACGCATTCGAAATTTATGGAATTTTGAATCTGTCGAAAAAAAAAAAAAAACTACAGCACATTTTTTTTTCCTGACTTAATTGTCGAGTCTTCCCCTCTACGTTGATTGATTGATTAATTACTTTGTGCACATAGTGGTGGTACAGGTGGTTCCAGTATTCTTCCGGTCGGTTGAGGTTGAAATTGAGCCGAAGCTACGGCGATCAGAGCACCGAGAACGACGTAACGCAACATTTTCAATTCTTCTCTCCTATTAGCTGCAACAATTTATGAAGAAAAATCATTTTTAATGCAAAAGAAAATTGATAAACCGTTGTTTCCGGCTCAAATAATTGTTTGAGTTGTGAATGAGGAAAAATATAAATCGATGGGACATCAATTTATTAGATAATATCTTATAATTCAGGATTGTTCGTAATTTATACATTTTATATTTAAAAAATATGAAAGATAAACAGCTTTTTTCAAAATAATTATTTGAACACCATCGAGGCACCGTTTAACAAATGGGAGATAAATTTGATCGGGAATATTTTATAATTCAGCATTGTTTGTAATTTATACACTTTATATATAAAAAATATGAAAAATAAAAAAAATAAATTTCAAAATAATTATTTGAACACCGTCGAGGCAACATTTAACAAACGGGAGATAAATTTGATCAAGAATATTTTATAATTGAGCATTGTTTGTAATTTATACATTTTATGTATAAAAAATATGAAAAATATTAAAAAAATGTTCGAAATAATTATTTGAACGCCATCGAGGCACCATTTAACAAATGGGAGATAAATTTGATCAAGAATATTTTATAATTCAGCATTGTTTGTAATTTTTACATTTTATGTATAAAAAATATGAAAAAAAAAAAAAAAAATTTCGAAATAATTATTTGAACACCATCGAGGCACCATTTAACAAATGGGAGATAAATTTGATCAAGAATATTTTATAATTCAGCATTGTTTGTGATTTATATATAAAAAATATGAAAAACAATAATTTTTTTTTTCATATTTTTTATATACAACATGTATAAATTACAAACAATGCTGAATTATAAAATATTCTTGAATAAATTTATTTATGAAAAATAAGAAAAAAATTCATATTTTTTATATAGAAAATGTATAAATCACAAACAATGATGAATTATAAAATATTATTGAATAAATTTATTTATAAAAAATATGAAAAATAAAAATTTTTTTTTTTCATTTTTTTTGAATATAAAATATATAAATCACAAACAATGTTGAATAAAAAATATTCTTGAATAAATTTAATTATAAAAAATATGAAAAATAAACATTTTTTTTTTCATATTTTTTACAACAACATGTATAAATTACAAACAATGCTGAATTATAAAATATTCTTGAATAAATTTATTTGTAAAAAAAAAAAAAAAAATATATTTTTTATATAGAAAATGTATAAATCACAAACAATGGTGAATTATAAAATATTATTGAATAAATTTATTTATAAAAAATATGAAAAAGCAACATTTTTTTTTTTCATATTTTTTGAATATAAAATATATAAATCACAAACAATGTTGAATAAAAAATATTCTTGAATAAATTTAACTATAAAAAATATGAAAAATGAACATTTTTTTTTTTCATATTTTTTACAACAACATGTATAAATTACAAACAATGCTGAATTATCAAATATTCTTGACTAAATTTATTTATAAAAAATATGAAAAAGAAAAAAAAAACTAAAAAATTTCATATTGTTTATATATAAAATGTATAAATCACAAACAATGCTGAATTATAAAATATTATTGAATAAATTTATTTATAAAAAATATGAAAAACAAACATTTTTTTTCATATTTTTTGAATATAAAATATATAAGTCACAAACAATGTTGAATAAAAAATATTCTTGAATAAATTTATTTATAAAAAATATGAAAAATAAACATTTTTTTTTTTCATATTTTTTTATATATAAAATGTATAAATCGCAAGCAATGCTGAGTTATAAAATATTCTTGAATAAATTTATCTCCCATACGTTAAATGTTGGCCCGATGGTGTTCAAATAATTATTTCGAAAAAAAAAAAGTATAATTTTCATATTTTTTATATATAAAATGTATAAATTGCAAACAATGCTGAATCATAAAATATTTTCGAATAAAAAATAAACATTTTTTTTTCAAAACAATTATTTGAACACCATCGAGGCAACATTTAACGAATGGGAGATAAATTTATTCAAGAATATTTTATAATTCCGCTCAAATATCTATAACAAATATCCTTTTTATGTAAATTTTTTGTTTTTCGGAGTAAGTCTTCAAAAGGTCGTACTTCGCGAAGGAGCGGCCGAAGGTGTAACGAAATATCGGATTTATCCAAAACATTTGACGAGAAACGAGGAAAATTAAATCGGATGTATGCTCAAAATGATCGTCCTTGCTTGGCCAAAGCCCTACAGGTGAGCAACTTTCTTTAAAACCGGTTTCACGTTCTCGATCCACCAACATTTGTATAATGGGGTGGGTGTTTTATGGACTTGACGTCGAGTTGAAAAATATCTTCTGAACTCATTTGGGACAATTCCGCAGTTTCCGTGGATCTATACTTTTTTTTTCTTGTTCCTCGTTTTTTGAACACAACGAATGTGAAAAATCGACGAGCGAGAGAAAAAAAAAACACTGATCTTTTGGATAATATATTTTTTTTTTAACGATTATTCCTGAAGTTTCAAGAAGTCTCGAACCAACGAACTTTCAGCGGGATCCCTCTCAGGTCATTTTTGCCCCTCGTATAAATTGCAGGTATACAACAGCAGGGTCGAACCGAATTTTCGTAAAAACATACCGTGTAATATGTTTTTTTTTTCCCCCCCAATTTATCATCAATTTTTTCGAACCTGACAATTTGTTCATTCGTCGAGATTGAAATTAATTGAATTCACGTACGCACGTTAAAATTGAACAAAGTGTAACGTTTTGCACAATACAAAAAACCAACGTTGCCAAGTTTGAAATTAAAAAGAAGAATCAATTTTATCGATATAAAAAACTGCTTTTAGAATTTCCCAAACACCAAAATGAAAATGAACGAGATGTGACATTTGCGGGTATAAAACAATAAGTACAAACGTTGCCAAACTTAAAAATTAACACTCAATTTCATCGATGTACAAAAAATTGCTCTGACAATTTTCAATCACTGTATTAAAAAAAGAACAAAATTTAAAAAAAGTCTCGAGAGGATCACGATAAAAGTATAGACTGTAGAAAAAAAAAACGAAATTTCGATGCTCACCTAACAACGCTCACGAGCGAACTGCAGCGCTTCCTTTCTCGGGCACCCCTATATATACACAATCCTCCGGTACCCTAATAATCAACGAAATCGCAAGAGCTCAACGAAGGGGACACTCTTACGTTCTGTGACGATATTTTCGGCTAGATTTTTGTTTATTTTTTGTACACATGGATAAAAAAAAACATGTACATACTAAATCGGGTCTTTTCCAATAGACAGAACAGCGTCAATTCCAATAAACTGCTGAGACTAGTACTAATCTTGATGTAACCCGGCTATCTAATCCCTAATCTGATAATCTTGAATTAAACAGTATTCCCAAATAAATTTACCTGCCACCTATTTTTTTCCCTTCTTTGGCAAAATTTATTGATTTTAGTAATCCTAGTTAACTCGAGTTAATTCCAAACGAAATAATCCAACATCATAAAAGATTCTGTTGCATATTTATTATTATATAAAAAAAATATATATATACATTTTCTTAGATACAATAGGGGGATTAAAAAAAAGGATGAGGATGATAAGAGATCACGTTTTTTTTTTGTTTTCCATTTTTCAGATTTTTATCTGATATAATTTTAACACAGAGTTGCATCTTATCACATTGGAAGTATTGTTGTTTAAGATTTTTGAAAAGAACTTTAAAAATTGGAAAATTGATAGACGAAGATGTTAAGAGACAATTGTCTGTAAATCTGATAATCTCGAATTATACAGTATACAGTACAAATAAATTTACCTGCCACCTATTTTTTTTTCCTTCTTTGGCACAATTTATTGATTTTTCTAATCCTAGTTAACCCGACTTAATTCCAAACGAAATAATCCAACACCATAAAAGATTCTGTTGCATATTTATTATTATATAAAAAAATATATATATACATTTTCTTAGATACAATAGGGGGATTAAAAAAAAGGATGAGGATGATAAGAGATCACGTTTTTTTTTGTTTTCCATTTTTCAGATTTTTATCTGATATAATTTTAACACAGAGTTGCATCTTATCACATTGGAAGTATTGTTGTTTAAGATTTTTGAAAAGAACTTTAAAAATTGGAAAATTGATAGACGAAGATCTTAAGAGACAATTGTCTGTAAATCTGATAATCTCGAATTATACAGTATACAGTACAAATAAATTTACCTGCCACCTATTTTATTTACCTTCTTTGGCAAAATTTATTGATTTTTCTAATCCTAGTTAACCCGAGCTAATTCCAAACGGAATAATCCAACAACATAAAAAATTCTGTTGCGTATTTATTATTATTAAAAAAATATATATATAAATTTTCTTAGATACAATAGGGCGGTTAAAAAAAAAGGACGAGGATGATAAGAGATCACGTTTTTTTGTTTTCCATTTGTCAGATTTTTATCTGATATACTTTTAACACAGTGTTGTTTAAGATTTTTGGAAAGAACTTTAAAAATTGAAAAATTGATAGACGAAGATGTTTCGAGATGATTCTTTGTTAATCTGATAATCTTGAATTATACAGTATTCCCAAATAAATTTACCTGCCATCTATTTTATTTTCCTTCTTTGGCAAAATTTATTGATTTTTCTAATCCTAGTTAACCCGAGCTAATTCCAAACGAAATAATCCAACAACATACAAAATTCTGTTGCATATTTATTATTATAAAAAAAATATATATATATAAATTTTCTTACATAAAATAGGACGGTAAAAAAAAGGATGAGCATGATAAGAGAGCACGTTTTTTTTTGTTTTCCATTTTTCACATTTTTATCTGATATAATTTTAACACAGTGTTGTTTAAAATTTTTGGAAAGAACTTTAAAAATTAAAAAATTGATAGACGAAGATGTTAAGAGACGATTGTCTGTTAATCTGATAATCTTGAATTATACAGTATTCCCAAATAAATTGACCCGACTTAATTCCAAACGAAATAATCCAACACCATAAAAGATTCTGTTGCATATTTATTATTATATAAAAAAATATATATATAAATTTTCTTAGATACAATAGGGGGATTAAAAAAAAGGATGAGGATGATAAGAGATCACGTTTTTTTTTGTTTTCCATTTTTCAGATTTTTATCTGATATAATTTTAACACAGAGTTGCATCTTATCACATTGGAAGTATTGTTGTTTAAGATTTTTGAAAAGAACTTTAAAAATTTTTAAATTGATAGACGAAGATGTTAAGAGACAATTGTCTGTAAATCTGATAATCTCGAATTATACAGTATACAGTACAAATAAATTTACCTGCCACCTATTTTATTTTCCTTCTTTGGCAAAATTTATTGATTTTTCTAATCCTAGTTAACCCGAGCTAATTCCAAACGGAATAATCCAACAACATAAAAAATTCTGTTGCGTATTTATTATTATTAAAAAAATATATATATAAATTTTCTTAGATACAATAGGGCGGTTAAAAAAGGACGAGGATGATAAGAGATCACGTTTTTTTGTTTTCCATTTGTCAGATTTTTATCTGATACAATTTTAACACAGTGTTGTTTAAAATTTTTGGAAAGAACTTTAAAAATTGAAAAATTGATAGATGAAGATGTTTCGAGATGATTCTTTGTTAATCTGATAATCTTGAATTATACAGTATTCCCAAATAAATTTACCTGCCATCTATTTTATTTTCCTTCTTTGGCAAAATTTATTGATTTTTCTAATCCTAGTTAACCCGAGCTAATTCCAAACGAAATAATCCAACAACATAAAAAATTCTGTTGCATATTTATTATTATAAAAAAAAAATATATATATAAATTTTCTTACATAAAATAGGGCGGTAAAAAAAAGGATGAGCATGATAAGAGAGCACGTTTTTTTTTGTTTTCCATTTTTCACATTTTTATCTGATATAATTTTAACACAGTGTTGTTTAAAATTTTTGGAAAGAACTTTAAAAATTGAAAAATTGATAGACGAAGATGTTAAGAGACGATTGTCTGTTAATCTGATAATCTTGAATCATACAGTATTCCCAAATAAATTTACCCGCCACCTATTTTATTTTCCTTCTTTGGCAAAATTTATTGATTTTTCTAATCCTAGTTAACCCGACCTAATTCCAAACGAAATAATCCAACAACATAAAAAATTCTGTTGCATATTTATTATTATAAAAAAATATATATATAAATTTTCTTAGATAAAATAGGTCATTAAAAAAAAAAGGATGAGGATGATAAGAGATCACGTTTTTTTTGTTTTCCATTTGTCAAATTTTTATCTGATACAGTTTTAACTCAGCGTCTCATCTTATCACACCGGAAGTAGTGTTGTTTAAAATGTTGGCCTAGCTGTAGTTTCAATTCTTTGTTTGCTATGTGCGAAAAGTGATATTAACGATGGCCCGCACTGACAATGAATCAACTTTCGCCATTATTTAAACTTTCTTCGAAAATACAATCACCGAGAGTATTCTCTCTCCATGGCATACAATAATTGATGAGAAGATGGCCTCGTGTCAGAAGAGCTCGTTATTACCTTCGCGAACGATTTCTTTCGGTCGATCATCGAAAATTGCATGGCTGTACATTTTAGCGGTCCGTTTACGATGTATATCCGAGAATAAATGTGGATTACAACTTTCACGCTCGTCGAACGATTCGTGAAAAGATGATGGAATGTTTGCGAAATGAAGAACGCGCGCTTATGAACATTTTGAACCGTGGACTTGGGTATGTCGAACCCGTGCGTGGCGTACTGCGCACAGACTTCCTAGTCAAGCGAGAGTGTCGAACGGAAAATAATTTTGTTTCATTAATGACTCTGGCATTCTGATTAATTCTAAATTGTCATTTGTTTAAATAACTCGTTATTTGAACTGTTAAAAGTTATGAATTTGTTAGATTTAATCGCAGTTCTTAATTATCGTTCGAAATAGCATTATAAAATTACGAAATCAAACTGCGTGTCTTTATGAAAGTGAGAAGCGACACAGCCGCGTTTGTGTCCGTGGCACAAGACACATACGCGTGGTAAACAGCACGTATTGACTTTGAGGAATTACGAAAAAAGTGTTTTCTCGGAACGAAATTTAATAAAGAAATTATCATCGAGATTTCGCTCTCGCTTTAGCGAGAAAGATTCTCTTCCTGTTCGATGGTACACACGGATTTCGTACACGCTGTAAAGGCCACTTTTCTCTTCCGAATTTGCTTTAAAGAAAAAAAAGAGTGATTTATCGGGCTTCCAGGGAGAACAAAACGGCGTAACACCATGAGCTTTAATGTGCAAAGTGTCGAGAGTTGCGCCATTTCGTTTGCCAGGTACATTCTCGATGTACATGGCGCATGCGCGCGCATTGGGAATTTCAATGTCAAATGTTTGTTCGAGCCATACACAAATTTTAAGTGGCGTGGCGTGGCTCTCTGGCCGCTTGTTTCTATTTGACAAACGATCCCGTTCCGAGAATAAACCGCTCTCGGGACTTTCGCTAACGCCATAACCATAGAATATTCAAGAGCGACGACCATTTCGCGTACTTTCGGTCACACGTTTTTCTACCTCTTTCTATTTCGCGAGAAATCATGGACATCGACTTCCGGAAACGTAGAAAATCTTTTCTTCTTTACCTACAACGAAGATGGATTTTCCGGCTCGCGATGGACACGCGTTATTCGTGCATTTACGAAGAAAAATAAATAAATTTCACGCATATAAGTAACAGTGTGAAAAGTTTAAAACTTTCGTTGAAGATTTCTCGCTTTAAATTCGTTATTAAACGGACCGACACTCCCCACGGCGATTCGTCTCGAAATTTTTAATTCAACGTACCGTTACGATATACATCTATCCGTATGTATATAACATATGCACGATGAGTAATGAAATAATGTAGGTGACCCAGAAATTTTATTCAAGCGGGTTTTGGTCACCGCCCATAACTGAAAATGTAAAAGAAAGGGGAAAAAAAATTCAAGTGTATTGACCTCTCGCGAGGTATTTAAAAAAGAAATTTGTTTTACAGTGTGAGTAGACATTTTTTTCAAATTATTCACAATTGCATCAATTGGGACAAACGGATTTCTTCGAAAACTTCATGGCTAAGCTCACAGGATGCAATTTGTTTCATCCTAATACATTTACTTTTCGTTCTATGTCGTTTAAAAATTGATTTTTTAAATTTAGCACTGATTTGACTAGTGTCATTAGAAATATCCCTCTGATCATTCAAATAATGTTCAATCAATGGTAACAAAAATTTAATTTGTTGCACAATTAACACGTTTAACCTAACTCCCCTTTGATCCATCGAATATAAGAAATTTCTTGTTAAATCCATTCAAGCAATAGAATAAACTCTATTATAAAAATAAAAAAAAAAATAAAAAAAAAAAGATCAACAGTCGATTTTTCGTGACAGAAGCTCGCGCGCTTTATGTTTCACAAAATCACCGTCAGATGTCACTGGTATCTGGTTCTGTCTGTCGTGCATGCGCACAGCAGAACATTTTTACTTTGATCATTTGTACGTGAGAAAAATTCGAACATTTCGTCTTTTTGGACGAAAAATATTGTCGATACACGTGCGTTCGATGAATACAATGGAAAAGTTTTATTAACCTAGGAATCACGAGCGACAACGGACGTTCGTTACCAGCGAGACAACGAGAACCGACGATGTAAAAGAGCCGTTTCGCCAATTTTACAAACGAAAAGAACGTAAAAAAAAAGGGTGTTATTATCCCATTGTTGGCGACGACGACGAGTGCGTATAGCCAACACAGGGTGTGGAAACTCCCATGCTAAGAACCGCAGCCACTGTTTGTAGCGCTATCTATCTAGTGTCCCCCTAGTCGGAACTAAAAAGATATACATGCAGCTGCGGCGCGCTATTTGAATGAAGAGTGGGCATGAAAGTAAAAAGTCGGTCGGTATAGTAGATCAAAGACGGATATTTCAAGATATGAAAAAAAAGTTATTCCAATAATTTATTTGCAAATCATTTATATATGTATATATACAGATATACACTCACCCGAAAAAAAAGCGGTACACTTAAAATTTGGAAAAAAAATCACTAAATTTCAAATGACGGTAACTGCGTAAATAATGAAGATAGAAAGGTCTTTAAAAAATGAAAATAAAGCTTGGAATCTCTACGTAAAGGATCGATTTATTTCAATGTTGCGAGATGAATTTATTGAAAATGGCGGATGACAAAGCGAGAGCATGCGGAATTGAAAAATATTGGTCCGAGTTTGCGACGACCCATGGCGTTAGTCAGTTGTCGCAACACAATGAGATAAAAAGCATGTGATAGTAGAGAGTCTCCTCTTTAAAATACTTTTTTAATCGCTTCGATACGATGATTTTTCGCCGAGTTATTCGCATTTAAAGTAAAAAGGATGTTTTTCACTTTAAATACGAATAACTCGGCGAAAAATCATCGTATCGAAACGATTAAAAAAGCATTTTAAAGAGGAGACTCTGTACTATCACATGCTTTTTATATATAAATTCTAGCGAAATCGGTGATGACAAGTCGGGAAGGTCCCCTTGTGAGTAAGTCGGTAACGGGTAAAAAGTTTGCCAAGATCTAGTTCTACTTTTCGCTCCTACTACGTAGGTCGCGCTAGCTGTGCGTCGACAGTGGCGCACTCTTTGTAGTGTCCCCCTCACGGGAACTAATAACAGAGCCGTGATTTTTGTATGGGAGTTTCCACACCCTGAGCCAACATGTCCGCCCTGCCGTTTGGCGTCTCCTTTCGTCTTTTGTTTATCACAATTTTTAATAAACCCCATTAGCGACCCGACAATGGCGAGTTAAAGTGGCGCGAGGAACGTGTTTTTTTTTCGTTATGAAAAAAAAATTTCAACGATTCAACAATGCTTTACAATAATGACAACAAGTGCTTCGTGATAAAAGATTTGTCGGTTATAAAAGACGATTAAAATGTCGGATTCCGAGCTCTGCCGGCTCTGTGCCGAGACCAAGGACGAGCTAATCGGTATTTACGATGCCGAGGGTGAAAAGCTCGCTATCGAGGGAAAAATTGCGAAATGTTTGCAAATTCAGGTAAAAAAAAAACAAAACAATAACCTCAAAATTAATTTAATCAATTTTTCTCGTTTTTCTATCCTTCGTACCAACTTCGAGGAGTTCTTTAATGAACAATGAAAAATTTCAGGTTGTGATAACGGACAATTTACCTCTATCCGTGTGTTTCGACTGTTGCGTACTGTTGAATCAGTGCAACGATTTTTTTGAAAAAACAAATCACGCTCAGTCGTCGCTCAGAGAAATGCTCGTACAGCCTAAGGAGGAAGTTTTGAGCGCTCTCGAGCCGAACATAGACTACGTCGAGAAAACTGTGGAATATCCGAAAGTGGAGAACGACGAGAGGATCGAAGATTACTCGCTATCCGATCATTATGTCACCGAAACGGTCGACGACGACATGGCCGACGATTATTATCACGAGGACAACGAGGATAGCGAAGACGAGGGTAGTCACGAGTTCAAAGCATCGCGCGACGTCGTCAAGAAAAAGTATAAGACCGTGGGGAAGAAAGGTTCGCCCAAGCAAACCAAGAAAAAGGTGAAGAAGAGATCAAGAACGAGAAAAATGTCGAATTCAGACGTTGGTCCTACCAACTCCGAGATTGACGAGTATCAGAATGAAATTACAAACTCCAACGAATTTCCAATGTCCAAGGCTGGCGTCAAGATTCCTGATAACTATATGACTGGTGAGAGAGTAGGCACGACGAAATATTTTCATTAATTTCTGATTCATTTATTTCGTAGAACACTTTTGGTTATTACGTGATTATTATATAACGATATTTAATGCAAAAAAAAATTATTCAAGTAGAAATATCGAGTAAGAAGATAAATATTGAAATCAAAATATCTGAATTTATTTTTTTAGGCACTGATTCGGACATGGAGATGATCGAGGCTCGGGCTGCCGAGCCCGTAAAACCCGGTAGAAAGAGAGGCGAGGGCTTGGATAGAAATCCATGGTTGTGCACGGATTGTAACGACAAATTGCCGAGCCTCGAGATGCTCGAGGAGCATCACGAGACCGTTCACAATCAACAGGCGAAATACATGTGCGTTCAGTGTTGCAAAATTTTCGACAAGTATTACGGATTTCTCATACACGTCAACAGACACAAGAATAAGTCGAAATTCAGGTAAGAATTTATGAAAAAGCGAGAAAAAAAACACTTAATCGTCGTGTTTTTTTTCGTCCGTTGGAAATTCCTCATAAAAATCTTTAACAAAACGTTTTTCAGCTGTGAGGATTGCGGTAAATCTTTCGTTCACAAGAAAGTTTTGGATTCTCACAGAGCTGTACACAGCGAGGAACGTCCTCACGTTTGTCAAACGTGCGGCAAGTCGTTTAGACAACAGAGCGCGCTTTACATACACGGACGTTGTCACTTGCCGGAGACGATGAAAAATCGTTTTCCCTGCGATCAGTGCGACAAGAGATTTTCAACGAAACCAAATCTCGTCACTCATCAGCGTATACATTCGGGCGTTAGAAATTTTACTTGCGATCAATGCGGCAAGAGTTTCATACAGAAGGGCAATTTGGAAGCTCATTTTCTCACGCATTCACTCGATAAACCGTACAACTGTTCGCAGTGTCCAAAGGCGTAAGATACTCCATTATTGAATCCTTCATTTTCGTTTCAGAGAAACAAAAAGTTCGTTTTACACATCACATGTACAAAATAATTAATACAATAATAATAATAATATCGTACTTTACGTGGTAAATTTGCCTTTTGTTAGATTTTTCAGTACAGACAAAAGTTAACGATGTCTGTTTTGCAGTTTCAAAACACCTCTGCAATTGAAGAAACACGAGACAGTGCATACGGGAGCGAAGCCTCATCAGTGCGCAGTTTGCGGACGAACTTTTCGTGAAAAGGGCACGCTCAGGGAACATCATAGAATTCACACGGGCGCGATGCCGTTTACCTGTGAATTTTGCGGCAAATGTTTCCGTTTCAAGGGAATACTCACCGTGAGTTTAAATTTATTGATATTGCGAATGAAAAAAAAGTCTTAACGTTCCCGATACGAACGATGAAAACAAAATTACCTTTGCACATTTCTTTTCTTGTATTCAGACTCACAGAAGACAGCACACCGGTGAAAGACCCTACAGCTGTTTGGATTGTCAGCATCATTTCACGAATTGGCCAAATTACAACAAACACATGAAACGACGTCACGGCATTAATACATCGCACACGAAACATCTTCAACAGCCGCAACAGCAATCGCAAACGCAACAACAGGTCGATCCACCGAGTCCCGTTGTCCTGCCGCGAGAAACTCCGTCTACAATACAGGTGAGTGAACTTAATCTTCGACAATTTAACTTTTAATAATTGAAATTTTATCGATCCGGTTATGTAGCAATTTAATCTTTGACAATAAAATTTGTCAGGTAATTCAGACGGTTCCGCACGCTTCGATAACGCAGCCTATAGTCGTGCAAACCGTGCCATCGACGGGATTGTTTCAAGCGGGCTCACCGGTCGCCAGTCAGGAGACGGTTTTTCGCGAAAGAACAACAACGACGTATTTCAATGGGGTGCCGTTGCAAAATTTGATACCAACGAATTTGCCGCATTACAATTTTTACAACATCTCGAACGTTACGGACAGTGACATTGTTCAGCAGAGATAAAAATCGTGACGCTAGCGGCGTAACGTAGCTATAAAAATTTTAAGAAGGCCGGGATTGAAACGAGCGACACGATTTTTTTGAAAAGTTCGAAAATTCCATGAGTCACTACGTAAAGTCCGCGATGTTATGTAAAATTTACATATCTCACAATTCCGTTTACGAAAACGTGACATTGTTCGACACGAGAGACGCCCAGGGCCTTTTTTAGCCACGTGTTACTATAATTATAATCATTTGCTGGTTAAAAAGAAAAAATCATATTTTTATAACTCTCCCTGTAATAAACGTAACGCTTAACGAGACACATTTTCTGGAGGCATGAAATCGTTCAGAATACGGAAGTTATTTCTGTAAATTTTTTTTTGTCATGAAAAAAATCAAAGTTTCGAGATAAAATTTTGTTCGCTCGTCATCGAGATAAAAAAAAAATTTCCGTTCTTTTTTGTTATACGCTTCAGATTTATCGTTCGTTACAAAACACCGAAGTTATCAAGAGCATTGTATATAATACATTTTTTTTGCTAACAAAATTATATCGCGTTAATGTCGCGAAAAGAAAAAAAAAAAAATCGTTGAACTATTAGTAAATAAGTGAACTACGAGATATTTGCAAAAATCGGCCGGTTCACGGTCGTTAGAAATTCGATCCGAGTAAACCGTTCCTTTATTCGTCGGTCGTAACTTTCTTTTTTCTCTTTTATCACAAATACTCGTTTTGTCGGGTATTTGACTTTATGAAAATGGGATAAAATGCATTTGATCATAAGCCAGACCAGAACTGATAATCGTCGTTGCCGGCGTGTCATGCATAATGTATATTTGAATTTCATTCGCACGTAGCAACGGACTAATCAAATCCCCCCTCCTCTCTCCAATTACGACTCGTACGTATATTCACTGAGTAAAAAAAGAACGCGAATCATTTACATTATATTCAATTGTAGACTTAGGTACTATTACACATGTATTATTATTATTACTATTATTATTATTATTATCATATTTTACTGTACATCAGACTGTGAGAGTTGAATGGATTTTTTCTTTATAAAATGATCAAGTTTACATGCAAAATTCGGTGTTTGGATCGTTAACAAAAATCATAAGGCACGGTTTTCTCACAAAGAAAAAGTGAAAAGAAAAAGGAATTTCGGAGTAATTTTTAACTCGCCTCGGTCTCAGCTTCAGGTTTCTGTGGTGAGTGTGAAAAAATATAAAAAAAATGAACAATCGGTACTTTCGACGAAGGTCAATCGGTTTTTTTTTGTTTTTCAGCATACTCACCAAATCGTCGTCGGAAAACTCAAAATCACTGTCCTCGGCTTCTCTAACGTTAGACATTACGGCATTAATTGGTTGACCCATCGTAAATAAAGATCCCAAATCAACGACCGAATAAGCGTTTCGTCTAAGCTGTTTCTCGATAAATTCCTTCAGTAATTCGTAAGCGGATATCATTTCCGGTGGATGTGTACCTTGAAGACTCTTGGACGCTTCGCTCAGATCAAAGAGATAAAGATAATAACTTATCTGATTGTAGAGTTGTGTTTCGGAGTACTGGAAAGTGAAAAAAAGCAAAAGTATCGATGAGCACGTTTGCGAAGATTGTGAAATTGGAATGGGAAAAAAAAAAAAAAAATCATGTAATGAATATATTTACAATTCTGTGCACATAGGCGTCTCGGCAACTGTTGCACCGTGGATAATTGCCACGAATGATCATGGGAATTTGTCTAGTTCTGTGTGAACAAATTGAATCCTCACATTCCACCCAATTTTCGTAATATTGCGTTATAAATTTTCTCAGTGCAAGCTGCAATACGTTCTGTATAACTTTTACATATTTCCACGGTGGCATGTCGCACTCGACGTTTGGACAGAGCGCCAGAGACGGGAGCTTTCCCGAAGGCTGTGAAAAGATTTAAAAAAAGAAACACCTTTTATCGAATGACTTTCAGTTTCGAATATCCGCCGACTAGTGCCGGCATTATGTGCTTTAAAAAAAAAAAAAGGTTTTTTTTTAATCCCTAGTGATTCCTTACGAAATTCGTGAAGAATTCTTTGATCTCAATTTCCGTCTTGCATTTTTCGTTGCGACAGTTGAATTTCAATGGTATGCAATATTTGTAACGTTCCTCGTTCATCTGCAAAGGCACTTGAAGGTCGTTCCCGTCGTGAATGACTCTCTTCGATTTGTAAATGTCTTCGAGGCCGAGATGTTTCGCCAATAATACATCGTCGATACCGTCGATCGGTTCGCATATACGCAATACAACGGGAAATATTTGACTGAGAATATAATAATTAACGTCGATTTTTAAGGTGTCACTTTTCTTGAATTCGTCGACGTGATAAGCTCTCTCGGTCGCGGATCTCGTTGTACCGTCCTTTAATTAAATGGAAACTGATTGCTCAAGCAATTTGGGACGATGATTGTTTTTTTTTTCTTTCCACGCTCAAATCAATTACCTCGCATATTATATAAGGAACGGTGTCACCGGCTTTCCACATGCGTCCACCCTCCTTGTTCAATCTCAGCGCTATCGATACGTGCGGCAATTTCTTTTCCGGATAATCATTGGGATTTTTCGACAACTGTTTTGTAATAACGAGCGACGAAAGTGGCACCCGAGCATCGCGTATACTGCTCGATACGTTATCCAAAACCTCCAATACCTTCTCGTGTCGCGAATCCCTCGGTTGATCCGACAACAATTGGTCCAATATGTTTCTGAAAGAAAACGTAAAATTTTTTTTATATTTTGTGTTTTTCTTTATATATTCATATATTGGGGCGATTTTTTTTTCGACTATTTTTTTTTTTAGTTCCCACCCGAAATTTTGTTGGATATGTCGAAAAAGAAATTCCCTGAAAGTTACAGCCCTTAATATTAATTCTAAGTACTTTCCCAAAGCGTGAGAAGATTTTCCATCTGAAATACACGTAAATCGAATTTTTTTTTTTTTTTTTCAAATTTCTATAACTCAGCCGCATTTTATGCTATCATATTGTTCTTGGTTTCGATTTACTCGGAATAAAACAATGTAATAAAGTGCCTTTTGCGGTGAAAATGTAAATTGTACTGGTGAGTTGGTACGGATCACTAAAGTTGATTTTTACCGAAAATTCTCGTTTTTTTGCTGTTATCTCCGAAACAATTAACTTTACGAAAAAAATGTAAATGAAAAATTTGTTGGAAATTTAATTTCCTACAAAAAAGGTCCCATCGACCCAATTGCTTAGATTGATATTTCTTGAGATATTGAACTTTAACTTATGAGTAGTATAAAATTTATAAAATACGAAATATTAAATAATAAAAACAATAAAAAATAAAAAAAGTTCAATATCTCGAGAAATATTAATGTAAGAAATTGGGTCGATAGGACCTTTTTGTAGGAAATTAAATTTCCAACAAATTTTTCATTTACATTTTTTTCGTAAAGTTAATTGTTTCGTAGATAACAGCAAAAAAAACGAGAATGTTGGGTAAAAATCAACTTCAGTGACCCGTACCAACTCACCAGTACAATTTACACTTTCACCGCAAAAGGCACTTTTTTAGATTGTTTTATTCCGAGTAAATCGAAACCAAGAACAATATGATAGCATAAAATTCGGCTGAGTTATAGAAATTAGAAAAAAAAAAAAAAAAAAATCGATTTACGTGTATTTTAGATGGAAAATCTTCTCACGCTTTGGGAAAGTACTTAGAATTAATATTAAGGGCTGTAACTTTCAGGGAATTTCTATTTCGACATAGCCAACAAAATTTCGGGTGGGGACGGAAAAAAAAATAGTCGAAAAAAAAAAATCGCCCTAATATAAATATATCTTTTTCTCTTCTGTTACTAACTTTCCGGTATCGCAGGCTATTTGACACCAATCCCTTCTAACGATATCCAAACCCTTGTGTTCCATCACCAATTCGATCTGTCCACTCGGTGACTTGCTCATCAATACAGCGGCATATTTTTTCTTTTGCAACAGCAGCAAGTAACGAAAAACACCGTCGATATCCAACTCGACCCTTTTGTAAAGTTTGTTCACCTCCTGTTTTATCTGAAGGGCAATTTTTTTTTTCCATTAGATCTCATCAAGTCTAAATCAAAATTTAGATAAAGGGGGCAGGGGGTTGTTTTTACAACCGTATAAACAAATATTCAGATCAAAATCTGAAAAATTGTAGACGATGCATTTTTATAAAATTTCCTTTGGAATATAGAATTCTTACAATTTTTTATATACCGATTTGAATTCCTTTTTATATAACCAGATAAGTATCTGGAACAACTTCTCATATGGAATTATCGATAAGATTTTTTTTCCGCAAAATAAGGAAATAAAATACATTTCATTCGTCTTTTAATCGCGAAGGGCTCTTTAAGAGCGATAAGATATGTTTCGTACCTTTTTTGCTATTGTAAAAGCCTCGTCGTAGTTGAGATTATGCGTGTTTATCATAATAGAATCTGTGTCGCCGTAGATCACTTCGTAATTCAATTTTTCAACTAATGTTTTCGTGTTTTGAAGAATTTCACGACCTTTGCCTGGAATTTCGTTAATTCGATTGAAAAAAAAAATTTCAGAATAAACGTTCATTTTGTTTTCACATAAAGGGAGCATTATTATTTTTTCATAATTAAAACGAACGAAGAAGCAACGACGAAATCTTTCATTGATTTGAAAATCGTTGTTCTTACCGGTAACGAGTGCAGCCAATCCTTTGGCGTAAAATCGACAGTGAGAGGCACCCAAGCAGCCGTACATCGAGTTCGCCGTGAGTTTGAGAGCCAATTGTCTGATGTTGTACTGTAATTTGAGTTCGGGCGATAAATTCGGTGTTTTCATGAGTTTTTTAACTTCACCGCGACTCTCGACGAGTTTACGAATTTCCGTTGGTACAACGCCAGGCTCGAGATCGCTCTCCGGAATAATTAATTCCGTCATATCGGCATAAGCAGCACCGGCTATCGTCGTAAAGCACATATTGTACTCCTGTATTATACTGGGATAGAGAGAATTAAAGTCCATGAGTAAAATGAGTTCGTCGTAAAATCCTTTCTTCGGTTCGAGTACCAAACCACCGGCGTAAGCGGGTTTTTTTCGTCTCGACGTTGTTTGTCCAGGATCGTCCTTGTTCTTGCTCGTGTAACGTTTGTCCGGTGTGATGTAGCCCTTTTTGAAGAAAGCATGAAGCAAAAGATACTCGTTTCTTTCGGCACGTCCGGCCGACAGTGTTCTCGACAAGATATTACCGGCGATACAGGTTATTTGTACGGCAAGCGGTATAACATTGAGCTCGAACAACAACGTAACAATGTAAAGTGCCTCGTTCATCGTTGTTTGCAAGAGTTTCTCGATTTTTCCCGCCTCGGCATAAAATTTCGGACAATCAGCCGGTTTTATTTCCTTACAGTCGTTCTCGGTTTTCTTGAGTACAGCGATACACAGAGACTGTAGATCGTAACTACGAACCTTGAGATTCAGCTCTTTCGCCGATATTTGTACGTCGCAAATTGGACGACCGCAAAAACATTGTCCGAGATTAACTTTACCCTTGTAAAGTGGCATAACGTTGCGTCTTAGTTTACCAACGCGGCTCCAATTTTTCACCTTTAAATTCGACATTCTGTGCATAAGTACGTCCAACTGAAAGCCACAATCGTAACCGATTATTAGATCGGGATCGGATTTATGTATAATATCGAGATATTGCTCGAGCAAATCGTGTTCACTCTCGCATCTCATTACTCTCGTGTGATTTATCTTGTCGAGGAGATCGCGAGCGTGACGAGGCCACGGTGTGTCGCGGGGATGCGTCACGAGGCAATAATGCTGTTGAAAAAGTGGTTTTGGCGGTGGTTTGGCTATCTGATACTCATGGTGCAACAATATACCGATCATCACAGCTTCATTCTGTTGATGCTTCGAATTAAGTGACATTCTGACGTTCAACGTCGCCACGACCAGCGGTGGTATCGGTAATTTTTGCATCGTATCCGTCACCACCGTGATATTATCGAATTTCATACAATTCACTTGCAATTTGCACCAACTCGCTGGATTACCTGAGGGTAAAGGATTTTTAACCTCGAGCCAACAGGGTCCTTTGATATTTCGCTCAATCAACAAGAGCTCCAATGCGTTTACCGACGTTCCGAACACGTGCTCGATCGTAGGACCATTGTAATTGGGGTCCATAGCGGGCAATGTTGCGGGATAACGAACCTCGAGATATTCGGACTGTTTCGGTGTACCGGCGCGATCGAAGGCATAAAGTTTACTCACTTTTGCCGAACGAAACTCGGTCACACGATTTTTCGTTGCCCACTTGTTGAATTCCTCGTAAACGTCATTTATCGATGTTTCACGTGGCTCAACGCCGTCTTTCGTTGATTCTTGGATCTGAGCGGAGTTAAAAAAAAATTGTCAATGAATTTCCGAAAGAGTGAAGAACAATAAAAATTGTTTTTAGTTTCCGCATAGAGAAAACTTTATTTTTTGTGAAGTTTGCTCATAGAGAAAGATTTGTTAATGGAAAAAATTCATAAGAAATATGCGAGCTTCAATTCGGTGAATTTTTTATTAAAATGAAAAAGTTCGGATAAAAAAAACTTACGTATTCTCTTGGCAAAAGATAGATCCGACGAGGAATATTTTTAACTTGAAGACAGCAGGAGACGTAAGTTTTCGTTGTTTCGATGTAAGTCTTGCCAAATAGATAAACGACACCGGGCTGTTTGTAGTAATCCTCGTAAGCGTCCCACCAATAAAAACGAAAAACTTTGTCACCGGTTTTATTCGTAACTAGCGGTACGCCGTCCAATTGGACGTTGATCGTTGTTGAGAATTCGGCCTCGGTCAATTGGTCACCGAAATCATCGGCCCAAACTTGATCCATCATCTCGACCTCGATGTCCGTTAATTTTTCGTCTTTGAAGCTGTTAACATCGTTCGCCTTTTCCGTTTTTTTCAATTCAACCTTTTCGCTATCGGGCTTTTGAAACGTTTTTGCCGATGGCAATTTTCCCGTATCAAACTCCATATCGTCAAAGTCAAAGTTGCATAGCTGTAATTTTTTTTAAACAACGCGAGAATACAAATCGAGTATTAGATTCCGTGAATTGTTGGATATAGCACAAAAGCGTGAAATGATTTTTCTTTAAATAAATAATAAAAATATATTGTACTGACGTCTTCCTCGTATTGGCTCGGATCAACATCAATCTCCTGTGACACGGAATTCTCAGTTTGTATGGTGTCATTATTAATTCCCTGACTCTGCGTCTCGTCATCCTCTATCTGTTGACTGACGCTCTGATCGGTAAATACAAATTTATTTGGTTTACGTCCGTTGGTAGTATTTTTTTCTTCCATAATCGGTGATTTAACCGTCTTACGACTCTCAAATATTGGCTCGAGAAAATCATCGACGTTAAGTGATTTGCTCGTAGAGGATTCCAGTTCCTTTCTGAAATTATCAAATTTCCACAGGATAACGAAAAACTTGCAATTTTCAAGAGCTGCATATTAAAATCAACGAAACAATGAAACTCACGCCGACGGCTGACTTTTCCGAGTAGCAAAAATATTTCTGACTGTTGTTTCTTTGCGTTTTGGCGTAGGCTGATCCTTCTGTAGCTCGGTCATGAGATCTCCCAGTATATCGTCGTCGTTCAAATTGTCCTCTGTCTTTTTCTTAGTTGGCATACTCATCAGCATGTTTTTTATGTTACCCTTGCTCGTTGGCTCGATTTTTCGACGTTTTCGCGGACCAGCAAGACTGTTCTTCTTAGTCGCTTCTTGAATACTTTCATCGTCAAGATCGTCGTCAAATATTTCACGACCATCCTCGACGTAACCGGTACCACCTTGTAAAAGTTCAATTTTTTAAATATTTATTTCTTTACTTGTTATTATATGCAAAAGTCAAAGAAGTATGTCCATCGAGGAAACAAGATAGGCCCATCTCTGTTTGAGAGCCCGTCATTAATCATTTTGGTGAAAAAGGAAAAGCAAACAAGAAAATAATTAACCATCATCAACGATCCAGTCGTCGTTCTGTCGGTCCATGACAGTTTTACTGTAAGCTTTCTCATCGACCTCGTCGTAAACATTGTCAACTTCAGAAATCTCGTACTTGTTCTTGCTACCCTTCAACTGTTTGAGCCTCTCCAGGGCCGATAAACGACCACTTTTGTCAGATCTTTGACGCTTCGATCGTCCGGACGCCGATGCTGTTGTTTAAAACAAATGAACAAACAAAAAAAACAGTCGAGAACCTGAAAAACTGCACTGACTCTCTGGAGTACAAAAGATCGAATCATAACGTTTGGATTTCATGTACTCACGTTCAGGATTATCCATTTTCTTTTGGAAAAAATATTTAAAGCCCTAAATATAGATTGAGCAATTGTTATTGAATGCAAGCCTTAAAAGTTCGACATAATTTGATTCTTTAAACGACAAAAGCCAAAATCGTGACCGTTTTTATTTTAATGCGTGGTTTGACCATGCCACCGGCAACTGTGAACGAGAATGGAGTTTTGGTGGGAAAATATCGGTAGAACGCCCTCTATCGGCAGAAATTGAATGTAATGGGACGTCCGAAGTTGCTCGTTCTTTTTAGTGTTGGCTCATTTTAGTCGGTCGCTCATACACAGGACTCAATATTCTGGGTGGGCAATGCGGGTCGTGCATCGTAATGTGGGTAATGTGGGTCAGCTGTCAAAATTAATTTGTAAATACGTCAAATTGGATAATGTGAACTTAATGATTAATCATAACAGAATGTAAAAATACAAATCATACATATCGACGACGCGCGATTTATTTAAAAATATGAAATATCCTCAAACATTATTTACATATTACACCTTAAAATACATATATCTCAAATCATACACCGACCAGGGAAACTGTGCAAACATTGAGACTCGTCTCAACTTAATAAAACACTCATAGAGTATTTCGTTTTTTTTTGTCATTCCTTAAATCGAAATATTGGGAATATTTTGTTTTGTCGGTAATCTGATTCATCTATAAATTCATATCACTCAAGGCCTTGATGACGGCCAGAGTGAGGCACTTCTCGCAGATTATTTTTGACTCTCCCGAGAAAACAAAAGAATATAATGACAGTCTCAATTAACGTTAGATTCGACATTAGAGAATTTCGGTTTTTCTACTGCTCAAGCTTTTCTTGATAAGGGCCCAATCTTCGAGAATATCAGCGTCGTTAAGCATATATACGATGTACGGTCCAGCGACGGAAACGGCTCTTCTTCTTTCCGTATGATTTCTCCTTCTACGTCCGCTCGAGCTTAACCAAAGATCAGCATGAATATCAACGTTATTTCGGTCCTCCTCGAGTCGACGAATTTTCTCTTGAAGATCGCTGTGTATACCGTCCCAAACGAGACCCTTTTCGCTCTCGAAATTTTGCTGCGACGCTTGTTCCTCGGCCATAAATTTATTGTGAATATTTTGCAATCTCAATTGCTTGAGAATTCCCGCTACTTCCGTCTTTGTTTTCATATTCTCCTTCAGTCTCTCCAACGGTATCAGGTATTCTTCCGATTTGCCGATTCTCACTTCACCGAGTTTCGTGTCGACTTGCGTTATTCTCTCACGATATAGTCTAATAGAACAACGACGATTATCGTACATGGAAAGTTACGAGGAGAATATACGATGGAAATCTATTCGAGTTAGGGCACTCAAAGTTCCTTGAGAGTATGAGCAAAAAGGATTATTGATAACGACTTACTGTTCCTTGAGGAGAGTAAATTGTCTTTCGAGATCCACGAGATTCTCCATGCATTCTGTTCTCCGTCTTTCGCACTCATCCTCATCCATTTCGGAAGAATCATCGCTGTCGCTGTGCTCCGCGCTACTGTCGCACGACACGGAGCTCTGATTACTGTCGTTACTGTCGTGAGACATTTCCTCGCCCTCACCTTCCGATTCATCCTTGACGCTGGGCATTTGTGTTTCTATCTCTGTAATTGAAATAACAAAATTTACAAAGCTTTCACTGCAAAGAGCAAAGTTTATTGAGAAATAAGTTGGAATAAAAGGTACACTATTTAATATCTATTTACGTGAGTTACAATTTTAGTAATTCTTCAAGATTTTTCGATGATAAACACCTTAATTATCCAATAATAATAATTAAACTCAGAAAACTGGCAGCATAACCTAAAAACCTTTTGGTCTCCCACAAACTTTTATCAATGAATGTTAATAATCAATAGCGAGATGAGTAACGAAATATTTCTTAAAAATTGAAAAACATCCAAAATTAAATAAAAACTGTTTTTACGACGGCACAAAATGAATTCAATAAAATATTGATATTTTTCGTCGAGCTAGTAATTCACGACTAGAGCCATCCTAACCTAAGACTGACGAACGACAACAAACGGTCTATGGTCACCATTGTGACGATCGAAACACATTTTGTAACTCAAATTCGATTTATTATTATAGTGTAAAAATTAGTATACCATTGAAGGATACTCACTGCGTTTTTTTCGACGAAAATTTCGATAACGAAAATCGCTTGTTGTTGATTGTGGCGGACAAAAGCCAACACTCGATAAAAACACTTGTCCGCTTGAGACGGCGGCCATTTGCAATTTGTAGCGTTTTGCGCGTGACGTCACGAAGACGCTCGCGCGCGCACCCTGTCGGAAAGAGTGGGAGGTTTGAGGCTTGAAAGGGTATTCAGGGTATTCAGGATTGTTTTTTTTTATTTATTATTCCGAAGAATTTCTTCCCCTAAAGTAGCACGAAATCTTTACTAATACATTCAATTCGTTCGACAAGCATTCAACTTTAATTAATGCACGGAAAACTCTTGTAATGTTTTCGAGCAGGAACGAAAGTCTTTATCGGTTCCCGGATGCATTTTCATTTCTCCCCTAAATGCATTATTGGAAGGAAGAAATGCTAAAGATAATCAAACGTTGTGTTACTTTTTTTTTTGTTTGTTTCGAGAATATCCTTCAAAGTATAACTGCTGGCTCATTAAATGGTGTGTGAACGAAAGAAAAAATCATACAGACCAATAAGCCTGCTGCCTATTCTCTCTAAGATCTTTGAGAAATTACTACGCAGGAGAATGAATCCAGAAATAAACTCAAAAAAGCTTATTCCTGACCACCAATTTGGATTCAGGAACGAGCATGCAACTATCGAGCAAATTAACCGAGTATACAACACCGTAGCTGACACTTTTGAGGAAAAAAAGTACTGCTCAGCAGTGTTTCTTGACATTCAGCAGGCATTCGACAAAGTATGGCACACCGGACTTCTCTTCAAAATTGAACAACGCTTACCTCAATTCTATGTACTAATGAAATCATACCTATCTAACAGAAATTTCCAAGTGCGATACACACAGGATTTTTCAGGCTTCTATCCAATAAAATCAGGCGTTCCGCAAGGAAGTGTATTAGGACCAATACTATACATAATCTACACTGTCGACCTGCCAATTGACAGAAACATCACAGCAGCGACTTTCGCCGATGACACCGCCCTTATGGTTACACACAGTAATCCAGTGACGGCATCCACGAAGCTCCAACGAGGATTAAGGGAGGGGTAAGGGTTTCAGCGTTAAAAAGAACACTTTTTTTGCGATTTTTTTTCTCAAATATGGATTGAGCAATTTTATTCGAACCTTTTGTACATTATTGAACATACTTTTGACAATGTTGTGTAATTTTTTCATGCAGAAATATTGAAGCATAAGCCCGTAACAGAGCTTCCCCCGGAACGTCTTGGAAACAAAACAATTTGCGGTGTTCATTATAACTCGGCCGGAAATTATCTGAAAATGAAAAACCATGAAAATTTAGTCAAATTATAATCAAATCTTCCCCCCAACGTTCTCTGATAATTTTTTTGTTCATTTAAAAATTTTTCGCGGCCATCTAAAGTGTGAACTGTTATTTTCCACGAAAAATTCCGCCATTTTGTGGGTGGGAAACACTCTTAATGTAAAAAAAAAAATTTAACTAAACGTTGGGGGGAGGTATTTTATATGTAGAAAATGTGTACAAAGTTTGAAATGAATCGGTCAAGTCATTTTTAAATGGCAGTGAACACGGACTTTGAAAAAGTAGTTTTGAGAAAAACTCGTCTAAAGTTTATGAATTAAAAAGGGGAAGAAAAAATTTTTTTTTTCCAACTTACACAGAATCATCGATTCCAGCTCCTGACGCTCGTTTCTTCTTTTAAAATATTGTAGTATATAGTATACACTATATACTATATACACAATAGCAATGAATAAACTGTATACCTGTTTGACAGCTGCACTGCCAGCCCGACCGCCCGCAGCTGTTAGAGGTATAGCGTCAAAGGCCAGGAGATTAATAAGACAATAACTTCAAGAATATTGCTTAGATCGGTTAAAAATTTTAAGGACATATTCTTGAAATGTTAAACAATAAGATAAGACAAAAAAAAATTCGATTTTTCGAAAGTGAAAACCCTTACCTCGCCCTTAAACAAAGTCCACGGATGGTTGGAAAAATGGAAAATCAAGGCAAGCGACTCAAAATCCATCCATATCACGTTCACGCTAAGAAGATACAGCTGCCCTAGCGTCAAACTCGAAAACAAAGCTCTCCTAGTCGTGAATGAAGTTAAACACCACGGTATGCATCTCGACAGACGCCTCACTTGGGCCAAGCACATAAAGACCAAAAGGAAGGAGCTGGACCTCAAGCCGAGGAAAATGTACTGGCTCATCGGACGAAACTCCCAACTTTCGCTACATAATAAACTCACCATCTAAAAGGCCATACTAAAGTCAATATGGACATATGGGATCCAACTCTGGGGAACAGCCAGCAATTCAAACCTCGAAATAATTCAAAGATTCCGGTCGAAAACGCTGAGATTAATAACGAACGCGCCGTGGTACGTCAAGAACTCCTTAATCCACAAAGGCCTCAAAACTAACACTATCCATGAAGAAATAAAAAAGAAAATCATCCGAATCAGCTTGCCGCAAGTCTAGTTGCTAACAACTCCCGAAGAACGAGACTACAGAGATTCAAACCCGGACACCTACTCCAAAGATTTAACTAGGGAACCAATATCTAAAAACTAAAATATTTCTAAAACAAAATAATGTAGCCCAAAATCAATGGAAAATCAATGGATTCCCATTTGCCCCTTTTACTGTAAATCACCCAAAACTATTTATTGTTAATATTATTAAAAGATTGTAGTTGTAAATAAAGAGAACAAAAAAAAAAGAAAAAAAGAAAATTAAATGGTGTCAGGACCACTTTGAGGAATACTCTCAACTTATTAGTGCTAGACGCTTGACCCGAAAAGTCAACTATAGCCACCCTACACATATCAGCTCCGCCAACTTCTCGTCAGCCTTTGACCTTTCTTCCTTATTTATCAATTGTGTGGATGAAAACTAAAAAAAAAAAAAAACGGATATCACACATTTAGTAACAAACAATAATATACAAAAGGACGTGTTAGCACTTCAGGTTTTACTGAAAAATTCTGCGTTCTCACATATATAACACGATAGTAAAGATATACATATATATATATTTTTTTTGTTTGTTTGTTTGTTTTTTTTATACATATATATTTCATATATATACATATATATATATATATATATATATATATATATATATATATATATATTCCGTTATACAATATATTCCATCAGATACAATAATACGCAATTGGACCTGTATAGAACAAACAGACAGATAATGCAACATTTGCAATAACTGCAAGTTACCCCAGCAATTCATACAATATGTAATATATACATATATATTTTCGAATATATATATATATAATTTTTATGTTGCTCTTTTTATTACATCTTTATTTTTTTTTTGTTTCTTTTGGTTGAAGACTTTCGGTTAAATAGAGCTTTTCATTTGTCAAAGATTCAGAAGGTACAGGTGAGTTGTGCAGTTCGTATGGAATTACAAGTCACGTTCAGGATGACCGATAATTATTAAATCAAAGAGAAATACAGAAAAATAGTTTGAACGATCTTTCAAAGAGTGAGAAATTATCATTTTTTTTTAAGGGAGAGGATCTCATGAATGTGCTGTTATTACAGCAACAAAAAATTATATATAATTAAGAATTAGACAGGGAAGTACCTTGTTTTATTTAAATGTCTCGGAACATAAATTTTTCGTCATTAAAAAATTCATAATAATGGTCTCGTCATGATTTCTCATAGTTCGTTAAATTAGTTAAAATATTCTCTACGAATTCACTCAATGGGGTGTTGTTAAACAATTATAACCATTTTTTTTTCGGAAGAGATTCCAATTTTAGGATGAAATATTTATCAAACCGTGAACATTGTTCGATATTCTTTTCAACGTAATCACAGACAATTTTGCAGCAGACGGACCAACCCTATAGAACATTAAAACTCACGATTCTTATTACGAATTTTTCAATGAAAAAAAAAAAAACTAAACTTTCATCTTCTCGGCAAACGCAACGAACCGAACAATCTCCAAGTAAACTTGTCGTTATTTACCCTTTTTTTCTTCACGCTAACTGTAAATTCATTAGATCGAACAAAGAAACGGTTTAAAAAAAATGGAAACCAGTCAAAATCATTAATGAATAAATTGCAAAAACAATTTTTTTGTACTTTCTGGACACGAGTGCACGCACTTTTCTTATTTGTGTGTGTGTGTGTGTATTTTTTTTATTCCGTCGCTCGCGACATTTTGGCAAGATCCGTAACGATTACATTGTCGTAATGCTTTTTAACGTTAATGCCAAATTCAACGATCTCTCGCGCCCAAAGAAAAAAAATATTGAGAGATATCGAATTTAAGAATTCGAAATACGCAGGAAGTAGAGATAGGGGATTGGGCCTTGCTTTTTTTTTCTTCTGTTTCACAAGGACCATCCAGGAAATTGACATTGTGAAGAGGGACACGATGTGGTTCCCTTATGCGTTCATTTCGCGGCTCTAAATCGTTAAACTGCGCTTAAAACACTTGGCTTTTTTTTTTTTTCTTCTTCTTTATCCGGGAATTTAATCCCACGAATATATCCCCTATATATTTCTTATTATTCGTACAGTCTGCAATTTTTAATTGTAAACGTAACGTACCGAAAGGTACGAGTGTATACACTTTCAAAGATATATATATTACCTATATCAGTCAACACACTCTTTGGGATTCGGGCATTTCTTTTGTTTTGTTTTTTTTTGTCCTTTTCGTTTTTTCTTTCTTTCTTTTTCTTAAATCATCGTTTTTTGACTATCGCTATAATACATATTTCCTCTTCTCTTTCCACGATACGATAAATTGCGAGTAAAAAATAAAATACGCGCGTGATCAACACGCTAGAGGTTGTTACAATGAGATAAAAAAAAATCAACGAATAAAAATAGCACGGAGAGAAAAAAAAAAAAATTCTCGACCATGTGATATCACCATGGGCATTGATGGGACTAAATTTCATTTCACTTAAGCGTACATTTCAGTATGAGAGAAAATAAAAATTGGACAAATAAATTTCGAATATTATTTTTCATAGCTCGCGGCGTTTAACGAGTGAAATTTTTATTCGCTCGTTTTTTTCTTTTTCTTCTCGGTCGACAATCAATGCGGACGGAGGGTCGGTGAAGAAAAAAAAAATGAAAATTAATTATTACGAAGGAAGAGCGACGGAGGAGAAGTCGCGGGGCAATGATTCTTGCAACAATAATCGATCTGACAATTTTCCATGAATATCATCGTAGCTGATTCACGATGATTTTTTCAACGACAATTGCATGACTAGAAGATGAAAATTGTATCTCGAGGAAGAGGGCACGATTTTTCCTCCGCGAGGAAATTTCCACACGCGAAATTTCACTTCCTCGGAACACTTAGAACGAGAGATCTTTTTTCATATAATTTTTTTGCTTTTTCCTTTACATCATAATACGGCTCAGTCCGTTTTTCTTTCTGCGAATTCGGCAATCGCGAAAACGTCGGACTTTAAAAAAAATTTTCTTCATTCCACATACTCGATTCGTGTTGAGATTTTTTTTTCTACCTGATATTCCCATCAAACGATTGTGACTAAAATTGGAAGGATCGGGGAATTATGACAATTTGCAACGTTGAGCTCGGATCTCTCGTTCGTTGAAATTTATAATTAATAATGTCATTTTCGCGCTGATGATCGTTCTTTCATTCTTCCTTTAAACATCGAGTGAACACTTGTCGATGAACCCGTCGAACACATAGCACACACACACACATAGACACGTTTGACAAACGTTAATTTCGACGTTGCCAGCGTGTGGTTACGTAGTTCTATTACAACGTGGTAACGATGTTTTGAGACATGATGGGCTGAACGAGACTAGGATTTAGCTTTGTCAATCTGAGCCTTGTCGAAACCGTCTATCAGCGTTTCAATTATAAACTTTATCGTCAGCTTGTATATGCTCTCGACGTTTTCCGTGTAACGATCACCCAGCGTGCGTTGAACAGCTTCCAGGAACGGCATTTCGATTTTCTGTAAACAAAATAATAAGCGGAAAACGATTGTTAATGAACGGTGGTTGATTGAAAATGTAAAAAAATTAATAACGAGTACGTGGAAATTTTTGTATAAATTTTTTTTAAACGTTTGTTCCTTTTTACAAATTTACATAGATTAATTTGTGTAACGCTGAAATTGTGTTCTTAAGGGATAATACCACTGTGACCCCCTGTTTTTTTTCACATTTTTCAAGAATTTTTTTTTGTGGGAAAAAAAAGAGATATTCGAAAAAATTTTTTGGGTTTTTTTCCTTGGTTATTAATGTATCAAAAAACATTTTTTTCACAGTTTTCACGCCGCATGGTGGCGCTGGGGAAGCTCTCGCGTCAGGTGCTGTCATCTCCCCGGCACGCAGCAGAACTCTCTTCAACGTCGATCTGAAAAAAAATACCGAGTCTTTTCGTTAATAATATGATATTTCGAAGAGAAGTACATAGGGATTTGGAAAAATATTGTTTTAAAAAAAATAGGCACGCCTTTGAAATTAAAGTTAATTTCAAAGGCGTGCCTATTTTTTTTAAAACAATATTTTTCCAAATCCCTATGTACTTCTCTTCGAAATATCATATTATTAACGAAAAGACTCGGTATTTTTTTTCAGATCGAAAAATATTGTTTTAAAAAAAATAGGCACGCCTTTGAAATTAAAGTTAATTTCAAAGGCGTGCCTATTTTTTTTAAAACAATATTTTTCCAAATTCCTATGTACTTCTCTTCAAAATATCATATTATTAACGAAAAGACTCGGTATTTTTTTTCAGATCGACGTTGAAGAGAGTTCTGCTGCGTGCCGCGGAGATGACAGCACCTGACGCGAGAGCTTCCCCAGCGCCACCATGCGGCGTGAAAAATGTGAAAAAAATGTTTTTTGATACATTAATAAACAAGGAACAAAACCCAAAAAAATTTTTCGAATATCTCTTTTTTTTCCCAAAAAAAAAAATTCTTGAAAAATGTGAAAAAAAAACAGGGGGTCACAGTGGTGTTATCCCATAAGGGAGAATTGACCGAAATGGCGAACTCTGATCATGACGCTAAGAACCTCTAACACTAGGATCTCAAATTCGTCGTCATTGCCGTCGTTTGCTTTTGGCAAACACGAGATGTATGCAGATTCATGGTTTATGCCCATTGTGACACGCACACACACCTTAGCGAACAAGAAGTTCACATACAGCGACTAAATGCTTTGCCAAACATTGGACAGAGATAGAAATTTAATCATCTCCATTGTACAGACATTTCGTCGTCTAGATTTCCGACACGTATTTCGACAAATGAGTTATCGAGCATAGAAAAAAGTTCTAAGAGCGAATATCCTCACGCGCGATCGCGGAATTTCGTAATATTATAATCGTCATACAGATGATTATAATTCTACGTTCTAAGGGATTATACGCAGTCAGGATTAAAAAGAAAAAATGAGCTTATTTCATTTTTGTAGTGTACATATTAGGGCGATTTTTTTTTGCGACAATTTTTTTTTTTTTCAGTCCCCACCCGAAATTTTGTTGGATATGTCGAAAAAGAAATTCCCTGAAAGTTACAGCCCTTAATATTAATTATAAGTACTTTCCCAAAGCGTGAGAGAATTTTCCATCTAAAATACACGCGAATCGAATTTTTTTATTTTTTTCAAATTTCTATAACTCAGCCGCGTTTTATGCTATCATGTTGTTCTTGGTTTCGATTTACTCAGAATAAAACAATCTAAAAAAGTGCCTTTTGCGGTGAAAGTGTAAATTGTACTGGTGAATTGGTAGGGGTCACTGAAGTTGATTTTTACCCAAAATTCTCGTTTTTTTTGCTGTTATCTCCGAAACAATTAACTTTACGAAAAAAATGTAAATGAAAAATTTGTTGGAAATTTAATTTCCTACAAAAATGGTCCTATCGACCCAATTGCTTAGATTAATATTTCTTGAGATATCGAACTTTAACTTATGAGTAGTACAAAATTTATAAAATATGAGATAATAAATAGTAAAAAAAATAAAAAATAAAAAAAGTTGAATATCTCAAGAAATATTAATCGAAGCAATTGGGTCGATAGGACCGTTTTTATAGGAAATTAAATTTCCAAAAAATTTTTCGTTGACATTTTTCTCGTAAAGTTAATTGTTTCGGAGATAACAGCAAAAAAAACGAGAATTTTGGGTAAAAATCAACTTCAGTGACCCGTGCCAACTCACCAGTACAATTTACACTTTCGCTGCAAAAGGCACTTTTGTAGATTGTTTTATTCTGAGTGAATCGAACCCAAGAACAATATGATAGCATAAGATGCGACTGAGTTATAGAAATTGGAAAAAAAAAATTCATTTTACGTGTATTTTAGATGGAAAATCTTCTCACGCTTTGGGAAAGTACTTAGAATTAATATTAAGGGCTGTAACTTTCAGGGAATTTCTTTTTCGACATATCCAACAAAATTTCGGGTGTGGACTAAAAAAAAAAATTGTCGAAAAAAAAATCGCCCTAGTACATATATTTAAGTATGTACACAGAAAATTTTGTGTCAATCCGAAAAATATTCTCGAAGTTACACGCATATTTGTAAAGACGTCTCGGAGCGTCTGAGCATAATTTTGAAAGTTTGAATGCGTTTTTCTCAAAACTGTGTTTTTAAAATCGGTGAGTAAGATTCCTCGGAAATGGCTAAACCGTTTAGTCTGAAATTTTTACACAAGCTTTATAAATTTATTTTTTAGTAATTAATCGAAGGTTTTTTCTCGCCGATAAATATTTCCCATTTTATAAACAATTAAAGGCGAACATTTTAGTCGAAAATGGACTTTTTTTTTGAGAAGCCGCCATTTCGTTAATAGTTAATATTTTGCATATTCCTTCGATTAAATACTAGATAATACCTTATAGTAACGAAAGCTTTTTTGTTTTTTCATTTTGGATGATCCGATCCAAAGATATTGTGCTCACCGCAAAACGCCTTTTTTTAGAGTAGCTCTCGGAGATTGACTATAGAAGCTTGAAAAATCATTATTTTTACAGATAAAAAATATGAACATAGAGTTAAAAGTGACCACAATATGTATATACATTTTTACGTTAATAAATTAAGATATCTTTACAGGAAAAATTCTTGAAAAATCCCTTTTTTATCGGTCTCTCGACAGCGTATAACTCCTTAGATGCTGATATTGAATTAAGGTGAAGCGTACCTTATTGAAAATTCATGGAAATTAAAAAAGCTGACTCGACAATATGACATCGTCGAAGAGTAAAATTGTATATTTCACAAATTTGCCTAAGACGAAATGAAAGATTGATAAAACGTGATGTCTCTCGATGATAATGGACAGCTCGGAATTTGTAATTAAATTTATATTATACCGAGGGGTTGAAGAATAAAAATTCGTACCCATCTCACTTGTCGAGTTTACCCGGCACTTCGGTGATTCGAATTAAGCAACCCTCCTTCGCACATTATATATACATTATACCACGAAACATAAAGCTCTTTCGTGCCACTTTCGCGCGAATCCTCGCTGTCAAAGTTGTACAATAGGACGTTTAGACGAGAATCAAGGATATAATGCTCGAATAAGTCTTATCGAAGATAATTCAACGACACACTCTCGTCCTTTGCATACGCAGTAGTCATTGGAGTGTTTCACGACAAGACCTTTGTTGGTTGCCCATATGTTCGTGCGCTCGAACAATCACGCGATGCATATAGAAACAGATATTTCCTCGGTCGAAATTAATTGCACAATGTTGCTATTTCGTGGTTGAATGATTACAGAGAATTATCGTAGAGGAGAATAGAATTACGCAGTGTATATCGATAATTGATGAAATGGAAAATCATCCCTCGGATCTCCTTCAAATTATCATTGTACCCAGAAAAATTGTAAATTTTCCTACTGTTCACGAGTATTTCGATGAAAAACATTTGTTAAAGCATAAATATGGTTTTGACTTTTCGTCATATTAAATTTCGCCACAACTTTCTGGTCTTTAACAACCGGAACGTAGCAATTACAGATTTGTCCGCCAGATGTCGCTTGTTTCCTCATTTTCCGTGCAATCTAATTGGTTGTAGCGATTTTTGTTGACCACAGCGCCTCTAGCGGTTTAGTACATTCGTCGAATCGTAGTTTACAACGGTTACCACGAATGGGTGTCGTGTAAATCGGCAAATGATGGTTATGGATCGTACAATATGGACATTTGCGTTAATATACATTAGGGTGGTTCTTTATTTGGTGATGTTGGAAATTCTTTGGTATTGTTCCTCAAAAGTAATCAACATATCTGGAAAAAAAATTGGGCGCAAGCGGAACTTTGTCCAATAATTCTAACCCATCCCACCGAGCTGTCGAATTTTTATATGAAAAAATGCATGCATTCAAAATTTTGTTAAGAAAATTGTTTATTATTTCAAAACTATTCATGATAAAATAATTTTATATAACGTTTTTGTAGGAAATATAATGCTCTACAAAAAAGGTATCTTGTGAAATTCTCGTGAATCTAATATTTATCACGTAATTAGCAAAAAACTGTCATCATTTATTCCAAAAGTCAATCATTATGGTGAAAACGGGAGTTTGACGTCGAATAGCTGCAATTTATTTTTCGTATGTATATAAGATTATGAAGAAATACGTAGCGCACTCAACAATGAAATGTAAACAATATTCAAATTTTCAATTTTATCAATTTTCTTGTAAATTATAATGAATGATGTCATATATTTTAAAAATCAACTTACAATAATGAATTACATCGGTTGGAGCAAATTTGCATTGTTAATATCAGGATATTTTTTTTTATATTCTTCAATTATTTGTACAATGAATTGTTTCTGATCTTCATCATAAGTGAGATGATCATTGTACTCTGTAATAAGTTTCACTCCTCTTTCTGCAACATCGTTAACCACTTTAATTCCTTTAACTATTTTTAAGCCTTGTAAATAATTTTCATTAGAAATCCACTCGCTCACATCGATATCAAAAAATGAGGAGTTGATTTCGAATCTTTCGAAAAAAGCCATCGATTTGAAACTGATAAAGAAATCAATGTCCTTATCGATCAAAGAAGAAAAATTTATCATGAATGATAATAAAATTGATAAAAATGAAAATTTAAATATCGTTCACATATTGTTATTGAGTGTACTACGTATCTCTTCATATTTCTAATTGCATATGAAGAATACATTGCAGTTTTTCGACGTCAAACTCCTGCTTTGGCCATAATGATGGACTTTTGGAATAAACGATGCCAGTTTTTTGCTAATAACGTGATAAATATTAGATTCACAAGAATGTTACAAGATACCTTTTTTGTAGAGCATTAAATTTCCTATAAAAACACAATATAAAATTTTTTCATCACGAATAGTTTTGAAATAATAAACAATTTTCTTAAAAAAATTTTGAATGCATGCATTTTTTCATATAAAAATTCGACAGCTCGGTGGGATGGGTTAGAATTATTGGACAAAGTTTCGCTTGCGGCCAATTTTTTTTCTGGATATGTTGATTACTTTCGAGGAACAATACCAAAGAATTTCCAACATCACCAAATTAAGAACCACCCTAATATACATGTGGTGTATTCAAACCCCGTCAGCGACGTTACGTAAACGTGTTGTATATGTAGTTTCGCGTCGATCCCACGAAGACCGAATGAGCAATAAGCTGCGAGAGTTTAACGGTGAATATGTCGAGTGTGTTCGCCCGGGAACGTTGAGCTTGGGTAGGATCCGGTGAGAGCCTTACCCGGTGGCTCTCGGTGTGCCGGGTATTATGCACTCGCGGTCTTTGTCTCTGCGTGACAATAGAAAGGGAAGAGAGTGGAGAGAAGGATCGCTGGTGGAGGAACCGAATCCACTCGTATATGGCGATTCGCGAGCACTCGCTACGCGGGAAAATCAAAGAAGCTTTTGTGATAAGACCATGAATATAGAAATCGTCGAATGAGAATTGAGAGACGTTGCAGGTGGACAACGCTCGTGAGTGGGAGCGACCAATGAAGAGCTAGAGGATTGAAGAGCTGATTCATAACTATAAAAAAATAAATAAAAATTACTATAAAAATTCAGGGATGATGCGTTCCATTGTAAACAAAAAAAATCATCAAATTTCGAACAAAAGCTCTGTGAGATAGAATGAACGGGACACGAGGGTCTGACCCCGTCTTTTCACGACCCAGATGACGAATTCTTAGTCCTCGGAATGTCTCATTCCAATGGGACAAGGACATGTGAGGAAATTGAATTCTCGGATCGATTGACCCAGCGCTGGACAGAACTCTTGATGGATTTGAATCATATACACACACACACACACAAGTATATACGCGATGAAAAAGACTTTTGCTCCGCAACTGCCCGAGGACGTTTCTTTGACAGTATTTTCCACGATTTTATCTTACCCATAAATAGAAATGTCCTCGTTCTTTCGCGCGCGATCAAATGAAACGACACAAGGGAGACTTCGAACCCCCGGTGATTGAATTGAGATTGCGTACGAGTAAAGAAAAAAAAAAAAAAAGATCTTCGAAGGAACTTCGAAGGAACTTCGACTGAACGATAGTTTGAAATAAGTGGAGAACGGAGGGGTCAGGGAGTATGAAAATTTCTGACAAACTTTGATACTCACCCAGAAATATTGCCTATTGAAGCCAGGTATTTTGGTGTGCGAGGCCCCAACCTCGTGGAGATACGTAAGAAAAACGTCCATGTTGTCGAGACCCTTGATTCCCTCGTCCAGGGTCTCCATTACCGTTTTAGCGTGTTCCGCGAGCTCCATACTCGCCGACTGTTCCTCCTTGGTTTTGAGGTCTTGAAACTTCGTGAACATGCTGAGAAGTTCGGCGTTATCCTCGAACAATCTGGCCGAGATAATTGAATAACTTTTTAATCGCTTCAGTGATTTTCGCGTTATCAATTGTCGCGATATTAATATGAGCATAAAAATTGTTGGACAGGATTGGGAAACAAAAAATGTATCCTTGACATTAGCACCATAATGTTGCTCGGGTAATTTTAAAAAATAAAAATAAAAATAAAAAACGAGCGCGAGAGTTATTAATATGAACAATGTTCTTTTTTTCTTTTTTCTCACGTAAACGGAGTACTAATAACAGCCGATTGGAGGCTCAAAGGATTTTCCTTTTTTCTTTTTCATCGTTGCAATTATTTTTACACGCTATTATCCCCGAGTGTGGGCGAAAGATTGAAAAATATCGTAGCTTGTCACGTCTTGCAGTGTGCAAAATGAAACATAATGAAAAACGCTAATATTTAAAATGTCGAGCTTCTAAATGCCAATCTGGGAGTGAAATTTTCACGTCATATTGTCGTTCCCCTCCTACGCAATAATAAATATACAGTCATCCGTGTATTAAGGTAGTAGTCTGGTAATTTAAGCCGATTTTCATGTCTTTTTTGGAGGGCGTTTTTTTGTAGGAAAATACAAATGAATCGTTTTGGATATTTGGGATGTTTTTATTTACGTATTAAAGATACAAAAACAAATTTGTTTGAAAAAATTTAATAGTTTATTATTATTATTATTATTGATCGAAGTTGGCACCTCGAAGTTGGCAGCCCGGGTCCTAACTTTTTTTCTGCCGAACCGATTGCTTTCAAATTTTAACAGGCTACTCTACACACTTATAGTTCTCGTCGGAACTATCGAGAAATTTTTTCACCCCTAACTTTTTATTTTACAACCCCTTCTTCGCTAAAGTCTTTTTAATTTAGCAAAGAAGGGGTTGTAAAATAAAAAGTTAGGGGTGAAAAAATTTCTCGGTAGTTCCGACGAGAACTATAAGTGTGTAGAGTAGCCTGTTAAAATTTGAGAGCAATCGGTTCGGTAGAAAAAAAGTTAGGACCCGGGCTGCCAACTTCGATCAATAATAATAATAATAAACTATTCAATTTTGTCAACAAATTTTTTTTTGTATCTTTAATATATAAATAAAAACATCCTAAATATCCAAAACGATTCATTTTTATTTTCCTACAAAAAAAAGCCCTCCAAAAAAGACATGAAAATCGGCTTAAGTTACCAGACTACTACCTTAAAAGTGGGAGGAAAAAAAAATCAATGAATAGCACGTTCGTCATGATTGTCCAAGCCTCGCCCTCTCCGCTCTCTTTCACACATTTCGGACAATTTGTCAGTATTTAAGTGCAGTATTTAACGCAATTAGTGTTGGGTGAAATTATCACCGGGAAAAGCACGAAATACTCGGATCAGAATGTAAACATTTTTCGAAGAAAATCCACTGGTGTTAAGAATTTTTTTTCAAATATATAAAATATAGATTTCCACTTATAATTTTGTACACCGGTCTGAATATTTTTTTACACAACGAGAAATAAATTTCTAATAGTCTCTCACTTTGTCATTTTCGTTACGAGTTATTTGCGCGATATAAAAATAATAAGACACATATCTTTTGATTTTTTAATCGTCACACCGTTGAGTTTTGATCGTTGCGACGCGGTGACACATTTTTTTTTTTTTTAAATTTCTAACGATACCCGCGTAAAACCGTCTCGTTACAATATCATTACGTGACGTTACATAATCTCAGAGTTGGAAAGAGAAACGTCGGAGTAAACAAAAGGAGAATGGAAGCAACTGGTAGGAGTATATATATGTGCTTTGGGTATACAAATGTGTATTATATTCTTCTGATATGGGCGTTTATTGATTTTTGAAGAGCCACCGGCAACCGCCGGACCGAAAGCTCCTCTCGGCCTCTCATCTTTCTCTCGTTCTCCTGTATCTACGTTCTACGTGGACGTGTTGAGTGACCGGAGCCTTAATTAAATTTGTTTAAAGCCCGCTCCTGCGCATCAACGATTTTTTACAATTCAAAGTCAAACGTATCGAACAGTCTCACAAACTTCTTACTACGAATCTCTCATTACTTGTATATAAAAAAAAATGATAAAAAATCTAAATTCACCCGGATAACAAAATAATGAAATGACAAAACTTATTACCAGTTATTTTTTATGAAAAATAATTCAACGTTCAAATGAAAATCAATGAATAATCAAACGAACGTTTGAATAAACAACAACGAGGATAATATGAAAAATAATCGTGAAAACATTAAACTCGATTTCGAACAAATTTAAACGTTGTATTACCGTGTTAATTAACGATATTTTCCATCGACAACTAACGAGGATAGATTCGATTAACCTTTGGACAATTTTAATCGACGATAAAACGAGCTCGCCCCTAATTTTCCTCAATTTGGTCAAAATGCATGAGTCCCCTTTAATTTCTCATTTTCGATAACGAGCCTGATAATAAGAGTATGATACTATGTCCAGCGTTGCATTTTTTTTTGTGTACACTGTGCTTGTTGTAACGGATGCTGACAAAGGATTCCGCAAAACGAGAGAACGTTTGATCGAGAAGCCGAAATAATTTACGAAAAGGAACTACAGAGAGAAAGAGAGAGATAAAGCTCCATTCTCAACGATATCTGTATATATGTATGACTTCACATTTGCTCTAATTCCCAGGTCAGAGCAGCAGATATTTACTTTTCTAGTGGTCCAATTATCCCCCCGTTATCCCCATTCGCATTTCGCCGACCCTCGTCCTTTTATGGCACATAGATATAAACATATACCATAATAGTAATCCCGAGATTCGAATTTTCGGGATTCGTCTTCCTTTTTTTTTCTTGTGATACCCTCGAGATAAGAAAAAAAAAAAAAAAAAAAATTGAGAGAGATTGGTGGTTTCCTTTGGCACGAAGAAAATAGTCGTTTGCGGTCCGGAATTAATCCGGGCGTTAAAAAGAAAAACGCTTCGTGACTTTTACCCTCGATAAAATTCACTTCTTCTCCTCTCCCTCTATTTCCTCTCTCTTCTTCAGTTGTTTCTGACTTTATACTCTCGTGAAAATTACATCGTTAAGATAAGCCTCAATCACGCCTAAATTTTTCTCCCCTTTATGATAAACATTTCGCTTCGATTTCCATTTCTACTTATTTCCTATCGTTTTTTTTTTGCCTTTTGATATTTCCAATCTATTCGTTGTGATAAAAAAATTGGGTCATCCCCCCCGGCCCGAAAATGAAGCGGAGCTGATGAAAGAGGGACAAAAAAAAGCTCAAGTCCCATTTCCATATTAAGGGGGGAAAAAGGGTTAGACGGTTCAAAAAATCGATTTTTTTAAATTTCATAAATTGTTAGTAAAACTATTGAAAAATATGTTCCCAAAATTTTTAATGAAAATTCCGACTCGTTCTGTTGTTATAAGCCATTAAGGGCGGAAATAGGGTTAGGACAGCGTTTTCTCAATGATTTTCATGAATTTTTTTATAGTATAAAAAATAAATATAATTTATCGAAACTTTGAGAATATTTTATACATATATTTAAGTATATACTATACAATTTTTGAAGAACTTCCTTGAGAAACACCGCAGATATTAGCGACCCCATATTGCAGGTCACAATCAGACTCAGCATTTTGCTATTTTTTCAAACGCGTTTTTCTGAGAACGACTTTTTTTTTAACTTGCGTACACGCTAGTTTGAAAAGTTTTCGACCAATCGTTTTGAAAATTGGCAGTTACTTTCTTCATAGTATCGCGCTCTATATGAACCTAAAATCGGAATATTATTATTATTTAAAATAATTTTTTTTTTGCAAATAAAGTTGTAAAAAATGGCAAAAAATCATGTTTTTTTTGTTTTGACCCCTGTAAAAAATTCAATTTGCTATTTTTTCGATAGCATTTAGGTTCATATAGAAGAGAGACATATAATAGAAGTAAATTCCAACCTCGTTTGATTTCAGATGAAAATTGCGGCTTCCAGAATGTACGCAAAATGCTGAGTCTGATTGTGACCTGCAATATGGGGTCGCTAATATCTGCGGTGTTTTTCAAGGAAATTCTTCAAATATTTTATAGTATATACTTAAATATATGTATAAAGTATTCTCAAAGTTTCAATAAATTATATTCATTTTTATACTATAAAAAAATTCATGAAAATCATTGAGAAAACGCTGTCCTAACCCTATTTCCCCTCTTAAATCATTTCGATGTTCGAGAATTTCTTTGCCCCATTGGACTTTTCACGTTATTCTCTGTAACGTGTAACTTGGACAGCCACGAGAGCTGGCGCCAATACTACTCATGGCCATTGTTCTTTATCATTGAGAACACAAAGCAGTCAGGGATTAGGATGGGTATTCGATAAAAAAAAAAGAGAGACAGAGAGAGAGAAAGAGAGAGAACTGTATGAACACGAGAGCAGGATTAACAGAGTAGCATGAGGATGGGAATTGTGAAAGAAGTGGAAATAGGGATGAAAGAGAAAGAGAGACAGAGATTGGATAAATAGGGAGGGTTTTACTGGGTTCAAGCTTTGAGGTCATAGTCGTCGTGAGGTCGCCTCGATTTCATCGTAAATTCACCAATACAATCTATCGATCTTCTTAATAAAAACATTTCTTTTTCTTCCACTTGTTCTCCTTTTTTTTCCTGCAGCTTCTAAAAATTCGCCCAACGATTGGTTTTTTATGAAACAAATTTGCTCGATAGATTTTATTGAATTCCTTTTAAAAATTTCAATCCGAAAATAGAGGTAATTGTTACCGATGAATTAAACATTTTTTTAAACCAACGTCGTTCAATGTAATTGCGACAAAATTTAATTGCGGATCTGAAAGTAAACGAAATGAAAATAATATTGATAGACGCGAATTGTGTTTGGCCACGATTTTCGGACTAAATGAATGTTCAAATGTAAACGATAGGAAAAAAAAAAAAAAAAAAAACAAACAAATGATGCATTAATTCAAAGAGACTTTTATCATCAGTGCGTTTCTGCCGTGAACGCGAAATGCAAATATATCAAAGCTCACCGGTCGCCACGTCAATTTTCAGTCACGTTCATTCGCTAGCCAGACTGACAGTGCGCTAATTAATCTCGTGGTACAGATCTCGAAAGCGCCGTAACGTATATATAGTGAAAAATGGTCGTGTCAGCGTAAACCCCCATCCACTCGCGGATAAGCTCTTGTTTCCTATCAGTCAAGCGCCAATCGGATATTAAAAAAAAAAGAGAGATCGTTTTTTTTTTCTTTTCAGTTATTGGTGCGTTGCTTTCAAGAGATTGGAAATACAAAAAATAAATAATAATAATCTCTCTGAACAGACTTTTTCTCCTGTGTGCAAAATAAAAACCGATTATTTTTTTTTTCGTGACGCAAAGGAAGGAATTCAAAATTGATAATAATTAAGGGGGGAAATAGGGTTAGACGGTTAAAAAAAATCTTTTTTTTTTATTTCATAAATTGTTAGTAAAACTATTGAAAAATATGCTCCCAAAATTTTAAATGAAAATTCCGACTCGTTCTATTGTTATAAGCCATTAAGGGAGGAAATAGGGTTAGGACAGCGTTTTCTCAATGATTTTCATGAATTTTTTTATAGTATAAAAAATGAATATAATTTATTGAAACTTTGAGAATATTTTATATATATATTTAAGTATATACTATAAAATTTTTATACATATATTTAAGTATATACTATAAAATATTAGCGACCCCATATTGCTTGTTTTTCTTGGTAATATTTTTTCAAACGCGTTTTTCTGAAAACGACTTTTTTTGAACTTGCGTACACGCTAGTTTGAAAAGTTTTCAACCAATCGTTTTGAAAATTGGTAGTTACTTTCTTCATAGTATCGCGCTCTATATGAACCTAAGATCGGAATATTATCATTATTTGAAATAATTTTTTTTTGCAAATAAAGTTGTAAAAAATGGAAAAAAATCATGCTTTTTTGTTTTGACCCCTGTAAAAAATTCAATTTTCTATTTTTTTCATAGCATTTAGGTTCATATAGAAGAGAGACATATAATAAAAGTAAATTCCAACCTCGTTTGATTTCAGATGAAAATTGCGCCTTCCAGAATGTACGCAAAATGCTGAGTCTTTTTTATTTTATAGTATATACTTAAATTTTATAGTATATAGTATATACCAATTTCATAGTATATACTTAAATATATGTATAAAATATTCTCAAAGTTTCAATAAATTACATTTATTTTTTATACTATAAAAAAATTCATGAAAATCATTGAGAAAACGCTGTCCTAACTCTATTTTCCCCCTTAAGTGATGTAACGGTTATCCGAAGAAATCATTTATTTTCTCTGAACACTTTAATATCAATTTATTTGTTTATTAGCGTTTTTCAAACGCTAATGTACAAATAAATCGATATTTAATAAACGAATAATAACAATAATGAAATAGATAAGAGGTTTATGAGGTATTTGAGATAAAAATTGATAAACCAGACGTTGTAATAACGAGGCATATGGTCCTTCTATGTTCATGCGTTTTCACTCTAATTCCATTTAATTAATGTCCCCGATGACATAACAGTGGCAGTTTAATGCCCTGGCATCGAAGGATGCCACATCCCCCCTTGTCAACGTTACTAAATCCTAGTATAAGCCAACCCTGCTGTTTGGCCCCCGGCTCAATGCCCCTACATCTATACATTTTCCGTATCTATACAATATATAACACAGTCTCTTGTCAGACAGACCGAGGAAATTTCGAGTTTCCTCTCGGAGGAAATCGTGACTGATTGTGAATGATTGACCGAGAATCGATCTCTGTCGTCGTTTCATGAACTCTCGCTGCTCTCCAGTTCTCAACAACCCCACGAGAGTCTCGCGCTCGAAACTAATCAATAACACGATATTTACCAAGGATTGCCGTTAATTAGCGAGTAAATTACGATCATCGATCGATAAATATCATCAAAGTTAAATTTCATCATAAAACAGCCTTCGGAAAAGCGTTTCAATCGTCACGTGGCAGAATTTACAGCATTTTCAACATGAATATACGTTCAATTATATTATTCCTAATATTCAGAGAAAGAGAGGGAGAGAGGGAGAGAGTTTCGCAAATTAAGGGGTTAGGCCACACTAAAGGCCGAAAAAATAGGCTTTTTTGGGGATTTTTTTTCGGAAAAACTACAGAATAAATCGAGATTACAAAATAGGGTGTTTATGATAAATATCAGTGACTGTATACAATAATTTTTTTGAAGCGATTAATTTCAAAATGGCGGCTGTGCAGCGTTTTTCCCATGACTTCTCCGTTTTTGTTAGCCGGAAACATAACTCAGACAATTTTCAACCGATTCACTTGAAATTTTGAATACATCTTTAAAAATACATTGCCTATGGAAGTGCGTAGGATTTTTTTTTTATATTCCACAGTTCATTTGTTATTAACAATTTTTTGAGGATTTTTTTTAAGCAAATTTTTCACTTTTCAATTTAGAAGTGCGCCATTTAGCCAAAGATTAATATATCGAAAAAAATCCTACGCTTCAAAAAATTTATTGTATACAGTCACTGATATGTATGATAAACATCCTATTTTGTAATCTCGATTTATTTTGTAGTTTTTCTGAAAAAAAAAAATCCCCAAAAAAGCCTATTTTCTCGGTCTCTAGAGTGGCCTAACCCGTTAATAGAGACAGCATCTCAATTGACCGTGATTCGTTAATCAATAACCGTGAAATTGGAGCAACGAGATATTTCGTCGAAATAACAATTCTGTAAATTGTAATAACAGAATTCGGTAACTTTGTTAAGGGGGGAAATAGGGTTAGACGGTTCAAAAAATCGATTTTTTTTTATTTCATAAATTTTTAGTAAAACCATTGAAAAATTCTATTGAAAAGTTCTATTGTTATAAGCCATCAAGGGGCAAATAGGGTTAGGACAGCGTTTTCTCAATGATTTCCATGAATTTTTTTCTAGTATAAAAAATGAATATAATTTATTGAAACTTTGAGAATATTTTATACATATATTTAAGTATATACTATAAAATTTTTGAAGAATTTCCTTGAAAAACACTGAAAAAATGTATGACTGCCTTGACTTTGTTTTTCTCGGTACTATTTTTTCAAACGCGTTTTTCTGAAAACGACTTTTTTTAAACTTGCGTACACGCTAGTTTGACAAGTTTTCAAGCAATCGTTTTGAAAATTGGCAGTTACTTTCTCCATAGTATTGCGCTCTATATGAACCTAAAATCGGAATATTATCATTATTTAAAATAATTTTTTTTGCAAATAAAGTTGTAAAAAATGGCAAAAAATCATGCTTTTTTGTTTTGACCCCTGTAAAAAATTCAATTTTATATATTTTTTATAGCATTTAGGTTCATATAGAAGAGAGACATATAATAAACGTAAATTCCAACCTCGTTTGATTTCAGATGAAAATTGCGGCATCCAGAATGTACGCAAAATGCTGAGTCTGATTGTGACCTACAATATGGGGTCGCTAATATCGTCGGTGTTTTTCAAGGAAATTCTTCAAAAATTTTATAGTATATACTTAAATATATGTATAAAATATTCTCAAAGTTTCAATAAATTATATTCATTTTTTATACTATAAAAAAATTAATGAAAATCATTGAGACAACGCTGTCCTAACCCCATTTCCCCTCTTAACGCAACAACAGAAAACTTACGATATTCGTGTATTACGCGTTTCGTACATAACGTGACATTACAAACAACCGGATGAATAATCATGTACGTTCGATGAAACACCGTTAATATCAATAATAACATTGATTTTATCCCACGTCTCCAATAAACGCTAATGGATAAAATGAGTTTCGTAATATATTTCCGATTTGGCAACGTCAACTCGAGACGAGTGCCGGCGTCGAGTAAGGATGTATTATTTTTTACTCTTCTTTCTTTCGCTCAGCCGGAGAAAAAAAATGTGGGGCAGATGAAAAAAATAATTCGGGTGAAATAAAAAAAGTGGCGGAAATCCGAATGGAGCAAGGGTCATTGGCTGCTCGAGCAGAGAGGGTGTCGAATCGACGTTTTTCCTTAGTCCAATGAGCATTTTGTTTCCCGGAGAAAATCAGAAAATCACCGAGGGTCGTGGAGAAAGGAGACTCGACGAATAAGGGGAGAAAGACGTCAATGACGAACGCCATATTATATGTCAAATTCGTAACGATTCCGAGGTACCATATGGTGGTTTCAATTATTCGTATCTTTTACAACGCGCCCTTTCTTCCATTATGCATCTTGGGATTGTTTTTTTTTTTTCATTCGCAGAAAACATCCCTTTAGGGAAATTACACGGAATCTTCGGACGATCATTTCGGATTGCATCGTAACTACTCAATTTTCATTGTATCTTATCTGGTAATTCTTCACTTCCATTTAACGTATTCTCTCGAGTTAATCCTCCATAGTTCTCAAAACCCCTCCATCTACCCTTAACCCTCGTTTGACTTTGTTGATTATCTCGTGTAGCCTGACGTCAATGACAAGCAACCCCAAAAAACCATAGCAAGCACTAATCCGAATAATGGTTTCACTCGAATCCGACGGGTCAATTATTATACGTTGCAACGGGCGTCTCCTCGTCACGTTTTCTTTCCCCGTTATCCTCCCCTTCGCCGTTTCCTTCCGCCGTTATCCTCTCACCCGTCAGTTTCTGATGGTTTTAGACGGAATTTCGTTCACGAGACGGAGAATCTAAACGTTATCTACGTGTCTTTTTCGATGATTCAGTATCGAAATAATATCTCACAACGAACTCGCGTAAAGGGTCGATATATTGAAAAAAAAACTAGGAACATTCTTCAAACTTTCGACGTGAAATTATCGGGGAAAAAAAAAAAAAAACATTGTTCGAGAATAAAAGAACGAGAATAAAAGAATGAAAATATCGATCATTCGACGGAGTAATTAAGGATGTCGAAAATATTTCAAAAATTAAAACGACTATAATTTGTTAGCCGAAAGTATGGATGAATGATTATGGACGTTAATTTCTTGCGGTAGAAAAAAAGAAAAGAACTTTTCGCTTCCTCGCAAAATCCTTTGAGGGCTCACGTACCCCTGAAATTTTCAGAAAATCGGTTTTTTGTTTATAAATTTTTATTCTTTATACTTTGAAGAATTTGAAAAACAAAAAATGTTTAGAAAATTCCACTGAGTTACAAAGTTATAGCAATAAATGGGAGACTAGCCCTAAGTTCACGTTGGACCTATCAGAAACTTTAAGGGGGGAAATAGGGTTAGACGGTTCAAAAATGGGATTTTTTTTAAATTTCATAAATTGTTAGTAAAACTATTGAAAAATATGTTCCCAAAATTTTAAACGAAAGTTCCGACTCGTTTTATTGTTATGAGCCATTAAGGGGGGAAATAGGGTTAGGACAGCGTTTTCTCAATGATTTTCATGAATTTTTTTATAGTATAAAAAATGAATATAATTTATTGAAACTTTGGGAATATCTTATACATATATTTAAGTATATACCATAAAATTGTTATACATATATTTAAGTATATACTATAAAATATTAGCGACCCCATATTCAATCACGTTTTTCTGAATATTAGCGACCCCATTTTCAATCACGTTTTTCTGAAAATGACTTTTTTTGAACTTGCGTACACGCTAGTTTGAAAAGTTTTCAACCAATCGTTTTGAAAATTGGCAGTTACTTTCTTCATAGTATTGCGCTCTATATGAACCTAAAATCGGAATATTATCATTATTTAAAATAATAGTTTTTTTGCAAATAAAGTTGTAAAAAATGGCAAAAAATCATGCGTTTTTATTATCCCTGTCAAAAATTCAATTTTCTATTTTTTCGATAGCATTTAGGTTCATATAGAAGAGAGACATATAATAAAAGTAAATTCCAACCTCGTTTGATTTCAGGTGAAAATTGCGGCTTCCAGAATGTACGCAAAATGCTGAGTCTGATTGTGACCTGCAATATGGGGTCGCTAATATCTTCGGTGTTTTTCAAGGAAATTCTTCAAAAATTTTATAGTACATACTTAAATATATGTATAAAATATTCTCAAAGTTTCAATAAATTATATTCATTTTTATACTATAAAAAAATTCATGAAAATCATTGAGAAAACGCTGTCCTAACCCTATTTCCCTCCTTAAACGCATTTTTATCGAAACTAAGTTTTTACACAGTGTCAGCACGATAACTCAGTCAATTTTTTATATTTTTTTAACTTTCTTTTTCTTAAATCTTGATAATTATTTTTCTCTATAGTCTGACGAGGGTTTATTTTTTATTTTTTGGTTGGATAATTTTTTATAAATTATTAAACACAAATTTTAAATTACATACTACACTTTGAAATACTGTAATTTCTGTATTTTTTAAATGGAAAAAAAAAAACAAAAAAAACTCTTCGTCAGACTATTACCACTACATTATTTTACTAGATTGTTTTTTTATTTTTGCAGATTGGATAATTTTTGGTGAAGTAATGATGTGGACAAAGAGGCACCATGGTTTTTATCAGTAGTCCGTTTATACCCGTAAAAAATAATGTTAATATTTAAAAAAAAAATTAAACAAATTTTTTTTCTGATAGTTGAAAAGTTAATAAAAAATGTGAAATCAATAATTTAATTTTTTTTTCACCATATAACCTTCATAATAATTTTTCAAATTTACTCGGTTTTCAGCGGAGCGTCATGTGAGCCCTTAACTCCAAGACATTTGTCTTGTTAAACGCATTTTGAAATTTTCACTATTCCGTTAATTCTAAGCACGATTTCGCAATAATCCGCGTGCATGGATCAATGTCTATAAAGCCTTAAGCTCTTCGTTACAACCTTCCCTACGGACTAAGCGCGGCGAATAATTTTATTTCGCTCTAATCCCAGAGATATTTATCAATTTTACGAAACACTTTGCGACAACAAAGTTACAGCGGTTTTACATTATCGACATATTTTTGTGATTCAATCGCTTTAATTCGTAGTAACGAAATTTCTCTAGCGCGGTCTCGTCGTGGATCATTTATTTTATAAATAACGTGTAGGTGAAGAACGAAACGAAAGTTAATGTGGCACCATTTTTTTTGGTCTTGGTCACAAAACGACACAAAATTGCTCCTTTGGGAGATGATGTGTGGATACGAAAAAGGACGAAGGGTCGATTGAGACGTTATCACATTGATCGAGAGCACGCGCCTACTTGGGCTCCTTTCTATATGGCTTTGGGTTTTTCCTTTGTTTCTCATCTCGTGCGAGGGCGCGCGAATGGCAAGGCGTAAAGGATAAACCTCGCGAATAATCCCAAGAGGGTTGCTACTTACTTAGTGACGTTCGAAGATCGCCCGTTCGTGCAATTCCTCGGGCAAGAGCAGACGAGGAAATTCACGATAATGGGTAAAAAGTTTCTTTAAAAAAATATATAAAAAAAACATTCTGAGACAAATTAAGTCATTGCAATTTTTCAATTATATAATCAAAAAAAAAAACGATGTAATGTTTCTTCGATTATTTGTAATCGATTATTTTTGGCCAATTCATCCCCCGAAAGCTTCTCATAAAAGTATTCATAAAAAGCAAAAGTAGCTCGTGGATAATACGACTAAACTTGGAGAGAAGCGGAAAAAAAAAAAACAAATATCCTGGAGGGTTTCGCTTCATCTTCTTCCGTTCTCGCTCGCTGGGAACGAGAAGTATTTTCCCTTCTCGATCATTCTGCCAACGTTCTACGATAATCCTATAAGAAGTCAGGGTGTAGCGAAGAAAAAAAAAAAAAAAAGGTTTGAAACGACTCTATGAGAAGATTGCGTTTCCCGTTTACGCGTTTACCCGAGAGACCAGGGAGAGGGTTTCTTCCCTTTCACTTCTCTAAAATACTCTCTTTTTTTGTTTTCTCAACTCTTTGTTTCCCGATCTAGAACTCTCGAACGTACAACTATCGCGAGTTGAACCTCCAAGCATTCTCGAATTGCAGAACGAGTATTATTTTACCCATCATCCCCATCATCTCAACTTTTGTCAAGGGGATGCAAACTTTTGGGGGATGAAATCCAATTTTTTTTTTCTTTCGATATGGAACTTTTGTGTCTTTTTACGATATGATATTCACACGACTTTTTTCTTTCTATTTTCATTGAAGCAACTGTGTCCGGTGGCAGATACGCAAAATTTTACGGGTTCGAATAAACGTACAGTAAGGAAAATTACATTGTAAGATAATTGAAAATGGCCGTGAATATGATTGATGTAAGGAAAAAATAGAAATAAAATCGTGGCTCAAGTTTGTTGAGGTCACTGAAGTAAAAATGTCGAGATTAAAAAATCGCAGAGTCGAAATAACTAAAGTTCAGTGTCTAAAGGTGCCGAAATTTATAAAGTTAGTGGAATTTTAACAAAGAAAAATTGATAACCGTTTTTGAGGTCGTCGATAGCTTTGATGTAAAAAATTTGGGAAAAAGTTCAAATACGATGAACTTGGTAATTTGCAAATTGTGATGTTTAAAAAAATGTTACGAAATAAAAATAAATTGTACTGAATTTAAGTGGTATGTACTCAATTGTACTCAATTTAAGGGGGGAAATAGGGTTAGACGGTTCAAAAAATCGATTTTTTTTAAATTTCATAAATTGTTAGTAAAACTATTGAAAAATATGTTCCCAAAATTTTAAATGAAAATTCCGACTCGTTCTATTGTTATAAGCCATTAAAGTGAGTAGCTCTCCTTCAGGCCCCGAGCGCGCTATTTTTTCAAACGCGTTTTTCTGAAAACGACTTTTTTTTAACTTGCGTACACGCCAGTTTAAAAAGTTTTCAACCAATCGTTTTGAAAATTGGCAGTCACTTTCTTCATAGTATTGCGCTCTATATGAACCTAAAATCGGAATATTATCATTATAGAAAATAATTTTTTTTTTGCAAATAAAGTTGTAAAAAATGGTAAAAAATCATACTTTTTTGTTTTGACCCCTGTAAAAAATTCAATTTTCTATTTTTTTGATAGCATTTAGGTTCATATAGAAGAGAGACATATAATAAAAGTAAATTCCGAACTCGTTTGATTTCAGATGAAAATTGCGGCTTCCAGAATGTACGCAAAATGCTGAGTCTGATTGTGACCTGCAATATGGGGTCGCTAATATCCCCGGTGTTTTTCAAGGAAATTCTTCAAAAATTTTATAGTATATACTTAAATATATGTATAAAATATACTCAAAGTTTCAATAAATTATATTCATTTTTTATACTATAAAAAAATTCATGAAAATCATTGAGAAAACGGTGTCCTAACCCTACTTCACCCCTTAAAGGGCCACGGTAGCGGATATAAAATCATGTGGACAATCAACAATTTTTTTTTGCATGAAAAAGTGATTTATTTATAAAACTAATTATACATCTATTCGTTATAAATATGAAGCTAATAAAAAATATTTTTTTTTGTTTTTTTTTGTTATACAAAATGGTCGACTACCGCTATTTACTTTAGAGCTTTTTCCTAAATGCCGTGATAAGTAACTTCGACAATGTTTACCCGGTTGATTTGAAATTTTTTTATTATGTTTCCAATTGCATTTCGCAGAGAAGTACGTACGGAATTTCTGATTAATTAAAAACGTTCCATTTTATGAGCAGTTGAGAAAAAATGTTCACTGGAAATTCACATTTTAAGTTTTAAGTTCAAACGTTTTACGTTTTAAGTTCAAACGCCTACGATATTCGACCAAATCAATATTTTTCAAATTCCTTACGTACTTCTCTGCGAAATGCAATAAGAAAAATAATTTTAAAATTTGAAGTGAATCGGTTAAAAATTATCAAAGTTATTTGTCACGACAATTCGAAAGAAAAGCTCAAAAGCAAATAGCAGTAGTCGGGCCATTTTGTATAACAAAGAAACAAAGAAAAATATTTTTTATTAGCTTGACGTTTATACTAAATAGATGTGTAATTAGTTTTATAAATAAATCACATTTTCATAGAAAAAAAAAATGTTAAACGTGCACATGATTTTGCACCCGCTATCGTGGCCGTACCCCTTGAAAAAAAAAAACAAAATATTATGATCAAACTAAAAGTTATGAGCATGACAAAAAAAACTCTAATTTCTAAAAAATGAATTTTTTTTTTCAAATAAATATTTTCGAATGGATTACTCACTTGACGAACATGTAGACCCCCGTTGGTTCCATGGCTCTCGAGACAGCCTTCCAACTGGCAATAACGGTGTATTTTTGCTTGGCAGTAAGAGGCAACCGGGGATCCGTCGCCGCCGGTGGCGGTGGACTTGCTCTGCCACGATTTTGCATAGTCGACGACGACAGTTTGCTAAGTTCGCAACCCATGACTCGAGAGCGACACTTTATATTTTTCACTTTTATATTTCTCAAAAATAAAGAGCGGGAAAAAAAAAAAAAAAACTGTCGTCTCCCAACGAGACTAACTTTTCGAAACGCCGTAAACAAGTGCACTGACAATGTGCAACGTTAATTTTTCATTAATTGACATGCCGAAAGATGGCGTGACATTTTCATTAGCGCAAACTTTGCGAATTTTCGAAGATCAAAGACACTCGCCAAAAAAGAAACTTTTTTTTTTTTTCACGATCGTTCAAGAGGGAAAAGGATTTTTATCTTTTTTTTTTCAAAGTAAAATTGAGTCTCTCATTGGGCAATTTTTCAAAAATGACTCATTCCTCGCCGTTTAAATAATGACAATTGTCGCGATTACGCAAGAAGCGTGAGAATAGTCGATTTTGTTTTGTTTCTTTTTGTTCGCGAAAGAATGAAAAAAAAAAAAAAAGAATTCCGTCTCGTAGTTAATCTTTTCTCGGTACGGACGGTGTCCCCGAGAATTTTCCAGCGTGCCCCGGAGCACCGGGAAAAAATGCGAGAGAGAGAGAGAGCGAGGGCGAGAGATAGAGGATTTACGAGGGCGAGGAGAAGGCCTCGAGAGAAGGCTGGACGAGAGGAAAGAGAGGTCGGGTCCCGCGGGAGCTTGCGAGGTCTCAGTTGCTCTTGTACGCACGAGAATAATTTATTTCTGTCGTTTCCTCTCCGCCCGACATACACACACACACACTATGCACCCCTGGCGTTTCTTTTTCCTTCTTCTTTTCCTCTCAGGTGTGTAGAAACGAGCGAAAAATCATTTGGAGCTTCGAGCATAAGAAGCCTCTTTGCGATGCACTCAATTAGAAATTAAAAAAAAATTTTTGCATCGACAAACAATGGTCTTGATTTTTTGATTTTTTTTTTTTTAAAGCGTTAGAAACGTCGAATCATCGGAGAACTGAATTGCTCGGACAAAAGTTTTAACTCGTTCGTGCTTTTTGTTTTTTTTTTTTGTTTTAATTAACGCCGATATTGTTCGTCGACCCGAAAATTTCGTCGGTTCTCTCCGTGGCGTTAATCAAGACTTCTTGGCAACGACGAATTAAATGTCCGTGAAATTTCGACCGTGAAATTTATCGATGATATGATTTTTTCGTGATTTTCATTATTTCCAATTCGGCGCTATCGGCTGTACACGCTCGAGTGAGAGAACCAAAGCTCGTTGAGCATCTCGGTTACGTGGCGTGGGGGTTGAAATTTCGGTACGTTTGCGGCGATTGCCCGCAGGGGAACTGTTATCAGCGATTAAACAGCTCCTCGTTAGTTCGTACGTGCGAAATATTGTTTCACAATTGTTTTACCCCTGCTCCTTCTTTTCCACCACCCGTGATACTATCGCGATTATATTATGCGATATTGGGCGATTTTATTCAAGCACATTTTTCTTCCTGAATTCCGTTAAATGTCTCGATTTTTTTATTCTCACTTTTTAGGAACACTTCGGTCGGTGGGGCAATTTTATTTTCTCTCTTCTTTTATACGCCAGTCGTTAAATTTTCTCGACCACCTCGCGATCCCGTGGAAAATGGAAAAGAACTTTCCGTGGAAATTGCCCCGGCAGAGTTTTACGATTGGTCACCCAGTCGGTGGCCACTTTTACGATCACTTGGGAGATCAATTTTACTATTTTCTTTTTTTTTTTTTTACACTCTTTCCACTCTCGTTTCGCACAATGTTTTTTTTCCGCTACGATTAATCGCAGCGACACTTTGACGTTCGTGTGACAATTCAATTAGCTGCTTAAATTTTTTTACTTTTTAATTTCCAAACGTTTTACTGGAAATTCGAAAAATTGGTTTTCGCGAATTTGCGTCGTGAACAGTAAATTTCCAATTCTTCGGCGAATCCTCGCACGTACGAGTTCATTGTACGGAAATTTATGTTATTTGCCGATTTTTTATTCTTTTATAAACAGTTTGGTTTTTTTTTTTTTACAAAACGGTTCGACCGGTAGAATTTATGGCACAATTTTGATGCTTTTCTTTTCACGATTCGTCGATGAAACGAAGATTGTAAATGTGTCGTTAACCGAATTATTGAACGATTTCGGGGTCGCTGGTTGTCCGGGAATCGTCGAAACACCCTGAGCCTCGAGGATTGTTATGACGCGAGTGTTGAGATGTTTTTTGACTCGAGACGGGGCCGTAGCCCGTGAAGTAGTGTACATTCGGCAAATCGATGATATATTCACGGAGTCGATGACACTCACGGGCCTATGGTTCTGTAACAGTTTGAAAGATAAAAAAAGACAAATGAATTTTCAATTAAAATACACAATTTTAATGAGGAAACGAAGATTTTCGGGCAACATTAGTCAGTAATATCTTGTAATGTTAATTTGAGGTAGTAGTCTGGTAACTTAAGCCGATTTTCATGTCTTTTTTGGAGGGCGTTTTTTTGTAGGAAAATAAAAATGAATCGTTTTGGATATTTAGGATGTTTTTATTTACATATTAAAGATACAAAAAAAAAAATTTTTTTTTAAATTTAATAGTTTATTATTATTATTATTATTGATTGAAGTTGGCACCTCGAAAAAAAAAACGCGTGGGTGGCCCCGGTGATTTTGGCTCTTGATGTTATCTGAAATCAAAAAGTCTTGATAATTCTTAATCTATAGACATGTCATTCTGGTCGGAACTACTGAATTCAAATTTCATGGATAAATAACAAAATGGCTGACTTTGGAAAAAAAAATCTTTGGAAAAAAAAACTTTTTTTTCCAAACTCCGCCATTTTGTTATTTATCCATGAAATTTAACTTCAGTAGTTCCGACCAGAATGACATGTCTATAGATTGAGAATTATCAAGAATTTTTGATTTCAGATAACATCAAGAGCCAAAATCACCGGGGCCACCCACGCGCTTTTTTTTCGAGGTGCCAACTTCGATCAATAATAATAATAATAATAAACTATACATTTTTTTTAAACAAAATTTCTTTTGTATCTTTAATATGTAAATAAAAACATCCTAAATATCCAAAACGATTCATTTTTATTTTCCTACAAAAAAACGCCCTCCAAAAAAGACATGAAAATCGGCTTAAGTTACCAGACTACTACCTTACAAGCAAGTTTTGTTAACCTTTAACGTGTCGTTTCACATCCCTTACTACTAAATTTTTTGCTTGAATAAAGCCATTTGAATAATCGACTTGAAAAAAATTACCGAATAACTATGAAACATTCCTCTATACGACGAAATTATTTTTTTATAACATAAAATTTGAATTAGAATATGAAAAAATTCCCAAAGTCAAATGAAAATGAAAAATTATAATTTTTTTTTCCTAAATAAAGTAGAATGCCCACAATTTTTGTTTCTTTGAGCTAAAGATTTAACCTGTTACTCTAGAGATGTGATATTTCAAGAGGAAAATCAGTGCGATAGGAGCAATTCCAAAAGAGGCATTTATTTTGAATATCAGAATGAGAAATCGTAATGAAAAAGAAACAAAAGTTTTCTTTTAAATACATCGAGTCATTACCAAAATTTTTGTGCTTTGAGATAGAGTAAATAAACATTGAATTTGCGTGTAGGGTCACTCTGACCCCACAGTGCACGTTAAGGGTTAATTTTATTCTTTAATTGGGAATAATTAACGCGAGAAAATAAAAACTAATGAATCTTTTTTTCATCATTATCTTACTAATAAAATAAAGCTGGAGAGTTTCGTTGTTTGTTCGTTTGTTTGAATGCCCTAATCTCAGGAAATACTTATCCGATTTGAAAAATTGTTTTTGCATTACATAGCCAGTTTATTCAGGAAGGCTTTGAGCTACATAACTTTATGTTATGACCCTAAGGAGCGGCGGCGACGGTGCGTTGAATCGGGGAACCGAAATTTAAAGGGGTAAATAGGGTTAGGACAGCGTTTTCTCAATGATTTTCATGAATTTTTTTATAGTATATAAAATGAATATAATTTATTGAAACTTTGAGAATATTTTATACATATATTTAAGTATATACTATAAAATATTAGCGACCCCATATTGTAGGTCACAATCAGACTCAGCATTTTGCGTACATTTTGGAAGCCGCAATTTTCATCTGAAATCAAACGAGGTTGGAATTTACTTTTATTATATGTCTCTCTTCTATATAAACCTAAATGCTATCAAAAAAATAGAAAATTAAATTTTTTACAGGGGTCGAAACAAAAGAGCATGATTTTGCTGTTTTTTACAACTTTATTTGCAAAAAAAAATTATTTTAAATAATGATAATATTCCGATTTTAGGTTCATATAAAGCGCAATACTATGAAGAAAGTAACTGACAATTTTCAAACCGATTGTTTGAAAACTTTTCAAACTAGCGTGTACGCAAGTTCAAAAAAAGTCGTTTTCAGAAAAACGCGTTTGAAAAAATAGTACCAAGAAAAACAAGCAATATGGGGTCGCTAATATTTTATAGTATACACTTAAATATATGTATAAAAATTTTATAGTATATACTTAAATATATGTATAAAACATTCTCAAAGTTTCAATAAATTATATTCATTTTTTATACTATAAAAAAATTCATGAAAATCGTTGAGAAAACGCTGTCCTAACCCTATTTCCCCCCTTAATAGCTTATAACAATAGAACGAGTCGGAATTTTCATTTAAAATTTTGGGAACATATTTTTGAGAAAACGCTGTCCTAACCCTATTTCCCCCCTTAATAGCTTATAACAATAGAACAAGTCGGAATTTTCATTTAAAATTTTGGGAACATATTTTTCAATAGTTTTACTAACAATTTATGAAATTTAAAAAAAATCGATTTTTGCAACCGTCTAACCCTATTTCCCCCCTTAACGCGTTTGAAACCGCGGGCACAGCTACTAATTTATAATCATCAAAAGATATCTAAGGAAGTGTGAAATTAAAAAAGAAACATTGGCTATCATTACAACGAACACGAATAAAAAAAATTGTTTTAAAACAATAGCGAATGAAAGAGCTTTGACGAACGTTTTTTTTTTCTTTTCGAAAATCATAATTATTTCCGAAAGATATTATCCCTGTGACAATTGAAGAGATTTCTCGCAATGGATTAATTTATAACGCGTACACTGTGGCTCGAGTTTTCCGAATTCTCACGAGGCTCATACACGGTTAATCGTATAATTCGCTTCGATGCCCGTTCTAATTTTACGAGAAAAAACTCGGTTTTATCGTGTTTATTAAATTCCCTTATTTTTCTTTTTAAATAGCGTAATTGTGAAACCCCGGAGTCGTCGGTTTTTTCTAGACTACAGTACAGAAACTAGTAACGTCGAAACGTCGAATTTGATTTACGTTGAAATTGATTGTACGTTTGATTATTATTCCAACGAATAATCGAATGATTTGTGTAAAATGTTTCTTTAACATTCGATAAAAAAAAAAAAAAATGACAAATCAGAAACTTCAATGGTAAATTAATACGTTATTCGAGATTGTCTGTTCCACTTCTTGTATCCTGTCCACTTGAACGACAAAATTTTTGTTCAATTTCACTTTTGTTCAACGTCCCTCAGTGTTAAAAGCTTTTCAAACTCCATTCGCAGTCTCTTTTCGTCGATAAATTTCAATTTTCGGAGTATAAAAAAGTTGCTCGAACAAAACCAATTTCCGTGGAAACATTGTCATACGATATAGAAACGCTGGTGCTGTTTGCCTCGTCCCGATATTCCGCGAATGCTTCGGTGACCTAACGAGAGCTTTTGTTATTTATTTATTGTTCAACGTTTACTGAAATTTCTTTATAGCGAGGTATACGTGAATCGTTTCCTACCGCGAAAGTTTCATTTCGTACACAATTTTTTATCGTTCCTGTTCGATTGTCATGTTTCATTATCACTTGGCTCCACCGTTCAATAACCCATTCGTCACAGTGCTTTTACATCCCCGTGACAACCAGAGTCCTACGCGCTTCAGTTCAGTCGGAGAACATTGTGTGGGAAACGCGACAGGCGGTGTACTCCATATACACTTTTCTCTTTATCTTTCACTCTCTTTCTCTCTCTCTCGCCCTTTTTTCTCTCTCAATGCACTCCTCGATTATACACGCGGCATAAAACTTATGCTCTTCATGGACTACATGCTTTTATTTATACATAAAAGTCACAGATATTGAATAAAATATGTAGACCGACGAAGCGCCAACAACAGAAATACACACGAGACCTGACTTTGTTTATTCAACGAGATTTAATATTAAATTGCGAGCGTGCATCGAGACTCAAAAATCTTCGGGATACAGTAAGAACTAATTTGAGTGAGAGGAAAAACCAAATGTTAGGCCACTCTAGAGGCCGAAAAAATTGGCTTTTTTGGGGATTTTTTTCAGAAAAACTACAAAATAAATCGAAAATATAAAATAGGGTGTTTATCAAACATATCAATGACTGTATACGATAATTTTTTTGAAGTGATTGATTTCAAAATGGCGGCTGTGCAGCGTTTTTACGATGACGTCTCCGTTTTTTCAGGGTCCATGGCCGGACAAACGGCTCCTGTAATTTTTGAATTATGATGAGCCAATGAATTTTTTTTCGATTATATATAACAACAGCTATAGAAGTACGTAGGATTTTTTCGATATATTGATTTTCGGCCAAATGGCGCGATTCTAAAGTGAAAAGTGAAAAATTTGCTCAAAAATCGGCAGAAAATTGTTAATAACAAATGAACTATTCAATATAAAAAAAAAATTCTAAGTACTTTCATAGACGATGTATTTTTAAAGATATATTCAAAATTTCAAGTGAATCGGTTGAAAATTGTCTGAGTTATGTTTCCGGCCACCTTGAAAAATGCAGTTTTGAGATAAACGCTGCACAGCCGCCATTTTTAAATTAATCGCTTCAAAAGAATTATTGTATATAGTCATCGATATGTATGATAAACACCGTATTTTGTATTGTCGATTTATTTTCTAGTTTTTCTGAAAAAAAATCCCCAAAAAACCCTATTGTTTCGGCTTCTAGGGTGGTCTGACCCCTTAATTTACAAATTTCGACATTGGATTAAAAATCAACAATCTCAAAACCTACGGTACAATATTATCATTATTTAAAATAATTTTTTTTTTGCGAATAAAGTTGTAAAAAATGGCAAAAGTTCATACTTTTTTGTTTTGACCCCTGTAAAAAATTCAATTTTCCATTTTTTTATAGCATTTAGGTTCATATGGAAGAGAGACATATAATAAAAATAAATTCCAATCTCGTTTGATTTCAGATGAAAATTGCGGCTTCCAGAATGTACGCAAAATTTATGAGTGGCCTGACCCGTTAATTTAAACATTTCGACACTGGATTAAAAATCAACAATCTCAAAACCTCCGGTACAATAGTTCTGTTGTTAAAATATCGACGTGCCCTTATTTCAATAATTTAAAACGTCCAATTCTCTGAGCAAAAAAATATTTAAACTATAAACCAAAAAAAAAATCCTGAGCAACAAAAACAGTCACACTAAAGTTGTGTGCAATCTGAAACAAGTTTGGGAAAAATATGCGCAAGAAGAGTAAATCCTTTGTCGATCCATAATGGACCGATCCGGCGAGAGGTCCTGAGATTTTCACAATTTCAAGACAACGCGGCGGATTTTAAGGCGCGCCGAGAATCGAACTCGTTGAATAATGAGATAGCGCGTTTGATTAATTCAATGAAATTCAGAGGGAAGAGAGAATCGAGTGATTTGCGTAGTTTTTCTTTTTTTACCATCGTCCTCGAGTTTGAATGTGCCGCGTGAGAAATTTGCAAAAATGAGGTTGATCTTTAGCGCGAATTCTTTTCATTTCACTCACTTCAATCAGAGAGTATAATTTGTTCGTTTGCTTTTGGACTCGTATAATGAAGATTCATTGAAGTTCTATTGATAAAATTGAGTAAGAATTTTTTGGGTTTTGAAGTTTACGTAAAAAAGAATGATAATTCTTTGTAGATCCAGTGGATTTTCGCTTCGATGTCGCGTCGGAGAAACGGATAACAAAATGTTTTATTTTATTTTTTGTACTATGGGAAATTGGTATTGTCGTAAAGTTGGAGCTTTTAGATATTACTGCCATATGTTATATATTGTACATATATAGGATACTCGATTTGATAAACAACAAGTTACGGACGCTCCAGACGCTTATCACGATCGGGTGGGGTTTCTCAAGAATTCGAGAAGTTACTACGGGACTTTGTATATATACACTCCCTATTATTGGGATATGGTATATACACGATATCCGAGTTGTCCGTGAGAGGAATACTGAAATACAGCGATAGCATTGGAACTAGATTATTATCGAACTTTTCCTCGTACTCGCAAACACCGATCGAAGGTTATACGAGTAAATCGTAGAAGTACGATTCTAAACAAATTTTAATAGAAGTAGCATTTTTTTTTCTCAAAATAAACTAAGTATTTAAAAAATTCGAACTCTTTCGTACAATTTTTTTTAATAAGATTAAGCTAGTAGTCTGGTAACTTAAGCCGATTTTCATGTCTTTTTTGGAGGGCGTTTTTTTGTAGGAAAATAAAAATGAATCGTTTTGGATATTTAGGATGTTTTTATTTACATATCAAAGATACAAAAAAAAATTAGTTTGAAAAAATTTAATAGCTTATTATTATTATTATTATTATTATTATTGATCGAAGTTGGCACCTCGAAAAAAAAGCGCGTGGGTGGCCCCGGTGATTTTGGCTCTTGATGTTATCCGAAATAAAAAATTCTTGATAATTCTTAACAGAAAAAAGTTTTTTTTTCCAACGTCCGCCATTTTGTTATTTATCCATGAAATTTAACTTCAGTAGTTCCGACCAGAATGACATGTCTATAGATTAAGAATTATCAAGAATTTTCGATTTCAGATAACATCAAGAGCCAAAATCACCGGGGCCACCCACGCGCTTTTTTTTTCGAGGTGCCAACTTCGATCAATAATAATAATAATAATAAACTATAAAATTTTTTCAAACATTTTTTTTTTGTATCTTTAATATGTAAATAAAAACATCCTAAATATCCAAAACGATTCATTATTATTTTCCTACAAAAAAACGCCCTCCAAAAAAGACATGAAAATCGGCTTAAGTTACCAGACTACTACCTTAAGAGTCAATGTGCAACGCTTTAAAATTTTGCGACGAACGGCTAAAAGCCAGTTTCAATATCATTGAAAATTTTCGCTTGAAAAGAAAAGATCGAAAAATACATTATTGAAAATCGAGCGAACCTCATATTATAATGTTAAGGGAGAGAAAAATGGTGCAAATTGAAACTTGATTATTGCCTTCTCTGTCAGGAAGCCAAAATTGAAAAAGCCTCTCTTGTTCGTAGAGGAAAATTTTGTGAAGGCGCAAAAATTATAAGAAAGCAATATGGAAGTTTTAACTTGAACCATTTTAATTCAAATTGGCAAATTTGAAAGAAAAATCGTCTAAATTACAGCAAAATCGTATCGATTTTTAACATCATTTTTAATCGTCACTAGGTCTACAAAAAATGTACAGTGTCTCAACGACATTGCGCTTCTGAAGTTAAAAAAGCCGCTTAGACTACTACCTTAAAAAAGGATTTCGAACAATCCCTCGATTGTGACTTTGGAGACGATTCTTCACGCTTGAAATAAAAATGAGACAATTATTATTTTTTCGACTTTTAAGAATCAAAAGCATCCCTTTGTCCTTTTAACAAGGCATCGTAAAATCGTCGGCCATCATGCAAAATAATAGATTGTTGTATGATACGAGAACGACACGCATTACGGGAACAAGGACGATCGATTTTACGAATCGACATGATACATAAAAGGGTCAATTCTTCAGAGACCCATTCGTGTATGCAAAAGAATCGTTCTTTGACCATATCGTGGGGACGAAAAAAAAAAAAAAAAAAAAAAAACGAGCCTCGTTCAAACACATTCAGTCGACAATGTCCGCCATTACATAAATATTCAACCTCGCGTTCAGTGCATTGTGCAAAGAGATGGCTGATCAGCAAAAAATTCAGCCAGACAGACAATTTTTTTCGTTTTTCATTCGACCCGCATCGATTCAATTTCGCGATGTTGAAAGAAAAAATGTAATTTTCACTCTGTGACATACTTAAAATATTTCATCGTCCTTTTGTTTCTCGTCATACATACATTTTTATCGCTCGAACATTATTTTAATATGGCATTTTTTAAACACTACTAATTTCTTCAATATTCGATGAAGAATTTATTTCTAAACGTGTCGAGACGTAAAGAAATGTCAACGAGTTGGAAAAATCATTTTTGTTCGACTTTTTAAGGGAAAAAAATTCTTACTTTTGAACTGGTGCTCAAGAGGTGTTTCATTGGGAGATAATAAAATTGGAAGCAAAAAAAAAAGGAAAATTGTATTAGTTAAAAGTTAATAATCAAATGAAGGAATAATTATCTCGATTAATTGTCACGTTTAATAGTGAGACAGGGACAAATGTGACGACCAGAGATGAACAAGTAGATTGGGCAATTCTCGTGTCAATAACAGTTCTATCCACGTGATTCAATTAACTCGATCGCAAAAATAGATACTCAAACGGCTTGATGATGAAGAGAGAACACGTATGAAGGAAAGCGCGTGTGATTACGTGAATGCAAACGTATATATACAATACATACTATAGATCGTATGCTTTTCCAGGTTGCATATCCCATGCTAATTAGACAAACACGAAACGCTCTTCGCTCCGGTATAATTGCATTCTCTGCAACAACTGGGCAGAGCTGTGTGGCTCACGGGGGGGAGGCTGGCGATCTCGTTCCTGAAATTGCTTATTAATTATAATGCACGGCCTCGTAAATGGCTCATCGGCATAGGCTGTCATTCCCCAAACAGCTGCAACAAACGTCGTATCTTTTGCTACGTTGAAAACAACATTTTTTTAATCTAGATTTTACATTTAGAGCAACTAATGCGATCCAAATTAAATTAACGACTAATTTTTTCGTCGACTTATTTCAACAAAATTGTCGTTCATTCAGGGCTCACATATCTCTCGGGTAGACTTGGAGAATGCATTTTGGACCATCCCGATATCTCAATTATTTTAGCCATGAGAGCAGATTGAAAATCGGCGAAAAAAATTAGAAGGGGAATGTATGGAAAAATTCGCGAAAACCGATGGTCCAACTTCAAAAATCTATGAAAAATCGAATAAAAGTCGTAGCTCAATGAACGAAGCGGCATTTTAAAGGTTGAACGGTTACGAAAAGAATGAGCACAGAGTGGGGTTCCAACTCCATCGGGAATCAACGTTACAGCGATTTTAGTGAAGCCACTTCTTTTTGGCCGAAATGCAAAAAAATGTTGAATTTTTTAATTTTCTTTTAGGACGCTATATCGATGTATTTTGACTCGCTGGTTACTAATTCAGTATCCATTTCTTTAAAAAACTCGAAATTTCGTTGAAAATCGTCCAAAAAGTGATTTCTTTCGTTTTTCGGCTTTTTCATATTGATATTTTGAGATTTCGACTAAAACTCGGTGTTATTTGTAATCAGCGAAAAATTTCCGATCGAATAGGGTATCGAAACATTGAAAAAAGAGAAAACATTTTTTTTTTAATTTTTTGCCCACCCTTTCGAAAACCTAAAAATCTCGAAATTTCAAATGGTCATAACTTGGCGTCCGTTTCATCAATTTTGGGTTTTGACGAGCGTTTTCAAAACGTCTCGAGTAGACTCAGAGAATGCATTTTGGATCATCCCGATATCTCAATTATTGTAGCCATGAGAGCAAGTTGAAAATCGGCGAAAAAAATGAGAAGGGGTATGCATGGAGAAATTCGCAAAAATCGATGATCCGACTTTAAAAATCTGTGAAAAATCGAAAAATAATGATAGCACAATGATTCAAGCGCCATTTTAAAGGGTGTTCGATCACGAAAAGAATGAGCACAGAGTGGGCTTCCACCTCCATCGGGAAGCAACGTTACAGCAATTTTAGTGAAGCCACTTGTGTTTGGCCGAAATACAAAAAAATTTGAATTTTTTAATTTTCTCTCAGGACGCTATATCGATGTATTTTGACTCGCTGATTACTAATTCAGTAGCCGTTCCCTTGAGAATATTCGATTTTTACAAATTTATCCTTAGATTTATTTTTCCATGTTACTGACACCTATGAAAGTCAATTAAACCTCGAAAATTTGTAGGGATGATTTTTAAAAAATGTAACATTGATTTTAGTAGTAACTGAATCGCAAATATTTAGCTCAATACATCGGAATACCGAGAGGCTATGTAAAACAAAAATATACACAAATGGCAGCGGTAACGAGAGGGACGAAAGTTTCTATAAAACATCAGGTGGTAACCAGTTGGTTGGATGCTTGTTATCATTAGGGGATTACGTCTGGCATGAATGGCCTCGAATAATGAGTGTTTCGATCGTTGAAAAAAAAAAAAAAAAAAAAAAAAATTCTCGCAACGCCCACGTAACGAAAATGTTACGAACCGGAAATAACGAGTGGTTTCAATGAAATGCGAATATCTTGGAATTTCGTATATTTTTCCCCGAGTCTAAAATTACTACTTTTTTGCCTTCAGTATACATTTATTCGGACGAGTGATTGTTAGGAGAATGCAAATGAAAAAAAAGTGTCAAATTCCAAAGTTGATTGTGCTGGAGTTGGAAAAAAAAAATTGCAATGTGTATCAAGAAGATTTCTTTGTACACGTTTTCGAAATTTATTCGTCGAGTGTGTCGACGAGCAATTTTTCCAAGATTTTCGTAGAATTCAGTCAAGAGTTCGGCTCGAACCGTAGGACGGAAGATCAAATATTTACTCGTACTCGTTGCCACGAAAATTCGTCGCTGAAGAAGAGCGCGAGAGAAATTTTCTTCTATTTTTTTTGCGAAATTAACTTTTTTTTCTGGTCCTTCGCGAGAACAGCTCTTCGGAGTTTGCCTCCGCTACGTGATACCGCGTGTCAGAGGCAATCTAAATATAAACGAGAATACGGAAAGTATGTGACAAACTTTTTCATCGACTTTAACGGGGGGGGGGGGGGGGGGAGGAGAAGAGATGAAAAATTTTAAAGGCAAAAAATTCACTTTTCACCTTCGCGAAAGATTCGTTGCATCGACGTAGATGTCATAGCCGATGTCGAAAGAATCAGCATATGTAATATTGTCGTTGAGAGCAAAAAAAAATGAAGATCTCGAAGTAAATACTCGTAATATTCAACGATAAATGACAGAGAGGGTTTGAATCTTGTGAAACACTGGTGGACGAGTGATCATTAAGGCACCAGACCATGGTAAAAAATTTTTGTTTTCCATTTTCTTTTTCACTTTCCAAAAGATGCATTTGTTAAGGATGCTCTCACTAAATTTTGTAAAGAAATTCGTAAAATTGACGGAGATACAGCATTTTATGTGAAACCGTTCCGAGCGCACGACCGCGCCGCGCAAAACTTTGAACGCGTTTTTCTCGAAACTACGTTTTTCAACCTGGTTGACAACATATTTAAAAAACTATTCATCCGATTTGCATGAACCAAGTCTTAAAGGGGGAAATAGGGTTACGGTTCAAAAAATCGATTTTTTTAAAATTTCATAAATTGTTAGTAAAACTATTGAAAAATATGTTCCCAAAATTTTAAATGAAAATTCCGACTCGTTCTATGGTTATAAGCCATTAAGGGGGGAAATAGGGTTAGGACAGCGTTTTCTCAATGATTTTCATGAATTTTTTTTTAGTATAAAAAATGAATATAATTTATTGAAACTTTGAGAATATTTTATACATATATTTAAGTATATACAATAAAATATTAGCGACCCCATATTGCTTGTTTTTCTTGGTACTATTTTTTCAAACGCGTTTTTCTGAAAACGACTTTTTGTGAACTTGCGTACACGCTAGTTTGAAAAGTTTTCAACCAATCGTTTTGAAAATTGGCAGTTACTTTCTTCATAGTATTGTGCCCTATATGAACCTAAAATCGGAATATTATCATTATTTAAAATAATTTTTTTTGCAAATAAAGTTGTAAAAAATGGCAAAAAATTATGCTTTTTTGTTTTGACCCCTGTAAAAAATTCAATTTTCTATTTTTTTGATAGCATTTAGGTTCATATAGAAGAGAGACATATAATAAAAGTAAATTCCAACCTCGTTTGATTTCAGATGAAAATTGTGGCTTCCAAAATGTACGCAAAATGCTGAGTCTGATTGTGACCTGCAATATGGGGTCGCTAATATCTTTGGTGTTTTTCAAGGAAATTCTTCAAAAATTTTATAGGAATAAAATATAAGGAAATAGGGTTAGACGGTTCGAAAAATCGATTTTTTTAAATTTCATAAATTGTTAGTAAAACTATTGAAAAATATGTTCCCAAAATTTTGAATGAAAATTCCGACTCGTTCTATTGTTATAAGCCATTAAAGTGAGTAGCTCTCCTTCAGACCCCGAGCGCGCCACGTGTATAACCGAGCGGTCACTCATTTTTTCAAACGCGTTTTTCTGAAAACGACTTTTTTCGAACTTGCGTACACGCTAGTTTGAAAAGTTTTCAACCAATCCTTTTGAAAATTGGTAGTTACTTTCTTCATAGTATCGCGCTCTATATGAACCTAAAATCGTAATATTATCGTTATTTAAAATAATTTTTTTTTTGCAAATAAAATTGTAGAAAATGGCAAAAAATCATGCTTTTTTGTTTTGACCCCTGTAAAAAATTCAATTTTCTATTTTTTTTATAGCATTTAGGTTCATATAGAAGAGAGACATATAATAAAAGTAAATTCCAACCTCGTTTGATTTCAGATGAAATCTGTGGCTTCCAGAATGTACGCAAAATGCTGAGTCTGATTGTGACCTGCAATATGGGGTCGCTAATATCTTCGGTGTTTTTCAAGGAAATTCTTCAAAAATTTTATAGTATATACTTAAATATATGTATAAAATATTCTCAAAGTTTCAATAAATTATATTCATTTTTTATACTATAAAAAAATTCATGAAAATCATTGAGAAAACACTGTCCTAACCCTATTTCCCCCCTTAAATGGGGAGCACGACAACTCAAACAACCCAAACAATTTCGACTTTCGTACAATAACAATAGACGAATATGTATATAAAAATACTCAGTGTGTAATATTTATTGTTGTGTTTACCGAATGAAATGGCCCAATTGTAAATCCCTATGGATTATTACAATGCCATAGGTTAAAACATCATGGCAACAAAGTACAATGCTGTTTCCTCCCCTCGTATAATATCCCCAGGCGCTGCCACGACGTGAATAGGAAAAAAAAGTACCCACTCTCCTTTGACAGTTTTCCTAATGAAATAAGCAATAGCAGCAAATAATAATAATAAGAGGAAGAAGACGATGAAAAATAAGAAAAGTGTTTTTTTTTTGCACCCCGCCACTAGAGCTTTTTCCCATATTCCCAAGAGTAATTCCTTGGCCATGCGGTTTTTCCACAACAAAAAGCTCCCTCACGCCCTTTTATTCTTTGATGATACTTTCATTGCGAAAGCAGAAAAAAAAAGAAGAAAATCAGTCTCTTCGTTTTATCACGTACAAGGGGCGGGTGCTATTTTCTCTCGGACAAGAGAGACTCTCAGCGAGAGAACTGTCTCTCTCTCTCTCTCGGTGTAGATAGGCGATAAAGTTTCTCGCAAGAGAGGGATAATTTTTCTTCGGAAGCCTGACTAATGTTGATAAAAATAATGGCAACGAGAAAAATAATTAAAAAAATAATATATTATCTAAGAGTAAAGTAAAGAAAAACAAAAAGTAACGTAATTTGTTAATTCTACTTGAATTAAAATTTCAAAAGAAAATCAATCACATTCAAGACTCTAATAACATTGATTTTCCATAATAATAATGCTCAAAAGTAATTAATAAAATAGTAAAAACTAAAAAAAATTATTTTTAAAACTACTTTTTTGCAATCCCTTTTGTTTTTTATCTCTCCTAACTGTTTGCAGACAAACGTGTGTGAGGGAAAAATCGATAAATTCCCAGAAAACTCGATAGTACAGTAATCTCATTAAATAGGAGCATGATATTCCTCTATTCTCCGTTTATATACCATCAGCCCTTGTTCCATATAGTCACGAGGTGTGTTATTGATGCATTGCAAACCGTCAGGGGTTGTGACACAGTGAGTATCGCTGTATAAGCGAACCCCGATTATCGATGCTCCTTTATTGGTTATATGCTATATATAAATACACACATACACATACATATGTATATATAGAAAAGAAGAAGTGCATACAGGTGGTGGCAGCAAGTGGTAGTGACGTAGTTCCTTTGAGGGTTTAGATATTATATATATTAAACATTGAAACGCCTCATATATCTGTATACGAGCTGTGCCCCGCGGTTTCACTCGCGTTAAATTTCCGTCCCTCGTTTCAACGTGCCAACGTCGCTCTTTAGGGTCATAAGCATAAAGTTATATGGCGTAAAGCCTTCCTTAAGGGGGGGGGGGGGGGGGGTAGGGTTTTAAAATTATTTTTTTTTGCATTGACTTATTTATTTTTTTTCTGAATGAACAATATGTCGAGAATATTGTGTATACATTTTAAGTCAATCGGAGTAAAACTAACGGAGTTACAGCGTTTCAAACGACCGGCCGTGATACCTGATTTTCACGTATAAAAAACTTTAAATCGATTTTCCCGAAAACGTCATTTTTGAAGTTTGCGAACATTAGAACTCAAAATCTACTGAACCGATCCTTTTGAAAATTTAAACATTACTTCTTCACATAAATCAACAGGTAATCAGGAGGAGTTTTTTTTTTTTCATTTTTTCAATTTTTTAATAACAAATTAAGCGCGATTTTTTGAGCTAAAATTGCGTTTTTCACTTCCAAGTGCTGCAAAAAATAGAAAAAAAAAAAAAAACTCTTCCTGATTACCTCGAGAAATACATCACCTTTAAAATGCATATCAATTTTTTTGTTTGAGATGATCCGGTAACGAGTTATAATGTTCACCGCAAAACCACTTTTTTCCAAGGCGCCTCTGGAGATTCAACGTCACCGGCTTATTTATCAATATTTTTCATTAAAAATTTTTTCTGAGATACTTCAATAATTGTACAATAATATGCAATTCTATTTAATAAAATTATATTACTCGTGTCGCCGCAAAAAAATCATAAAAATATGCTTTTTTTTCGTCTTTAAAACCCTACCCCGCCGTTAATAAACGGGCTATCAAATGCAAAAAGAATTTTCCAAATCGGGTAAGTATTTCCTGAGTTTAGCGCGTTCAAACAAACAAACTCTTCAACTTTATTATAGCATAGTATAGATATCAAGAGACGCGACAGCGTCTTGACGCCAAGTATTGAAAAGAAGTTTTAGTAGTGTAGTAGTAAGATTAGGGTCATATCATGAAGTTATATAGCCTAGAGCCTTCCTGAATGAACAGGCTATCAAACGCAAAAAGAATTTTCAAAATCGGATAATTATTTCCTGAAATTAGCGCGTTCGAACAAACATACAAGTATACAAACTCTCCAGCTTTATTACAGTAGTAAGATGAGGGATTTCACGTGAGTCCAGTCACCCAACATAGTTCAACAGTAATTTGGGGTTAAAATAAATAAAGTGCCTCGTTCCTATGAAATTTTTTACATTGATAAATTGTTTGTAATAGCCGAAAGAAATTGTCGATTACTTTCGGTTTTACTTCATTCTATTTTTATCGGAAGCTCCATATTAGTAGTGTTTCATAGGGGTGGTTTATTTCACACGAAATGTCTCAGGTTAGATATAGGTTAGAGACTGAGCTTTCGGGTGGTGTCCTCTTGCACTTGCAACGTGACGAGGTGAAGGGGTAGGGGGCGGTGGAGAGATACTCGGTGGCGGGTAGAGGACGAGCTCTAGGAAACATCCCTCCTCCGCCAACTCTCTCTCTCTCTCTCTCTCTCTCTCTCTCTCTGTATATGAGAGCGTAGAAGTGGCAGCAATCTCTCTCGCTCTACCCTCCTCCGTCGTACACCGCAACCCCTAACGTTGCCTCGAGCTCTCACAGAGCCTAGATAGGAAGTGAGCGTGAGAGAGGCTAGAGAGCTTTTCGAGTATGAATTGCGGAGGAGCCACAGCAAACTTTTCTTCGTTTTTTCTTTTTTTTTTTTGTCATATTTTTCATTTATTTTATCGACCATTGGCTTCGCAAGTACTTTATGTACTTTTGCGTGACAAAATATCGAAATAAATCTTACGTACATTTACTTTCGTTGGAAAATCTGAACGAGCCGTAATTGATCGTCGAGAATCGTTGAAATGACGAATGTGAAATGGAAATAAAATAGAAAGAGACAAGGTGGGAATTGTCGAAGGAGAAATATTTTTCAAATTTATTCTTCAAATGAATATTTATCGTTTATCTGTAATGCAAATTAAATTCTTAGTCACCAGTAATAATATTGTAAAAAGGGGTGTTTAGGGGTTGAAAAATGTATGAAGTAGCAGTGAGAAATTAAAAAGAATACGCAAAGAGCAGAGAGGGGTTTTGACGCTTTCGAAGACATAAAAAAAAAAATGTATTTACTTTATACTTAATTGGTTGTCTAAGAACTTTATGTACCCTTCGTGACTATACGAGGGTAAACAGTTATTTACATGTTTACTACCATAGATCATAGTCCGTACTTTATACGTCGTTATTACACGGTTGAGCGTGGAAGTGTGTCTTTTTTTTTTTATATTCTCACGTGCAACGAGGGAATTTGATCGATTTACGGCGAGCTAGCTCGGGAAGTAGGTTGTCCCCGCTTTGGCTTCTCGACTTACGCATTTTTCTTTCTTTTTTTTTCATAGAGGCATGCGTGATTTTTTTTTCTTTCATGTGTGGGGGAGGAAAAAATATAGAGGGGTTGAAATGATGGGCACGTGGAAAACGCATTTATATTCGTTCAACTAGAGCGGGCGAGAGAGAGAGAGAAACAACAAAGAATGTAGAGAGAGAGAGAGAGACAGAAGGGTTTGTTGGACTTTATCGTCGATGTTGGAGCAACAATGTTTCGTGCGCAGTAAAATTATAAAAATCTTTTTTTAATTATTCAAAAACGTGAACGCTTCGGTGTCTCTTGATATTTTTAATCATCGGTATGCACTTGTAAAAATATAGTTTTAAAATTCATAAAAGACATTTTTTTTTCTCTATTATTTTTATGATTCATTATTAATACTACGAATCATTGTAACAACGCGAATAAATATTTCGTCGAATGTTTAACGACCAATATAATAAGTATTTGCTTCTTCAATGGGTTTAGAAAAAAAAAAGGTACAAAAGAAAAACAAACAAAAATCTTAACCCTTTAATCCTGTTCCTTGCCCCTTCTCGCCCTACCCCATTGTTATCTCTCGTCTCTCGTTTATTTTCGTCGAAAAAAAAAAGTAAAAATTTAACGAGATAATCGCCGACAAAGTTATTTTTAAACATGCACGACGTTACAACACTTGAGATTCAGTGAATACAGTGTTTGCGCGGTTAACCCCCGGATTTTCTCAATTCATCTTGTTTGTGACCTCACTCTCTCTCTCTCTCTCTCGTCCCCTCTTCGCTGAATCTACCCACGACGTATTCAACAACCACCGTGCATTTTCATCCCCTAGTATTTCCTAGTTCCAACAAGACTAGAAAAAAATTTTACACATAAAAATTGCAGCGAACGACAGATTTTCTTAAGGGACGAAATAGGGTTAGACGGTTCAAAAAATCGATTTTTTTTTAATTTCATAAATTGTTAGGAAAACTATTAAAAAATATGTTGCCAAAATTTTAAATGAATATTCCGACTCGTTCTATTGTTATAAGCCAATAAGGGGGGAAATGGGGTTAGGACAGCGTTTTTTCAATGATTTTCATGAATTTTTTTATAGTATAAAAAATGAATATAATTCATTGAAACTTTGAGAATATTTTGTACATATATTTAAGTATATACTATAAAATTTTTTAAGACAACCATTTTTTTTAACTTGCGTACACGCTAGTTTGAAAAGTTTTCAACCGAGCGTTTTGAAAATTGGCAGTTACTTTCTCCATAGTATTGCGCTCTATATGAACCTTAAATCGGAATATCATCATTATTTAAAATAATTTTTTTTTTGCAAATAAAGTTGTAAAAAGTGGCAAAGAATCGTGCTCTTTTGTTTTGACCCCTGTAAAAAATTCAATTTTATATTTTTTTCATAGCATTTAGGTTCATATAGAAGGGAGACATATAATAAAAGTAAATTCCAACCTCGTTTGATTTCGAATGAAAATTGCGGCTCCCAGAATGTACGCAAAATGCTGAGTCTGATTGTGACCTGCAATATGGATTCGCTAATATCTGCGGTGTTTTCCAAGGAAATTCTTCAAAAATTTTATAGCATATACTCAAATATATGTATAAAATATTCTCAAAGTTTCAATAAATTATATTAATTTTTTATACTATAAAAAAATTCATGAAAATCATTGAGAAAACGCTGTCCTAAAACCCCATTTCCGTCCTCAATCTCTCGCAATTCCACGTCATTGTGATTTCTAAAAAAATTGTCATAACAATATTCCTTTTTAAACGATATTCGAGGACGCCATTACGCGCGAGTTAAGCCCGCGAGCCCGTACGGATTTTTCTCGTATCGTTCCTCTACATACGTTTTTTATTTTCTCAGGGTTCGTTCAAGCTCTCGTTCCTCGCGCGGTGGTCCAAAAGCGTCAGCGTTGTTGTTCCTTTTCCCACGTCGTTTTCTCCACCCCCGTTGATTATTTATTTTTTTCTCTGCCGACCGTGTCTAGTCATTTTTTATTTTCTGTCGAACCTCTCGACGCTCGTTATTTGCGCTCGTTATTTACACGAGAAAAGAAAGAACAAAAAAAACGCGCACACGCCAAACACACAAACAGTCGCACGGGGGGGAAAGGGAGAAGGGGGATGCAAAAAAATAAAGCACACGCGCGTCGGGGGTCCGTCGCGTAGAGAGAGAGATGTTGCCTACAGCCCAGGCGAGCCGAGACTGAGGGGCGCTCATAATAACTCGTCTCGTTCGCGCTTGCGCCTCTTCGCGATTCCGCGGATTCAACGCCGCGTTCTCGCCGGTGTGTGTGCTTGTGTTAGGGTGTGTTGCGTGGATGTGTTGAAACGGGAGGGGGCGCGCTACCCCTGGACGCCTTCGCTATCGCCAAACACTCATACCAGAGACCGACGATATACGTAGAGTCTTTGGGCCACCCTCAAAAACTCCTACCACAATATCTCTCTCTCTTTTTTTTTCCCAACCCTTAAATCGTGTCCTCTCCTCTTTGGGCTCTATTCCACATTCTCGCGAGAGATCGCCCCACAATCTCTCTCTCTCTCTTTCTCTCTTCGAACGCACGAGACGAGAAATGAATTTCGTTTCTTTCTCTCCTCGCCGCTGTGCAGCTGTGACAAAAGAGCGTTTTTTTTTTCTTCTGCCTAATATATGCGATTGTTCCGTTGGTCAATCGCATTTGTTGGAGGGTGAATATTTTCTGAAATCATGTATTTGCTATAAATGAGAATTTGGCAGGGGGATGGAGATTGCGAAAAACGATTCGTCGATTCTCTTTCGTTTGAAATTCTCGTTTGAGAGATAATCCACGGGACACAGAGAAATCAGAACACGTTATTAAGGATTCTTTATGGAAATGTTTGTGTGTTTTCGTGAAATTGGATAGCGATTATCGGCGATCAGCGGAGGAGTAGTTTGTGACTCCACTTTGTGGGCCATTGTCTTCGTACTAGTTTGGACTTCGGAATGAGGGTTCTTTTTTCTTTTTTTCATCTTTAACCTTTCCCCTGATTGCGAAGCTCATACGCAACTTTTGTCGAACACTCGATATTTCCTGGTGGAAATTAAAAAAAAAAAACGAGAGGGCCAGAGTAAGAGGTGCATTGCTGGTCACTCGCTGCGCTCGCTTCCACGAGGGGGTGCGTTGTAAAGGGTGGCTTGAAGTAGATGTAACCCTTGGCGGGTCCAGCCAGTAACTTCCCGATCATCCCTCGTATTTTATGCTATTTTTATCTTGCAACTTAAGGTAGTAGTCTGGTAACTTAAGCCGATTTTCATGGCTTTTTTGGAGGGCGTTTTTTTGTAGGAAAATAAAAATGAATCGTTTTGGATATTTAGGATGTTTTTATTTACATATTAAAGATACAGAAAAAAATTTGTTTGAAAAAATTTAATAGTTTATTATTATTATTATTATTGATCGAAGTTGGCACCTCGAAAAAAAAGCGCGTGGGTGGCCCCGGTGATTTTGGCCCTTGATGTTCTCTGAAATCAAAAATTCTTGATAATTCTTAATCTATAGACATGTGATTCTGGTCGGAACTACTGAAGTTAAATTTCATCGATAAATAACAAAATGGCGGACTTTGGAAAAAAGTTTTTTTTTCCAAAGTCCATTTTGTTATTTATCCATGAAATTTAACTTCAGTAGTTCCGACCAGAATGACATGTCTATAGATTAAGAATTATCAAGAATTTTTTATTTCAGATAACAAAATTTCAGATAATAAATAACAAAATGGCGGACTTTGGAAAAAAGTTTTTTTTTCGAAAGTCCGCCACTTTGTTATTTATCGATGAAATTTAACTTCAGTAGTTCCGACCAGAATGACATGTCTGTAGATTAAGAATTATCAAGAAATTTTTATTTCAGATAACATCAAGAGCCAAAATCACCAACTTTGAAAAAAAGTTTTTTTTCTCCAAAGTCCGCCATTTTGTTATTTATCCATGAAATTTAACTTCAGTAGTTCCGACCAGAATAACATGCCTATAGATTAAGAATTATCAAGAATTTTTTATTTGAAATAACATCAAGAGCCAAAATCACCGGGGCCACGCACGCGCTTTTTTTCGAGGTGCCAACTTCGATCAATAATAATAATAATAAACTATTAAATTTTTTGAAAATTTTTTTTTTGTATCTTTAATATGTAAATAAAAACATCCTAAATATCCAAAACGATTCATTTTTATTTTCCTACAAAAAAACGCCCTCCAAAAAAGACATGAAAATCGGCTTAAGTTACCAGAATAATACCTTAAGCCACCGTGAGAGGCATGAAAAACGTATGAAAATTCGATCATTTATTTTTAATTGCCCCTATTCGTTTTTCTTTTTTTTTTTCATGAATATATAAATTATCTGTTGGTGAAAGAGTGGTCAAAAAAATCAAAATGCATAGTCGTTTCAGAAGAAAAAAAGAGTTGGATTTGGGGAAAAAATTTTCTTGGCGTTTTCACAAGTTTTATCGAAATAAGCCAGCAATCTGCTGAGACAATTTCGACAATAGTACAAGTCTGAGTTCCATGGAGACGCATCGATTACAAAAGAAAAAATTTTTAATCCCACCGTTTCCCAGGGAGAAATCGTCGATTTTGTGTAAAAGTCATTTTTGTTTTTAAGATAGTAGTCTGGTAACTTAAGCCGATTTTCATGTCTTTTTTGTAGGGCGACGAGAACTATAAGTGTGTAGAGTAGCCTGTTAAAATTTAAAAGCAATCGGTTCGGTAGAAAAAAAGTTAGGACCCGGGCTGCCAACTTCGATCATTAATAATAATAATAATAAACTATTAAATTATTTCAAAATTTTTTTTTTTTGTATCTTTAATATGTAAATAAAAACATCCTAAATATCCAAAACGATTCATTTTTATTTTCCTACAAAAAAACGCCCTCCAAAAAAGACATGAAAATCGGCTTAAGTTACCAGACTACTACCTTAACAGTTTTTGCCGAATATCTACGAAACCGCTGAGGCAATCAAGGACATACTCCTTTCCGCTCTAAGTTAGGTTAAGAGTTTTCGTTTGAAAGAAAAAAAAAATTGAATCGCTCCATTCATTCGTGAGATAACGTTCGACAAAATTTTACTCACATACGTACACACACACACACACAGCAGACATGTCATCAAAAACGTGTTAGAATGATTCTAGGGGCTATGACACGTGGAGATATCTTGAAATTTCCACTTTCGATTTTCGGGGTCGTTACAATAACTTCCCTCTAGGATCGGGAAGTTAACAAAAAAAAAAGGATGTAAACATTTTAACGTTTTTTCGTTATGTCAGTCTGCGCTATAATATCGTGGCTAGGTGCTATACGTGGTCGATGCTTTTTGAGGGAAAGTCATTTTTCGAGGGGTGACAAGGAATTTTGCAAGGAATTTTGTAGCGAAGCGATGTTATCGATAAAAGGGGATGTATTTTGTTTTTTATTTTGGAAGACATTTTTGCAGTTACAAAGATTTTCTTTTTCAGCGACGTTACATCTATAAGGAATTTATTTGTGAAATGACAAATTGGAAAAGTTTACCGACTCTAAAACAAACTTTTGATCATCCACTTGAAAGATAAACACGTAACGGTGGTCGCGCGAAGAATTAGGAAAGTTTACAATTAATTAAAAACATACTACAGGCCCATATGCGGTGACGTGACTATTAAGTGTACAGTATAAGAGGGGTGAAAATAGAGCCAAGCGATGGCAATTGGAGGGACGACGTAGAGGGTTTCAAAGGATTCTCGAGGGTGAATAAATATACGAGGAACACACCCACACATGCTGTCCGACTTTTGGGAGCATTTACTCTGGCGGTATTTGATGAAAATTGACGTGAGGAGCGAGGGGGAGTGGTGCGAGATGAAGAAGAGAGGGAAACGGTTAGGGAGAAGAGCAGTGAAGAGGAGTATCCCCGTAAATTACAGACACTGGCCGTTTTCCAGTGAATCGGATAGGGGGTATAAAGTGAAGCTTGGACATATATCGATGATTGTAGAGGAGGGTAAGAGGGTTGGTCGATTCAGAGAGAGCTTGCATGAATTAAGGGACGCACACAGTCGAAGAGTAAACTTTGGAATCTTCACATGGGTCAATTAAACCAGCTAATCTAAGGGAATAACAAATATTCATCCTGAAATTCTTACTGAACAATAAAAAAATATCAATAAACATCGCTGTTACATCAAATTAATGTAAAGAAAAACAAAACTTTTTCAATTGAATTTAGGCAAATGTCGATTTTTAATTGAAAAATTCGTATCTGATTTGAGAAACATTTATTTCCAACGAAATATCGTTGATTCCATATTCATATGATCGATTTTTCAAAAGACAATTTTTAAAAATTAAAAAAGACAATTCGTTGCAGCAACCAATGTAATTATAACGTAATTAAAAACAATTTTTTATGAATCGATAATTTTTTCGTTGTTTTTCAACGAGAAATAGTGGTGCTCCGTGGGGGTTGAAAAAAATCGCTGTAACAGCAACGAGAATGGGAAGAAAAATCTAATTTTTAATAGCTCCTTTTTTTTCCCCGATAGCACAGTTTAATTTCATTAACGACCTAAATTGTTCAACGTTTAACGAGTCCAAGGATGTGTGCGCGAGACAAAGAGAAAGAGACATATATATATATATATATATATATAGAGAGAGAGAGAGAGAGAAGAAAATGCAATTTTCCTCGTACGGGTGTATGGAGAGACGAGAAGTGATATGAGAGGAAAACGTTGCTTCCAGAGTCCGGTCAATCGGGGCTTTGATGAAATATAGATTGTATTGGACGATCGTAAAGTTGACAAAAATGAAGGGAAAAAAAAAACGTGGTAACTCAATTGCTTCGATCTTTCGACCTTTTAACAAGTAAATATATTATATATATATATATATATATATATATATATATATATATACGATATTGGTATTAAGTTGATATATCGAGATAAACGTACCGGAGGGATGTAACTTGCACGTTGTTGCTATTCCCATCCTCAAACTCTCGAGGGGAGGTGAACGTGATCCGGATAGTTGAAAGCAAAAAAGAAAAGGCAGACTGAAAGGAGATACTATTGCCACGTGATTCGCAAAATGCAAACCGTCGTCTTTATTCATCTAAAAGCTTTTTAAGGGGGAAAATAGGGTTAGACGGTTCAAAAAATCGATTTTTTCTTTATTTTATAAATTGTTAGTAAAACTATTGAAAAATATGTTCCCAAAATTTTAAATGAAAATTCCGACTCGTTCTATTGTTATAAGCCATTAAAGTGAGTAGCTCTCCTTCAGGCCCCGAGCGCGCCACGTGTTTCAAGCGCGTTTTTCTGTAAACGACGTTTTTTGAAGTTGCGTACACGCTAGTTTGAAAAGTTTTCAACCGATCGTTTTGAATATTGGCAGTTACTTTCTTCATAGTATTGCGCTCTATACGAACCTAAAATCGGAATATTATCATTATTTAAAATAATTTAGTTTTGCAAATAAAGTTGTAAAAAATGGCAAAAAATCATGCTTTTTAGTTTTGACCCCTGTAAAAAATTCAATTTTCTATTTTTTTTATAGCATTTAGGTTCATATGGAAGAGAGACATATAATAAAAGTAAATTTCAACCTCGTTCGATTTCAGATGAAAATTGCGGCTTCCAGAATGTACGCAAAATGCTGAGTCTGATTGTGACCTGCAATATGGGGTCGCTGATATCTTCGGTGTTTTTCAAGGAAATTCTTCAAAAATTTTACAGTATATACTTAAATATATGTATAAAATATTCTCAAAGTTTCAATGAATTATATTCATTTTTATACTATATAAAAATTCATGAAAATCATTGAGAAAACGCTGTCCTAACCCTATTTCCCCACCTTAAAACTCGTCTCAATTTTTTCTTCATACAACCGGAGACAGCAAATTGATCGATTTACCGAAGAGGTTCGAGGACGTTAAATTGCGACGCAATAAAATAATTATTTGCCAATTCTTTATAAAAGTAAAATCATTATGAATTTTTTTTACAAAAGAGTAATTATATTAAAAATAATATAGTTATTTTTTATTATAGAAAAATCTAATCATTTGTATGCCCCGAGCAGAGAAAACGCTGTCCTAACCCTATTTTCCCCCTTAAAACTCGTCTCAATTTTTTCTTCATACGACCGGAGACAGCAAATTGATCGATTTACCGAAGTGGTTCGAGCACGTAAAATTGCGACGCAATAAAATAATTATTTGCCAATTCTTTATAAAAGTAAAATGATTATGAATTTTTTGTACAAAAGAGTAATTATATTAAAAATAATATAGTTATTTTTTAATATAGAAAAATCCAATCATTTGTATGCCCCGAGCAGACAAATGACTAAATGAAAATCGAGACGAGCTTTTTAAAACTCGTCTCAATTTTTCTTTATACAACCGGAGACAACAAATTGATCGATTTATCGACGAGGTTCGAGCACGTAAAATTGCGACGCAATAAAATAATTATTTGCCAATTCGTTACAAAAGGAAAATGATTGTGGATTTTTTTTTACAAAAAAGTAATTATATTAAAAATAATATAGCTATTTTTAATTATAAAAAAATCTGGTCATTTGTCTGCTCCTTCGCCGCCCTGTTACCGTTATGTATTATTGATTATTGATAAGTGTTTTTGAGTAAGCAATTTTTAATTATTATATATTTTTTTAAATCAAATTTCTAATCGTACCAAAAATCCCAAACGAGTGATTTTTCAGCGAACCAAAAAACTTGTAAATGTATTTTTTTTTATTAAAAATGTAACTAATATATTAAAAATTGAATTGCCTTCGGAGAATAAATAAATAAAACATCTTGTTTTTCGAATCTCATTACAAGAAAAATATTCCGTCATTCATACCACGTTTCCCTTAATTTATTGCTCCTTCACCCTCTTCCCGCTATTCCTGTCTACGGTTTTATCCCGTCATGACATTTATCCGGTAATTGAGAGCGAGAAAGTGTCAGTTATATTAGTAGCTATTGCAATTTCAACATCGTCGTTGCACCGCTCCTAATTTGTTGTATACCACAGTGTAACTATAGGCCGATCGGAGAAACAACCAATCGGATACAGAGCCGAGGGCGTAAATTGGCTCGCTCGTCTAACTACTGGAATTCTCCGTTTCCCAGTTAACGAAACAGGGGTGGAAGACTGGTCAGTCCAATTAAGTTTCCATGACCACAATCACCTCGCGGGGTTCGCCACATCAATCCTTCCCTTCAATCGACTATTCCACACGCGTGAAACGTACAATCCATAAATATTTATTATTATTATTATTATTATATGGGGTATTTCATGCCAATACGATCATATTTTGGAAAATTGACGATCCTGAGGCACCTCAATTGCTATTCTACCTATTTATTTTTAGCTAATTATTACTTTTCAATTTTTAATCATTTACAAATGTATATTTATTTTTATTTTCAAGAATTCTCGGGCGGTTAGTGAAAAAAAAAAAATTTTATTCTCAAAAGTAAGAGACGAATTTTTATATAAAAAAAATGGTTAATACTTTTTTCATATTTGTTGTGAATGATAATTTGCTTAATAGATGAATATGATTTTTGGGGCTGATAATATTCTCACCTTTTTAAGGAGTTATACGCAGTCAGGAAACCGAAAAAAGGCGATTTTTCAAGAATTTTTCTTGGAAAGACATTTTAATTTATTAACGTAAAAATTTGTATACGTATTGTGGCAACTTTTAACTTTATTTTCATATTTTTTATTTGTAAAAATAATGATTATTAAAGCTGCTATAGCCGATCTCCGGACGCTCCTCTAAAAAAAGGTGTCTGTCGGTGAGCACGATATCTCCGGTTTGGATTATCCAAAATAAAAAAACCAAAAAGATTATATTAATGGATAGATAGATCTAGGTATTGATCGAAGGAATAGTCGAAATTTTGATTTTTGACAAAATGGCGGTTCGAAAAAGAAAAAATTTCAATTTTCGAACAAAATTTTTTCGTTGAATTGTTTAAAAAAAATAGAAATAATTATCGGAAATCTTATTCCTTCGAGAAATACCTGAAGAATATATCTGAGAAGGTTGTGTTAAAATTGCAGACCGATCGGTCGAGCCGTTTTTTTGAGAAATCGTGCTCACCGACTTTGAAAACACCGTTTTGAGAAAAACGCGTTAAAAGTTTAGGCCGCCTACAAATATGCATGTATCTCTGAGAATATTTGCCGGATCGATTTGAAATTTTCAGAGAATATACTCAAATGTATGTACATTTCGAAAATGCAATTAAAAAAAAATCGATTTTTTGAAATTTCCAACTGCGTATTAATCCCTGAAGAGGGGAAATAGGGTTAGACGGTTCAAAAAATCGATTTTTTTTTAATTTCATAAATTGTTAGTAAAACTATTGAAAAATATGTTCCCAAAATTATAAATAAAAATTCCGACTCGTTCTATTGTTATAAGCCATTAAAGTGAGTAGCTCTCCTTCTCCGAGCGCGCCACGTGTATAACCGAGCGTACTATTTTTTCAAACGCGTTTTTCTGAAAACGACTTTTTTTGAACTTGCGTACACGCTAGTTCGAAAAGTTTTCAACCAATCGTTTTGAAAATTGGCAGTTACTTTTTTCATAGTATTGCGCTCTATATGAACCTAAAATCGGAATATTATCATTATTTAAAATAATTTTTTTTTTGCAAATAAAGTTGTAAAAAATGGCAAAAAATCATGCTTTTTTGTTTTGACCCCTGTAAAAAATTCAATTTTCTATTTTTTCGATAGCATTTAGGTTCATATAGAAGAGAGACATATAATAAAAGTAAATTCCAACCTCGTTTGATTTCAGATGAAAATTGTGGCTTCCAGAATGTACGCAAAATGCTGAGTCTGATTGTGACCTGCAATATGGGGTCGCTAATATCGTCGGTGTTTTTCAAGGAAATTCTTCAAAAATTTTATAGTATATACTTAAATATATGTATAAAATATTCTCAAAGTTTCAATAAATGATCTTCATTTTTTATACTATAAAAAAATTAATGAAAATCATTGAGAAAACGCTGTCCTAACCCTATTTCCCCCTTTAACTCTTCCTCCTTTCTCACTTTCTTTCTCTATCACTCTTTCTCTATTCATCCATTACCGAAATAAAAATGGGGTCGATGAGAGATGAGGGATGGTAGCTGGTCGATATATTCAACAATTCGAACTGAAAGCGGTATTTCGATGGTGGTATATATGCGTGTATATATATGTATATGGGGCTTTGTAATTTCGTCGAAGGAAAACGGGAGAGACGTGCGAAAACGAGAGAATTTCAATCATGTTGTGCAATCATGCTTCGTTGATTGACGTGTGTCACGAAGAGATCGAAAATCTCTGTGAGAAAGAGTTATTAATTTCAATTTCGAGTGGGCGAGAAAAATTTGGCAGGCAACGGACTGTTTGACCGTTGCTTTTCGTCGTGGTAACGGAAAGTAAGTGAAAATTTCAATTTCACTCGAAACCACGTTTTTTTTTGTTTCCTCTATCATATCGTATCCAACTTTTCGCTCGACTTTAAATTCAATGAAAATTTTGTCATTTTTTTAATCGTGGAAAAAGATTTTATTCCAATCTGAAGAAAAATAGAAACATGTAACGCACAGTTAAAAGTTTTTCGTAAATTAGTTTTCCGCGGTACGAGACAACGAAATCGTCAGATCCTGGTATGTATAGAGGCTTTTTGGTGAGGGTGTAAAAGCGAATGAGAAATATAATGTTTGTCAGTCTTGGATTACGGTAACAGTCCTTGGGAAATAAAATACACGCGGCGCGTAATTCAGTGGAGGCGTTCCAACGTTTCAGCCCAATATATGTTGTATAGAGGCTGATTCATATTGAGTGGTCGATTTTGATGTTGGACGATTTTGGTTAACTTTCTGCCGCTAAATTGTTTACAACCTTTTTTTTATAATAAGCAATAGATTTTTTTAAAAAAGGAATTAGAACGTTGGATAAATAGGGTTATGTCGACAAAAAAATTGCTGATGCTTATCTTACTGCTATAATAAAGCTGGAGGGTTGGTTTGTTTGTTTGTTCGTCTGTTTGTTTGAACGCGCTAATATCAGGAAATACTTATCCGATTTGAAAAATTCCTTTTGCATTTGATAGCCTGTTCATTCAGGAAGGCTCTAGGCCCCATAACTTCACGTTATGACCCTAATCTTACTACTATACTACTATATCTATACTATACTATAATAAAGCTGGAAAGTTTGTTTGAACGCGCTAATCTCAGGAAATACTTATCCGATTTGAAAAATTCTTTTTGCATTAGATAGCCTGTTAATTCAGGAAGGCTTTAGGCTATGTAACTTCGTGTTAAAACCCTAATTTTACTCTCTCACGACTATACTAATATATCTATACTATACTATAGTAAAGCTGGAAAGTTTGTTTGTTTGAACGCGCTAATCTCAGGAAATACTTATCCGATTTGAAAAATTCTCTTTGCATTAGATAGTCCGTTTATTCAGGAAGGCTTTACGCCATATAACTTTATACTATGACCCCGAAGAGCGCTAGCGGCGGCGCATTGAATCGGGGAACGGAAATTTAACGCGGTTGAAACCGCGGGGCCCAGCTCGTTGTAAATAAAATCTTTAATAACAATACGTTTTTTGAAAGTGTTACCAACTTCCAAAAGAGCTGCAAACTAAAATATAACATTGTCGAATCCGCAGTAAATATAAATGTAAAATTTCGAAAATAAACATTTTCTTACCTCCAGTTACCTCGATTTTTACATTTATGTTCGTTGGCTTGAAAATCATTTAAAAAGAAACTAAATTTAACGAATAACGGAAGTCGAAATTTTTCTTCGATACAGCTTTTAGGAAAGAAAATAAAGAAAAATCAGCATTACGAAAAAAATATCCACGTGGGATTACGAACAAATGAAGTTAAAAATACTTTAGGTCACTTTTGTAAAATAATTAATGAGTAAATGAACTATAAAAATAAAGAACGAATGCTTTATTGAGTAACGAGGGATGAAAATATCTTTGGTTATTCTGAAACAACCTGTATGCAAAGAAATTAGGAGAGAGAATTGATGGTTTGCACATTACGTGAATACCGATATATGCCAGGACACCACAAGCGCAAAAGTTGAGTCCTCGTTAAGGAAGTGTGCTTCCCCCTGGGTGACGCGTCAGGAGAGCGCAGAGAATTAATACACAATTCGCTGTTAGGAAATCGAGAAGAGCTACACATACAGACACGTAATATTCTCCCGTCGTCGTCAACAACTTCGCGAAAAGTTGTGGAATAGACCATCTGGAAAGTTCAATTAATGATGAAATTTCTCCCCCATGCCATATAACCAGTATAGCACGTCAACGAGAGCCACCACTCCTTGGGATCGATCATCAAAATTGTTTCAGAGAAACCCTTTCGACTTCCCTCCCAGCACTTCTACCGGCAAAATCGTTCCATCGTGCGTTAAACGGAATTTCGTAGACGATATAATCCAATTACCGCGAAACTCACACCCTCGTAGTTGTCGGGTTATACGAATTTATTGGTTAACTGATATTTTACGGGAAACATTTTTTTTTTCTCAATTCAGATTAATTTTTTTTTTCACCCTCTTGAGGGGGTGACATAGGGTTAGGACAGCGTTTTCTCAATGATTATCATGAATTTTTTTTATAGTATAAAAAATGAATATAATTTATTGAAACTTTGACAATATTTTATACATATATTTAAGTATATGCTATAAAATTTTTGAAGAATTTCCTTGAAAAAAACCGACGATATTAGCGACCCCATATTGCAGGTCACAATCAGACTCAGCATTTTGCGTACATTCTGGAAGCCGCAATTTTCATCTGAAATCAAACGAGGTTGGAATTTACTTTTATTATATGTCTCTCTTCTATATGAACCTAAATGCTATAAAAAAAATAGAAAATTGAATTTTTTACAGGAGTCAAAACAAAAAAGCATGATTTTTTGCCATTTTTTACAACTTTATTTGCAAAAAAAAAATTATTTTAAATAATGATAATATTTTAGGTTCATATAGAACGCAATACTATGAAGAAAGTAACTGCCAATTTTCAAAACGATTGGTTGAAAACTTTTCAAACTAGCGTGCACGCAAGTACGAAAAAAAAGTCGTTTTCAGAAAAACGCGTTTGAAAAAATAGCAAAATGCTGAGTCTGACTGTGACCTGCAATATGGGGTCGCTAATATCCTCGGTGTTTTTCAAGGAAATTCTTCAAAACTTTTATAGTATATACTTAAATATATGTATAAACTATTCTCAAAGTTTCAATAAATTATATTCATTTTTTATACTATAAAAAAATTCATGAAAATCATTGAGAAAACGCTGTCCTAACCCTACTTCCCTCCTTGATGGCTTATAACAATAGAACGAGTCGGAATTTTCATTTAAAATTTCGAGAACATATTTTTCAATAGTTTTACTAACAATTTATGAAATAAAAAAAAAAATCGATTTATTGAACCGTCTAACCCTATTTCCCCCCTTAAACTTTCGCACAATCATTCTTTATTTCATTGCTTGAATTATCATTGAATTGAATTAAAGTGAATTAGTCATTTGAATATATTTCCATTATAAAGAAACAACGTTTGTATGAAATGTGGTAACGTGGAAAAAATTGTGTTGCTAAACTGTGAGGAGGAGGAAGCGGAATTTTAAGTGTCCCTTTGGAATTTCCGAACGTGTTGTGAAAGTTCAAGCGCAGTTCATTCTTCGAGAGAGGGGAAGTAACACGAATTAAGTTCGTAGGTACTATCGAACGCTGATTCAGCATGACAAGGACCAAAAGGGAAATCAAGGGGTGAAATGGAAGGGGGATGAGAGGAAGATTATTCTGTAATGAATCTCAGATTATATACCTTCTGAATCCTTTATCGCTCCACCCCGTCAATGTAGTTAGATCGAATTTATGTACTCAACGGAATTCCTCAATTCATTCATCCATCATTAATTTTCTACTTTTTCTTTTCCTTTTTTTTCCTTTCTCATAGACGAAGCTCTATTTTACATTTAATCTTTATTCTTTTAATTTCGGCCTACAACGATTAATACAAATAGAAATTTCATTTCCTGCTTTTCTTTCGTTTCCTTTATCATTTGTCATTGATCTTTTATTAATCTCTTATCTTGAATCATTTTTCGCTTATCTTAGCTTCACTTTTACAAAAAAATGTCCACGTGGATGTACAGTGGGTCAAAAGAGTATTCATACACTTTGTTTTTTTGCGATAACTTTATAGACATAAGCGATACGCAAAGAAAGTCAATTTTATTTAATAGTACATCAGGTGCAGAGATAAACTGCAAATGGAGAATTTTTTCGCAGGAATAATACAAGAATTATGCCAAAAAAACGAAAATTTTCGGGCAAAAAAAGTATTCATACACTTACGATTATAGTGAAAACCTACATCATCATAGTTGTTAATTATAACTAATATTTGGTGTGCATCCCTTTTGCTTCAATTATCGCCTCGAGTCTCTTAGGCATGGATTCTACTAGCTTTTGCGTTGTTTCTTTTGCTATTTTCGTCCATTCTTCTAAAAGCACTCTTTGGAGATCGGATTTGTTTGTTATTTTTCTTTTTCTAATTTCTACATCCACCAAGTGCCATAAATTTTCAATAGGATTGATGTCCGGAGATTGTGGTGGTGTAATCAATTGTTTGCGGACATTATAGAGTAACCATTCCCTCGTTTTCATGGCAGTATGTTTCGGGTCGTTATCTTGTTGGAAGTAGAAATTTCCATCCAGGCCCATTTTATCTACACTTACTTTGAAATTGCTGCGCAACACGTGGATATACTTCCGGGCATTCATTGTACCATCTATAAAAGCCAGATTACCAACGCCATAATATCCCATACAGCCCCAAACCATGACGCTTCCTTCGCCGTGCTTTACAGTCGGTATTAAATTTTTCTGCCGGAGCTCGGTATTTGGTTTCCGCTAGACGAATTTTTTTCCTCCGGACCCGAAGATGTTAAACTTCGATTCATCCGAGAGTACGACACGTTTCCAAAATTCTATAGATTTTTTTACGTAGGTTTTTGCGAAACCTAAACGTTTTTCTCGATTTATATTATTAATTAATGGTTTTTTGCGGGCAGTTCCGCCGTATATTTGGGCAGAATGCAAAACGTTTCGAATAGTCCGGGGACACACGCTCTTCCCCGATGTTCACGCGACATCATTCGCTAAACTGCGAGCACTTGTGAACGGTTTTTTCGTAGCCTCTGTAACGATACTCCGATGCTCTCGTACCGTTAGTATTCTCGGTCGACCGGTTCGTGGCTTATTTTCTGTGCTGTTTGTTCTTTCGTATTTTTTTTATTATATATTTCACTGTTGCGAAACTTAGATTTAGTTCTTTACTAATTTTTCGATAACTTTCACCGCGTTTCCGAAGAAAAATCACTCTATCTCGTATGGATATTGATATTTCGCTTTTCTTTGCCATCGTGTCTGTTCAGAGCTTGAAGATCTACTACCGCATGGAATAGGTCAAAACCATTGTGTAAACGAAGACTTGTTTACATTGTACGCAGAGGTCAGACCGTCCGTGAGTGAATATCAACGTTTAGCAGCTCAATCGTAAGTGTACGAATACTTTTATGGCCCGAAAATTTTCGTTTTTTTTGCATAATTCTTCTATTATTCCTGGGAAAAAATTCTCCATTTGCAGTTTATCTCTGTACCTGTTGTACTATTAAATAAAATTGGCTTTCTTTGCGTACCGCTTATGTCTATAAAGTTATCGCAAAAAAACAAGGTGTATGAATACTTTTTTGATCCACTGTATGTGTATTGAAAAACTTGGAGATTGTGGGGGTTGAACAAACTAAAATTCCATAACTGCGAAATGGCTCAACCGAACGTATCGAAATTTCATACGCAAGTGGAACAACCCTCCTGTGTCCGACATAATTTTCGTGAACTTTGAACAACTCGTTGTTTTTTTAATAGTATGGAATTTTGAATTTTTGGAAAAATCGCTACAGGGGTTTGTTAAGGCTCGTTGAACTTTGCGGGCATTCGGGGAATCAGGGCAAAGCTTTTTACATCAATTGATGAATGTGACGAAAGAATATTTGGTATGGCATCGAGATAAAATCGATAAAGGCATTCGATTTATACGGTATTGTCAATTTATCGAAAAAAAGCATTTAAATTCAAACAAACCTCGTACTATGAATAAATAAGGGAGGGAAAAATTGTGCAAATTATAATTTAAAAAAGGCAAAATTAAAAATTGATAATTGAAAATGTCTCTTATTCATAGAGGAATTTTTGTTGCATGGACAAAAATGATGAGGAAGCAATATGCAATTTACAATTTGCACCATTTTTTTTCTTATTTAATTTTGCATCATCGTGACTCAGTGAGTTGCAAACATTGCAAACATTTGCGGAGGGTGGTAGACGAAAAGACATCGGAAAGGGATGCAGATATCTTTCAATTAGCGACTAGAGTATGAAACTTGATTGCTGACATCCTTAGTATTCAATTAGCACAGACGGATATAGATGGATAGAGGACACAATGGTTTCAGACATCCGTACACTTTAATACGAATTAATGGATGGATAAACCCCAAGTAACCCGGTTTTTTAAGTATCTCCACACTGTCACGTTGTATACCTATAGATATTTTATTATTATGAATTCACGAGATGTAAATTAATTGTGAATTCCAAGCGGATAGTGTCGAGGATCTTGGCTAGAACCACCTCCCTCGTACGAGTAAGTTTTCCCGGTAAGTTTTCCACGTCAACGAAATTCATCTCGAGTAAGACGAAAATTCGAAGGCTTTATAACATCCGCCACACTCCTCATTTAACTCTCTCCTAAACATATATATTATTTACCCTCTCCCTCGGGGCGCAATGCTTCCTCCTTATATAATCCTTCATGTTCCTCTGCTAACGTTTAATTAGAATTCACCATAAATCGTGTTTCACGGGCTAAAACATATTTCGTAAATCTTGTGTCTGGCTCGTGCTTTCGAGGAAAATCTTGAAAAAGAGGGCGCTTCCCCGCTCTATGTAGGAAGATAGGCCGAGATGATGAGAAGAGGCTGTGCGACGACAAATCGTGTCAGTTTATCTCGGGGAGTTTTATATATTTTTTTTTTTTTTAGGCGAGGGATGTTTGACGAAGGCCCTCGTCCTTTCCAATATTTCGATGGATGAAGCATTATGGAAATTCGTAGGGTGCTCACCCTCGGGAATTTTGTGGTTCTGCTTTTTTTTCCCCTCTCGTCGTGAACGACAGAAAAAAAAAAACGAAAACGAAAACGTGACCAAAAATTCTTTATTCTCTGAATTATTATTCGTACGTCAATGCAGGAAGGATAAACGATCTACTACGAATTGGCTCTCCTTGTTTCCCTCTCGAGGAAATCCGAAGAATTTTTTATTTACTTATTCCGGATTTTTCGTATTTTTTCCTCTGAGATATTTTGTCGGGAATGTTAGTGGCATTTGTGTCCCATCGTGCGCGCAAGGATTGAAAATGAAGAATTAATCAAAAAAATTCATAAATATCAAGGATCTCGTTAAAGGAACGCGTCGCTAACATTCGCGCAATTTCCAAATCAATGTCTGAGAATCCCACTGAATTGCGTATGATTTTACTCATTTTTTTTTCTCGCGAAAAAATGCTCCGGAAAGAATTTAAAAAAAAAACAAAAATCTTGTAGTATCTTAGTTTGAGTTCTTTTGAGGATTTTTCTCACAACTCTGGCGGGGTGCGACTGTTCGCTCTCTGGATACATATGAGGTCACCTATTCGTGAAATCCCGAATCATCTCAGAGACTGCCACTGGAATAGCTCGCTATTTCTCTCTTCCGGAGGCTTTTTTTTTCACTGCTTTCTTCTACGAGGTGCTCGACGAGTTTGTCTCGTCAATGGATATGCCAACGGAAACTATATTATATATATAGATGTGGCGTGGAACTGTGCCGAGAGGAAAAAAAATTGGGTTTTCCGAAGCGAGAAGCTTACACCTTTATTTGTACGTATAGTTTTTTTTTTTTCAGACCGTCATTAAGGATCCTTGAGTCTGGGAATTGCAGTCTATTCGACAAAATCGTGAGACGAAGTGGTACCGCGTGAAGGAAATTTTTTTAGAGGACACACAGTAGCCTCAGAACTCGAATAGACGATAATGTTGGATTAAGGGCGGAAATAGGGTTATTAGATAATTAGACACTAACAATAACAAATTAGATGGTTCAAAAAATCGATTTTTTCTTTATTTCATAAATTGTTAGTAAAACTATTGAAAAATATGTTCCCAAAATTTTAAATGAAAATTCCGACTCGTTCTATTGTTATAAGCCATTAAAGTGAGTCGCTCTCCTTCAGGCCCCGAGCGCGCCACGTGTACAACCGAGCGGTCACTATTTTTCCAAACGCGTTTTTCTGATAACGACTTTTTTTGAACTTGCGTACACGCTAGTTTGAAAAGTTTTCAACCAATCGTTTTGAAAATTGGCAGTTACTTTCTTCATAGTATTGCGCTCTATATGAACGTACAATATTATCATTATTTAAAATAATTTTTTTATTGCAAATAAAGTTGTAAAAAATGGCAAAAAATCATGCTTTGTTGTTTTGACCACTGTAAAAAATTCAATTTTTTATTTTTTTGATAGCATTTAGGTTCATATAGAAGAGAGACATATAATAAAAGTAAATTCCAACCTCGTTCGATTTCAGATGAAAATTGCGGCTTCCAGAATGTACGCAAAATGCTGAGTCCGATTGTGACCTGCAATATGGGGTCGCTAATATTCCCGGTGTTTTTCAAGAAAATTCTTCAAAAATTTTATAGTATATACTCAAATATACGTATAAAATATTCTCAAAGTTTCAATAAATTATATTCATTTTTTATACTATAAAAAAATGCATGAAAATCATTGAGAAAACGCTGTCCTAACCCTATTTCCCCGTTTAAGGGAACACATACCCCTGGGCGCGCACGAAACGGCGTAAATTTCGAAAATCTTTTCTAAGGTAAAAGTGAAAAAATAAATAAAGCAGTGATTTAATATTATTTATCGACTCTTTAAATTGTCACGAAAATAAATTTTCAATTTCATTCAAATGACCTTATCAAAATCGTTCCTCTCTTTGGCATATTTTTTTTTACATAAAATTCCTTATTTTCTCAGACGAATCACACGTCACACGAATGATCTTTGGATCGCAAAATGATTTCAACGATTTGCAGGATAAAGACGCAAGAAAAGAGAGTGTAAGAGGGAGGGAGAGAGAGAGAGAGAGAGAGAGGGAGAGTGAAAGAAGGAGAAATAAGCGAACGAGAAGGTGCAGGAAAGAATACCCGAGAGCGATGCATCGTAGGGTCCGTAGGAGGGCCTCCGGAGAATGCAGAGGGCCTCGAGAGATAGAAGGAGATAAAAAGAGAAAGAGGGAGAGAGAAAGACAAATGAAGAGGAGAGAGAGAGAGAGCCCTCGAGGTGGTTTCGTTCACGTTGTCCGAACGGCTCAAAGGCCAGTTTGTCATGAGACGCCAGTTTCGAACGACGCGAAAGGAATCATCGAACGCCTTCCGGTTTTGGGGTCGAACTATTTCTCGACCTGGGGCTACGCATCTTTCATATATATATATATATATATATATAGACACACGCGCGCCATTATATTATCGCCGCTACACGTATTATTATTTACCGCGAAGTCCTCTTTATTGCCACGCGATATACGCGAATATTCTCGCGCGCCTCACGCGAAGAACATTCCCCCGTTCGTCATTCAGACGAAAGAGCGATTTTTCCTCGACGCAATTTCAATCAACGTTTTATCTTTTTTTTTTCTTTCTTCCCAACGAAACCACGTGCACTACCATCAATGAGTACAGACCTTCAAGCTTTAAAATAAAGAGGCCTGGGGGAAATTTAACGAAATTTGGGTAAGTATCAACAAAATGGCACGATATTTTTTCTAATTAAATCGGAATTTTGCAATATTTCAGAATATACAGAATGACGATTCGTCGAATAAATTAACTCGTCAACTGGTATGTTTTTCCATTTCGTCAATTATTGTAACGCAAACATTAATTGAATTCATCTTAATTTAAATAGTAAATTTTATTTATTATTTTATCAAAGACTTTGTTGCCTTTTTTGTTGACTTTTCGTAAAAAAAAAAAAAAAACATTACCATCGTTATTTTAGTTGAAAAAATGATTACAGTGGCAAATGTACGATTTTCAGTAGAATGGGAAATGAAAGAAAAAGAAGAAAAGAAAATAACCGATCGAGTGAATTCGTGGGTTAGGTCGTTGAGCACGTTTGAGATCGATAGGAGGCTTCTTCCGTCTCTAATCAGCACGAGAAGTTCCTCTCTGTTCTACTAGGTCCAGGGCAATTCATCGTTCGAGTACTCGCCCCCCTCGCCCCGCACCGTTGCCATTGTACGTTCTCAAGAGGTAGGCTCTCCCGCTGTACTCGGGCTCGCTAAGGGCTTATCATCAATCCGTTACACGAGATTGCACTATGTACTACGTATAGCTAGGAATGTGCTTGATTATCAGCGAGTAAAGCCTCGAGACGATCGACGAGCGGTACGACGGCGAATTTCGGAAAATTACTATTTCACGAAATAATGATTTTTGACAAATTTTTATCTCGACGATGAGAAGTCAATTTTGAAGGTGAAACATTGAGGAACAATTTTTTTCGATAAGTTTGAAAATAATGGTGGAAATGGCCCCTTTAAGGGTTGAAATACCGTCGTTAAAATTGTGGGCGTTGCGAAACGAAAAATCTGAATGATCTTCGTAAAACATACTAAGGGAATTGACGAGAACTTGCCGTAATTTATTTTCCTCCAAAATTAAATCATAAACATCACGATTCACAATACTCTGGGATTGGAAAATGACTATTTTGTGGAATAATGATTTTTGTAAAATGTTTGTCCCGACGATGAGAAGTCAATTTTGAGATTGAAACATTGAGGAACAATTTCTTTGGACAAGTTTAAAAATAATGATGGAAATGGCCTCTTTAAGGGTTGAAATACCGTCGTGAAAATTGTGGGGGTTGCAAAACGAAAAATCTGAACGATATTCGTAAAGCATACTAAGGGGATTGACGCGAACTCGCCGTAACTTATTTTCCTCCAAAATTAAATCATAAACATCACGATTCACAATACTCTGGGATTGGAAAATGACTATTTTGCGAAATAATGATTTTTGTAAAATGTTTGTCCCGATGATAAGAAGTCAATTTTGAGGCTGAAACATTGAGGAACAATTTCTTTGGACAAATTCGAAAATAATGGTGGAAATGGCCTCTTTAAGGGTTGAAATACCGTCGTTAAAATTGTGGGGGTTCCGAAACGAAAAATCTGAACGATATTCGTAAAACATACTAAGGGAATTGACGAGAACTTGCCGTAATTTATTTTCCTCCAAAATTAAATCATAAACATCACGATTCACAATACTCTGGGATTGGAAAATGACTATTTTGTGAAATAATGATTTTTGTAAAATGTTTGTCCCGACGATGAGAAGTCAATTTTGAGATTGAAACATTGAGGAACAATTTCTTTGGACAAATTTGAAAATAATGGTGGAAATGGCCTCTTTAAGGATTGAAATACCGTCGTGAAAATTGTGGGGGTTGCGAAACGAAAAATCTGAACGATATTCGTAAAACATACTAAGGGAATTGACGAGAACTTGCCGTAATTTATTTTCCTCCAAAATTAAATCATAAACATCACGATTGAAAATACTCTGGTATCGGAAAATTACTATTCCACGGAATAATGATTTTGGAAACATTTTTTATAATCGACAATGAGAAGTAATTTTGAGGTTGAAACATTGAGGAACAATTTCTTTGGACAAATTTGAAAATAATGATGGAAATGGCCTCTTTAAGGGTTGAAATACCGTCGTTAGAATTGTGGGGGTTGCAAAACGAAAAATCTGAACGATATTCGTAAAACATACTAAGGGAATTGACGAGAACTTGCCGTAATTTATTTTCCTCTAAAATTAAATCATAAACATCACGATTGAAAATACTCTGGTATCGGAAAATTACTATTGCACGGAATAATGATTTTGGAAACATTTTTTATAATCGACAATGAGAAGTAATTTTGAGGTTGAAACATTGAGGAACAATTTCTTTGGACAAATTTGAAAATAATGATGGAAATGGCCTCTTTAAGGGTTGAAATACCGTCGTTAAAATTGTGGGGGTTGCAAAACGAAAAATCTGAACGATATTCGTAAAACATACTAAGGGAATTGACGAGAACTTGCCGTAATTTATTTTCCTCCAAAATTAAATCATAAACATCACGATTGAAAATACTCTGGTATCGGAAAATTACTATTCCACGGAATAATGATTTTGGAAACATTTTTTATAATCGACAATGAGAAGTAATTTTGAGGTTGAAACATTGAGGAACAATTTCTTTGGACAAATTTGAAAATAATGATGGAAATGGCCTCTTTAAGGGTTGAAATACCGTCGTTAAAATTGTGGGGGTTGCAAAACGAAAAATCTGAACGATAATCGTAAAGCATACTAAGGGGATTGACGAGAACTTGCCGTAATTTATTTTCCTCCAAAACTAAATCATAAACATCACGATTCACAACGCTCTGGGATTGGAAAATGACTATTTTGCGAAATAATGATTTTTGTAAAATGTTTGTCCCGACGATGAGAAGTCAATTTTGAGGTTGAAAAATTGAGGAACAATTTCTTTGGACAAGTTTTAAAATAATGGTGGAAATGGCCTCTTTAAGGGTTGAAATACCGCCGTTAAAATTGTGGGGGTTGCGAAACGAAAAATCTGAACGATATTCGTAAAACATACTAAGGGAATTGACAAGAACGTGCCGTAATTTATTTTCCTCCGAAATTAAATCATAAACATCACGATTTAAAATGTTCTGGTATCGGAAAATTACTATTCCACGGAATAATGATTTTGGAAACATTTTTTATAATCGACAATGAGAAGTAATTTTGGGGCTGAGACATTGAGGAACAATTTTTTTCGACAAGTTTGAAAATAATGATGGAAATGGCCTCTTTAAGGGTTGAAATACCATCGTTAAAATTGTGGGATTGCGAAACGAAAAATCCGAACGATATTCGTAAAGATTAAAGATTGCTAAGGGGTTAACGGTCACGTTTCACAATGCTCTGGGATTCTGCGAGCTCTGACGTTATATATAGGTACTACATGGTGCGTTATATCTGTATATCGATAGACGTCTCGGGTCAGGTGAAAACCTCGAGCGTGATCGAAATAATCGAACGTCTCGGGGTTGATGGCTTTGTTGGTCGTGTTGTTGCGGAAAAAAAGGAGAAAGAGAGGGAGAGAGGGGGGAGGATCGATCGCGGTAGAATGGAGGATATCCTGTTGCGAATATTATATGTGTATATATATATATTTATACGAGCAGTGCCCCGCGTTAAATTTCCGTCTCCTGATTCAACGCGCCGGTGCTGCTTCTTAGGGCCATAACATCAAGTTGTATAGCTTAAAGCCTTCCTGAATAATCGGGCTATGTAGTGCAAAAAGAATTTTTCAAATCGGATTAGTATTTCTTGAGATTAGCGCGTTCAAACAAACAAAATCTCCAGCTTTATTATAGTTTAGTATAGATATAGTAGTGAAGTCGTGAGATAGCAAGATTAGGGTTTTAACATGAAGTTATATGGCCTTAAGCCTTCCTGAATAAACGGGCTATCTGATGCAAAAAGAATTTTTGAAATCGGATTAGTATTTACTGAGATTAGCGCGTTCGAACAAACAAACTCTTTAGCTTTATTATAGTATAGTATAGATACAGTAGTATAGTCGTGAGATAATAAGATTAGAGTTTTAACATGAAGTTATATGGCCTAAAGCCTTCCTGAATAAACGGGCTATCTAATGCAAACAAGAATTTTTCAAATCGGATCAGTATTTCCTGAGATTAGCGCGTTCAAACAAACAAACTCTCAAGTTTTATTATAGTATAGTATAGATACAGTAGTGAAGTCGTGAGATAGCAAGATTAGGGTTTTAACATGAAGTTATATGGCCTTAAGCCTTCCTGAATAAACGGGCTATCTGATGCAAAAAGAATTTTTGAAATCGGATTAGTATTTACTGAGATTAGCGCGTTCAAACAAACAAACTCTTTAGCTTTATTATAGTATAGTATAGATACAGTAGTATAGTCGTGAGATAATAAGATTAGAGTTTTAACATGAAGTTATATGGTCTAAAGCCTTCCTGAATAAACGAGCTAACTAATGCAAAAAAGAATTTTTCAAATCGGATTAGTATTTCCAGAGATTAGCGCGTTCAAACAAACAAACTCTCCAGCTTCATTATAGTATAGTATAGATATAGTAGTGATGTCGTGAGATAATAAGAATAGAATTGTAACATGAAGTTATGTAGCCTTAAGTCTTCCTGAATAAACGAGCTATCTAATGCAAAAAAGAATTTTTCAAATCGGATTAGTATTTCCTGAGATTAGCGCGTTCAAACAAACAAACATACAACCTCTAAACTGTCCAGCTTTACTATAGCAGTAATATATATCGTAATGCAAGTATTCCATCGATCGGAGAGCCTCGATTCTCTTCTCTCAGGAGAGGGTCGTCCAGATGCGCCCGCAGACATTGAACCACGCGAATAAATCATCTCAAAATATTGCTTAACTATTAATGAAACAATTTTGTTGTTGTCGTTATTCGATCAACGCGTCAAACATTCAGTTTACGTTCCAAAATCTGGCTGGATTAAGTTTTTTTTTTCCTTCCTTCAAATACGTTAATACACCGGGTACTTTGACGAGTGGCGCAAGAAAAATTGATCTATGAATACAATCGATTTGTTAATTTATAAAAAATTTAAAAAAACATTCCACTCGACTTAAATGCGGGGCATTTCCCGCAAAAACGATCCGTCTGAATGTAATTTTTTTTCAATCATCATAATCCTTGGAGGCACTCAAAAATTTTTACAGATTTTTCATTCCACCAAAACCTATTTGTTTTTATTCGCGAAAAAAGAAAAGTAAAGAAATCCCTATTGTTAAACTTGTGATAAAATACGGAAAAATCCGTTCTTGTACCGAGCAATTTTTGAACCATATGAGAGTGGTTTGGTTATTTTTTTCGCCATTTATCATCCGCGTGCCTCTTTGATATTTTTCGTAACGGGGGAAAAAGAAAAAAAAATCAACAATCTCGAACAGTAAATATCGAGTAGTCTAGTACGACAAGAAATTTTTTGTTTTCTGCTTTCTTTATGCCAATTAAATTTTTATTTTTTTTTTTCATTAACCAAAGGGTTCAAGGGCTGATACAGCGCTTCGCGTTGTCGGGCTTTGGCCGATATTTCTCGACCAGATCTCGTCGTTCGAGAGTAGAAATTATGTTTTTTTTTTTTTTAATCTTTTTCGTATTTCACGAAACTTCAAGGGTATATGTAGGTTCGACGATGCTGGGCGCGTTGATGCCGAACCTGTAGAATATTTAGCAATGAAGCCGTAGGTTTCAGGAGCAAAAGCTAGACATATAATTAGAGGACGAGAGAGGAGCAACAGCAGAAAAAGTGGGAGAGAGAGAGAGATCATCTCGTGAGAAAATGCTTCGGCTTCATAATGGCCGTGTATCACGGAACCCTCCTTGGCTTCTCTCTTATACACTCTTGACGCGTTCTTTTGCCCCATCGCCCATACACAAAACTTCTCTTGGAGCATCTTCGTGCAAGCTAGAGTCTTCTTTTCTCTGCCATGCAAAAAAATTACTCTCTCTCTCTCTCTCTCTTTCTCTCTCTCCCTCTCTAACGATTTTTGAAAAGAAAAAAAATTCCCGCGTGTTTCTACAATTTTTTTGTTCTCGCTCTCTCTCTCTCTCTCTTCGTTATTATTTCTCCACCTGACCGATTTATTCTTACGAAAGGGACTTATCGGTTTTCGCTGAACGAGAAACGAGGGGAGAAAAAAACCATTTGAGAAGGTAAAGAATGAGGGCGCAAAAAAAAAGTGTGGAAAAATGGGAAAAAAAAGGAGAATATTCAGTCCAGGTAGCTATAAATGTTCGGGAATCGCGAAACGATAATTATCCACAACGACCGAACAATCTTCCCCCTCTCGATAAGTAGAAATTCTCAAAAGTATCATTCTGTTAAAACGTTGTTGTTTTTTTTTTTTGTAAATTTCAGAAGATGCGGATGAAAAACGTGAATCGTGGCGAGAGTGAACGTATTCCGGTGAGTTTGAATTTCGGTATTTCGTTATTTTTCAATTATCAAATTTTCATAAATCAAATGAAAAAAAAAATGCATTTATTTACTTGCTGACAGTACACGATTGTCTAATTATTATAATGTATGTTACAGAGACGTTGCCTCGAAGTCAGGAACGCGGGTAAGATTTTTTAAACCTTAAAAAAAAAAAAGCAAAGAAAATCATAAAAATTCGATTGTTCGTATCGAATAAAATGTTGATTTCGTCAAACGTTCTTTGAAATTGCTTCGGTTAACCAAATGACCATTTTTCTCATACTCAAAACAATACCCAGATAAACAATGTACAAAACATATTTAATAAAAAAAACATTTTTTCAAAACAAATACGATGCTAAGAAGAAAAAAAAAGCGTGACTAAAAATAGTTCGCAATCTCTGTAAAAGAGAAAATGCATATAGCCATGATCGGTAAGCAATAAAATACGATTTGAGAAGAAAAAAAATTAGTAAGCAGCGCGCGAATGGTCAATGGGTACAGATTTCTTGACGTACTTTCGTTAAGAGGGGAAATAGGGTTAGGACAGCGTTTTCTCAATGATTTTCATGAATTTTTTTATAGTATAAAAAATTAATATAATTCACTGAAACTTTGAGAATATTTTATACATATACTTAAGTATATACTATAAAATTTGTATACATATATTTAAGTATATACTATAAAATATTAGCGACCCCATATTGCAGGTCACAATCAGACTCAGCATTTTGCGAACATTCTGGAAGCCGCAATTTTCATCCAAAATCAAACGAGGTCGGAATTTACTTTTATGATATGTCTCTCTTCTATATGAACCTAAATGCTATAAAAAAAATAGAAAATTGAATTTTTTACAGGGGTCAAAACAATAAAGCATGATTTTTTGCCATTTTTTACAACTTTATTTGCAAAAAAAAAATTATTTTAAATAATGATAATATTCCGATTTTAGGTTCATATAGAGCGCAACACTATGAAGAAAGTAACTGCCAATTTTCAAAACGATTGGTTGAAAACTTTTCAAACTAGCGTGTACGCAAGTTCAAAAAAAGTCGTTTTCAGAAAAACGCGTCTGAAAAAATAGTACCAAGAAAAACAAGCAATATGGGGTCGCTAATATTTTATAGTATATACTTAAATATATGTATAAAATTTTTATAGTATATACTTAAATGTATGTATAAAATATTCTCAAAGTTTCAATAAATTATATTCATTTTTTACACTATAAAACAATTCATGAAAATTATTGAGAAAACGCTGTCCTAACCCTATAACACTATTGTTATAGAGTTAGGACAGCGTTTTCTCAATAATTTTCATGAATTTTTTTATAGTATAAAAAAGTAATATAATTTATTGAAACTTTGAGAATATTTTATACATATATTTAAGTATATACTATAAAATTTTTATACATATATTTAAGTCTCGACTCGTTCTATAACGAGTCGGAATTTTCATTAAAAATTTTGGTAACATATTTTTCGATAGTTTTACTAAAAATGTATGAAAAAAAAAAAAAAAACGATTTTTTGAACCGTCTAACCCTATTTCCCCCCTTAATCGGTACGGCCAAAGTTTGCCTGGAAGGGCTAAAAAAGAAAAGAGATGTTTGGCTACAGGCGGACGTAGGATACTCGGTGAGGGCAGGTGTTCGAGGTCGGTAAGGTAGATTTCTCGACGGCAGGTACATTAAAGTCAGGTATAGAAGAAGGCAGGTGAATTTCGACGTGAAACACGAAGGGGGTGTATAGCGTGTGAGAGAAATTCTCGCGAGTGTTATCCTTCTAGAATCATGCGCAATATCACGCTTTGGGGGAGGGGGGCAATGTGCGTGTGTGGTTGGAGATCGGCTTGAGAGTGAGTGCCGATCGAGCCAATGAGAGACGAGCTTCGGGAGGACGATTTCAATGGGGATTTCTCAAGTCTCACTGAGAGAAATGCCCGGTTGAACTCAGAGGAAGAGCGAGAGGGAAAGAGAAAGAGAAAGAGAAAGAGAACTGCGTGGAGTGTTTGCTTGCAACAGGGGCACTGAGGAGAGACAAGACCGCAAAAATTGTAAACTAGAGTGGGGATAAAAGGGATACGAGGTTAGAGAAGGGGTTTTAAAGTAGTGTTTCCACGAGAGCAGTGCTCGTGGACTTCTGGGCCTTACACACATACTTACGTATATATACATAAATTTATGTCCGAACATTATATACATATATACATAAAAAGCGAGATAGAGAGAGAGAGAAAGAGAAATGTAAGTTTTTACTCCCACCTGGCGTCTGCAAGGAAGCCGGGCCCCGCGCTCTTCGTCGTGCCGAGGCTCGATCTTCACACACACGATTCTTAAGCTCGCGTCAGTCACGGGATCTATACGGATCTATATTATTCCTCGCGGTATTTTTTTTTTTCCCCCCTCAATACAAACAGGCAGATCGTCGGGGCAAAAGAAAGGAAAACCGCGTTCGTTAACGCGAGATCATAATTTTCAATGTTAAATTCACGAATTCCCGGACGAAAATTGTCATCTACGGGATCATTTAGCCGGGAATGAGATCGTTTTTCTTGCCGCCAGAGAAAGAGCAAAAGACTGTGTGTGTGTGAAAAAGATCATTGCGTGATTGAGGCGTTTCGTGAAACTTTAAACGCGCTGTATTTTACAAAAGAAAATGCCTTCAATGGGTTTTCACTGAAAAAAACCATTCTCCTTTCAGTGAAGTGAATAGTGAGAAAGAAAAACGTAAAGGAAACAGCCAAGAGATCTTTCAATCGGGGAGGGAGCGGTGAGCGATGAAAATCTGTTTTTTTTTGTCAACGATTCCGTAAGACTTTCCCGGGCGTACAGGAGAAAAACACTCGCTCCTTGATAAACCGGTGCTCCGCTAAACTTTTCGTACTCACACCTGCTCGATAATTTTCATACTTTTAACTTTATTTATTTTTTTCACCAACGAATTGTGACCGTTGTATCGAGAAGATCGGAGTGCGTCCATCGCATCTCTTTGCACGCGAAAAAAAAATTCAACTACTTCAAATCGTTATATGCCGGTGTTTCGGTGTGTACGCGTGTACGAAGAATAAAGTAATCGCGCGCGAGCTACCTGAGACTGTATCGTTGTGGTCCGTGGAAGAAAAAAAAACGGCGCCGGGTTATAAACGCTTCGGAATGCCGTAGAGAATCGAAGGCAGTGGATAAAGAGGCGCAAAAGAAGGAAAAAGTAATCAACGGGTAACCATCGCGCGTCTATTTCTTTCAACGTCGATATTTCTCCGCCTCGATCAGGATTACCAGTATCAGTGGTGGAGCGTAAAACTCTTTTTGCTCGCAAAAGATTCGCGTGCAACGAAATCGTTGGAATTAAAAAATATAAACAAACGAAGAAAAACACGTTGGGAATCTCTCGTTTTTTTTTTTTTTGTAAATTCAACGAATCGTGGATAATCCGGACTTTACGTCTTAATGAAAAATTTATGATTAAAGGATTAATCGATAACGATCAATGACCGAATAACAAAGTGAACGAAACGGGTTCTTTTTTCGGTCTTTTTTTCAAAAAAGGTTTCGAATTCACGACACGACGCACAGTGACGTTATCTTGCAATTTAACGATTCAACATTATTTGCTGTTTTTTTGTGTTTTTTTTTTCGTCTTAGTGATTGTTTTTTCTTCTTCTTCTTCTTTAATTGCCCGGTGAATTGTTGTGTGCGACGCGTGAAAATTGAAGTGGATACGCGCGGTATTGTTTTTCCGATTTTAATATAGGAAAAGAGCCGGTGCGACAAGGACTCGCCGGTTACGATCTCGTGTCATTCACCTGAGACTCGACGACACAGGTAACTTAAAAGTGAATGAGAATGAGAGAGAGAGAGAGATGGAAGAAGAGAGAATATTTGTATGTAAGAATAAAGACGAGCGACACGTTTTGTCGAGAGAGAAAAGTGGGCGGGGGAGGTAGAGGTTTGGCGTCGTCGGCGAGTTTGATCGATTATCACACAAACACACACACACACACACAAATACACACATGGATTTCTTTGTCCATATGGGTCCCGATGGGTCTCTCAATGGTCATATTCGAACGCAAACGGGTATTGGTTGAAGAATGACGCGTGTGTTGTTAAAAGCACGCTCCTTGAGGGGAATAGGGTTAGGACAGCGTTTTCTCAATGATTTTCATGAATTTTTTTATAGTATAAAAAATGAATATAATTTACTGAAACTTTGAGAATATTTTATACATATATTTAAGTATATACTATAAAATTTTTGAAGAATTTCCTTGAAAAACACCGAAGATATTAGCGACCTCATATTGCAGGTCACAATCAGACTCAGCATTTTGCGTACATTCTGGAACCCGCAATTTTCATCTGAAATCAAACGAGGTTGGAATTTACTTTCATTATATGTCTCTCTTCTATATGAACCTAAATGCTATCAAAAAAATAGAAAATTGAATTTTTTACAGGGGTCAAAACAAAAAAGCATGATTTTTTGCCATTTTTTACAACTTTATTTGCAAAAAAAAAATTATTTTAAATAATGATAATATTCCGATTTTAGGTTCATATAGAGCGCAATACTATGAACAAAGTAACTGCCAATTTTCAAAACGATTGGTTGAAAACTTTTTGAACTAGCGTGTACGCAAGTTAAAAAAAAGTCGTTTTCAGAAAAACGCGTTTGAAAAAGTAGTACCAAGAAAAACAAAGTCAAGGAAGTCATACATTTTTTCGGTGTTTTTCAAGGAAAATCTTCAAAAATTTTACGGTATATACTTAAATATATGTATAAAATATTCTCAAAGTTTCAATAAATTATATTTATTTTTTATGCTATAAAAAAACTCATGACAATCATTGAGAAAACGCTGTCCTAACCCTATATACCCCTTTAATGACTTATAACAATAGAACGAGTCGGAATTTTCATTTAAAATTTTAGGAACATATTTTTCAATAGTTTTACTAACAATTTATGAAATTAAAAAAAATCGAACCGTCTAACCCTATTTCCCCCCTTAAGTGGAACTTAATTTGAATTTGAAAGGAGCAGTAAAAAAAAAAAAAAATTCTCTTGTATTCTTGTATTATAATATGAGCATTCGAATCTGTTGACTCAATCGTCGATGGACCGTGGAAACTTTGACCGAGAGTACAAAATCATTGGATAACATTTTTCAACGCAATGACGAAAAAATTATTTTTCCTAATAACTCATTCATTTCGAGTAATTATTATTCGTAATTATTACAAAAATCTTGTACTTCGAAACGAAATATTTAGAACATTTTTACAAATTATAAAGGATGTAAAAAAAAAATTTATAAAAAAAAAAAATTCTCTTATATTCTTGTATTATATGTAGGCATTCGGATCTGTTGACTCAATCGCCGATATGCCGTGGAAACTTTGACCGAGAGTACAAAATTATCGGATAACATTTTTCAACGTAAAGACGAAAAAATTATTTTTCCTAATAACTCATTCATTTCGCGTAATCATTATTCGTAATTGTTACAAAAATCTTGTACTTCGTGAGAAAATATTTAGAATTTTTTTACAAATTATCAGAGGGATGTAAAAAAATACATTTTCAAGAAACAAAAAAAAATATTCATTGTTCTTTAAACCTTCAGCAATTTTCGTGACGATAATTCTCACGGTTTTGACTTTTCCCGAAAAAAAGAGAAATTGACTAACGAGAAGGGTAGTCGAGGAAAAAAAATAAACGAAAAATAATTTATCAGCAAAATAAATATGAATAATAATGATAATTCACGATTATTCATTACGAAAGATTAATTATTCGTCATCGTTTACAAAATTGACACAAGTGAATCGGAACAATAGATATATACGTGAGAATGTAATCTTTAGGGAAGAAAAATGAAAGAAAAAAAAATACAAATACGATAAAAAATTGCGGAGTCTCGCGAGGACGCGAGGGCAGGTTGCCCCTCATGGCGAATTCAACGGTAGATTTCTTCGTTATTGGACTGATTAATGGCTGTCATTAATATTCTCGACGACGAGAGAAGGAAGGCAAAAAAAAGGGACGGGAATAAAAAAGAAAAAAAAAACGTTATGAACCTGCGCGTAATCCGATCGGAGGCGAGCGCGAGTGATTCATCCGCCAGCGCCGGCTACATTATACTTCCTTTGAATATGGAATGTATATACATAATATATATTGTACATAGCATTGTCGTATATGCGACTATTTAAAAAAGTGAAAATATTTCTTCTCGAGAAAATTGCAAAATTACCAACTCACATATTCTCTGATTATGCGAATTTCCATCGAATTCATCTTATTAGTCAATCAAACAAAAAAATCCACTTCTTGACATTATTTTCATGATTGAAAAAAAATAACACTCCATTTAAACTTAATTTTAATAACGTAAAAATAAATTTCAACAAATGAAATATTTCATAATATCACAACGTTTTATTCCCTTGGAATGTACCGGAAATTGATAAAACAGAAATAAAGTTGTGGCTACTTGAAATTTTTAAGAATTAGGTTTCCAAAAGTGCGGTGGAGAAAACGAGAAAGTTTTTGCTGCTGATAAAAAATTACAGCGAATTTTTGTCAAATTGAAAAAAAAAATATCACTCTATTTAAACTTAATTTTAACAACGTAAAAATTAATTTCAACAAATGGAATATTTTTTAATATCAAAACGTTTCATTCCCTTGGAATGTACCGGAAATCAATAAAACGGAAATAAAGTTATGGCTACTCCGAAATTTTCAAGAATTAGGTTCTCGACAGTGCGGTGGAGATAACGAGAAAGTTTTTGCTGCTGATAAAAAGTTACAGCAAATTTTTGTCAAAAACCCCAAAAACCCCAATAACTTGGTGTAAACAGGTAGAAAATTAAAAAGAAAACACTTCTTTTTGTAATTTTGCGAAAATCCAGTGTTTGCTAGTGAATATATGAAAATTTGAATATGAAGAATTGACGGTTAATGCGAAAAAGCCATTTCAAAACAGAAACTACTGCCGGAAAGGTGAGTACGTGATTAGGCGTACCCACCGAGCAAAACGTACGTGTATAACTCGAAGAAGAAAAAGATTTTTATGGATCTTATGGGTGACTACTACCACAGGCCCTGATGGTTTCCCTTCCTTCGACTAGACGTTCGTTGCTCCGGAACCCACGCGCTTCCAAGGCTCCCCTCAGAGTACCGAGGAGAGCGCGCGCCCGCGAGAGAGAGTCCACTGACTCTCTCGAAGAGTCATGCTCGTACGTTATAGCTTTTGTATCAACATACATATGCTATATATATCAAGAGGTGCAGTAAGGTGGTTTGATAAAATCCTAGCTGGTCGATCTTGAATTTTGCAATTTTTTCAACATTTTTTAATGCCCAAACAAATTATCGTCCATTCAAATGAAATTTCATCGATATAAAGTACGTTTTTTTTTCGTTGATTCACGTAAAATTTTTATTTTAATGAATTGTTATTCATAAGGATTATATTTCATTAGAATTAAAATGAATCTACTCAATTTACGTATCATTTTGGAGTATCCACTTCCGCAGTGCGATAAGTACTTGAAAAAACAAACAAATAAAAAATTAACGAATTTGAATTTGAAGTATTAAAGTTGGTAGGAAAATTGATGTAAATAACAACGATGCTAATAAATTATCAATATAAAGTATTAAAAACTTAAAATTTTATGAAATTATTTTGGAGTAATAAAACTTTTGGTTGAGATTCTATGCGTGAAGCATCTTTAAATAATTTTTTTTTAAATTACGCCCGATTAACTTACAATAAATTAATTTTCGAAAAAGAAAATTACCGAATTTGAATTTAAAGTATTAAAGTTGGCAAGAAACTTGATTTAAAATAACAACGATGCTAATAAATTATTAATATAGAGTATTAGAAATTCAACATTTTATTAAATTATTTTGGAGTAATGAAACTTTTGGTTGACATTCTATCCGTGAAGCATTTTTAAGTCATTTTTTTTTAATTACGAGGGATTAACTCACGATAAATTATTTTTCGAAAAAAAAAAATTATCGAATTTGAATTTGAAGTATTAAAGTTGGCAAGAAACTTGATTTAAAATAACAACGATGCTAATAAATTATTAATATAAAGAATTAGAAATTCAACATTTTATTAATCTATTTTGGAGTAATGAAACTTTTGGTTGAGATTCTATGCGTGAAGCATCTTTAAATAATTTTTTTTAATTACGAGGGATTAACTCACAATAAATTAATGTTCGAAAAAAAAAATCAACGAATTTGAATTTGAAGTATTAAAGTTGGCAAGAAACTTGATTTAAAATAACAACGATGCTAATAAATTATTAATATAAAGTATTAGAAACTCGACATTCTATTTAATTATTTTGGAGTAATAAAACTTTTGGTTGAGATTTTATGCGTGAAGCATCTTTAAATAATTTTTTTTAATTACGTGGAATTAACTCACAATAAATTAATTTTCGAAAAAAAAAAAATGAACGAATTTGAATTTGAAGTATTAAAGTTGGCAAGAAAATTGATTTAAAATTAAAAAAATGCTAATAAATTATTAATATAAAGTATTAGAAACTCAACATTTTATTAAATTATTTTGGAGTAATAAAACTTTTGGTTGAGATTCTATGCGTGAAGCATCTTTAAATAATTTTTTTTAATTACGAGGGATTAACTCACAATAAATTAATTTTCGAAAAAAAAATGAACGAATTTGAATTTGAAGTATTAAAGTTGTCAAGAAACTTGATTTAAAATAACAACGATGCTAATAAATTATTAATATAAAGTATAAGAAACTTAAAATTTGATTAAATTATTTTGGAGTAATAAAACTTTTGGTTGAGATTCTATGCGTGAAGCATCGTTAAATAATTTTTTTTCTTAAATTACGCCCGATTAACTCACAATAAATAATCTTTCAAGAAGAAAAAAAAATCTGCTTAGAATAATATATTTCAAAAGACAGGAAATTACTTGTTCCTCGGCCGGTCTGTGCCACAGTGAGAGTACTTTTTTTTTTTCTTCGCTGTCATTCTATCTCATTTTCATCTCAACCCTTTCGTTCGTTTTTTTTAAATTCTTTTCTTCCATCGAGAGCGCGAGGCCAACTAAACAGCGGTGTTCGCTCCCTCGTGGAATTTTTGCATTACTTCACGTGTGTCGTGTTCCCTCATTCATGTCGAGACGACCGTGTATATACGTTCGTACTAATACACCGCGTATATACGATATCAGAAACCCCTTGAAAAAGCAGGTGTACACATGGACAACGAGATTGGTGCAAAGTACTACCTGTTTTTTCAGTACACGTTAGACGAGATCCTAAGATCGTTTGAGACAAAATTGTGTTTAGCCTCGGGGGAGTGGCAAAGGGAGAGCTTGTGGCCTGTACATCTATACGAACCGGTTAGCGAGAGGGAGCTTATTACAAGAAATATTTCCGACCGGTCCGACCAATTAATATTAATTCGAGCGTACACGTCGATTGAAGGAGATCGTGAAACGTTTGCTCGCGACAGCTTAAATTCGCGGAAAAACCAAACGGCGCTCACGAATATCCACGCTTCTTTATAATGCGCAGAAAATTTTCAAGAACAAAACGACACAACGTTTACAAAAATAATGAAATAATTTAAATAATGAATTGACCCAAAAAAGGGTTAAACTCAACGGGAAATCAATGTTTGCCCATATTGCTCGAGATATTGGAGCGTTTGAAATATTTTAAATTGTCAAAAAGGAGGTATCAATATGAACTAGACTGTCGAAAAAGATTTTTTGTAAAGATTCGGGCAAGCGATTTATTTTAAATCTTCGATCTTTTAAGACAGCAAAAGGAGTAAATTGAATTTCAACAAAAATCAATAACAAAGATATTGCAAAACCCGTTTGTACCGTTGCATTTTCAGCTTTTCTCTCAATGCCAATATTGTTTTAACAAAAAAAAAACAATTTTACAATAAAAAGAAAACGCTTTTGTATCGACGATTGTTAATTTTCGAGATATTATTTTTCGAAAAGTAGTTCTGGAATTTGCAAAAATTCGTATCTCGAAAACTGTCGATTGCAATAATAGCTGCCACGATTTTTTTGGAGTAAAATTAGCCAAAATTTGGATTAGAAAAAAAAATAGTCTGTTTTGAAATGTTAGTTTTTTGTTCATATCACTCTTGGAGAAGGGAACGCATTTTTTTACTCGATCGTCATACACACGCGTGAGCTCAACTTCTCGTAATTCTCTTGGAGCTCTAAACCCACGCGATTCGCACGCGATCACGCTGGGATAATGTACGTAATAGTACAACCTACTGATATTATAATGCTACATACACGTATATACAGGGTGTCCCAAAACTAATACTTGAGAGTGACACGAGGGTTAAATTGGCACCGGATCTATCAGAAAAAAACAAATATGACCTCAGTAAAAGTCTCATGGTTTTCGAGAAAAATCGTCTTTTGTAAATTCTCGGAAAATTGCTACCTAGTACTTGTTAATCCGATACCATTGCTATGAAAGTTCAAATTGTAAGCAAATCATAGTCGAGATTCACACCAAATCCTCAAAGTGGTCAGATAAACACAAATGAAAACAGCGAGATAACAAGAATAGCGATTGTGCGAAAAATTAAAAAAGACAATTTTCCTGAAATTTGTTATTCTTGTTATCTCGCTGTTTTCGTTTGTTTTTCTGGCCACTTTAGAATTGGGTGTGAATTTGAACTTTGATTTGCTTACAATTTGGACTTTCATAGCAATGGTAGCGGAATAACAAGTGCTAGGTAGCGATTTTCCAAAAAATTAAAGAAGACAATTTTTCTGAAAATCGCTATTTTTGTTATCTCGCTGTTTTCGTTTGTGTTTCTAACCACTTTAGGATTTGGTATGAATTTGGACTTTGATTTGCTTACAATTTGGACTTTCATGGCAATGGTAGCGGAACGACAAGTACTAGGTAGCGATTCTCCAAAAAATTGAAAAAGACACTTTTTCTGAAAATCGCTAATTCTTGTTATCTCGCTGTTTTCGTTTCTGTTCCTAACCACTTTAGGATTTGGTATGAATTTGGACTTTGATTTGCTTACAATTTGGACTTTCATAACAATGGTAGCGGAATAACAAGTACTGGGTAGAAATTTTCCGACAAATTAAAAAAGACAATTTCTCTAAAAATAGCTATTCTTGTTATCTCGCTGTTTTCGTTTGTGTTTCTAACCACTTTAGAATTTGGTGTGAATTTGGACTTTGATTTGCTTACAATTTGGACTTTCATAACAATGGTAGCGAAATAACAAGTACTGGGTAGAAATTTTCCGACAAATTAAAAAAGACAATTTTTATAAAAATCGCTATTCTTGTTATCTCGCTGTTTTCGTTTGTGTTTCTAACCACTTTAGGATTTGGTGTGAATTTTAATTTTGATTTGCTTACAATTTGGATTTTCATAGCAATGGTAGCGGAATAACAAGGACTAGGTAAGCGATTTTCCAAAAAATTAAAAAAGACAATTTTTCTGAAAATTGCTATTTTTGTTATCTCGCTGTTTTCGATTGTGTTTCTAACCACTTTAGAATTTGGTGTGAATTTCAATTTTGATTTGCTTACGCTTCGGACTTTCATAGCAATGATAGCGGAATAACAAGTACTGGGTAGCGATTTTCCAAAAAATTAAAAAAGACAATTTTTCTGCAAATCGCTAATTTTTGTTATCTTGCTGTTTTCGTTTCTGTTCTTAACCACTTTAGAATTTGGTGTGAATTTGAATTTTGATTTGCTCACAATTTGGACTTTCATAGCAATGGTAGCGGAATAACAAGTACTGGGAAGCGATTTTCCAAAAAACTCAAAAAGACAATTTTTCTGAAAATCGCTATTTTTGTTATCTCGCTGTTTTCGTTTCTGTTCCTAACCACTTTGGAATTTGGTGTGAATTTCAATTTTGATTTGCTTACGATTTGGACTTTCATAGCAATGATAGCGGAATAACAAGGACTAGGTAGCGATTTTCCGAAAAATTAAAAGAGACAATTTTTCTCGAAAAACCATGAGACTTTTACTGAGGTCATGTTTGTTTATTCCGATAGGTCCGGAGCCAATCTAACCCCCGTGTCACTCTGACGTGCTAGATTTGGTACACGCTGTATATATGATATATATATATATATACACAAAGCAGTGATCGTACGAGAATCTTGTAGATTCCTTAAGATGAGAGACGCTTGCTAAATATCAGATCCTATTCCGCACAGCATCTAAATAGAGACGTCCGAGTAAGAGCGGAGAGCGAGAGAGAGAGACATTGCTAATTGTACGATGACGAGAAACTGGCTATGGAAATTCAGGTTTTATTACAAATCGTCGACATACCGGTGTTTCATATACGAATCAATGACTTTTGCTATTCAGAAAATATGATTTAATTATAGACGATGTTACGAACCGACAGTAGTGAACGCGTGGTCGATACGCTCCTTCGGCGATCTCCCATGTTAAGCAAGTATTAGCCGCGGTCATTACTGCGACCGGTGATCATTTAGCCGTGCACTGACTTCCACGCCGACTACCGAGCGTGAAGCACATTTTTTCTGCGTTACTGCTGATGGTAATCACAATTGGAATTCACTGAAAACAAAAGCCGCCTGCATCGACACTCAAAACAAAAGCTGTTTGTATCGACACAGGTTTTCCGCAGTTTCCCCGTGCCCATGACAAACGCGATACAGTGTAGCTAAGACGTTTGCGGATGCAATGGAAGTTGGATTAGCTTAGCGAATTGCGGACAGGGAGCGATAAGGAGAAAAATGGAAAAAAATGGAAAAAAATGCAATTGAGAAGGGTAATGTAAAAAACCCGAAAGAGTATATGGACGATGTTATCTAATAATTCAAGTGAAAATTGTCACGATCGTGTATACTCGATAATTCAAGTGAAATATCATTTAATTAAACGAATTTACAATATATCGTTAATATGAAAACGAATATTTCAAAAATAAATCACTCCAGAAATCAATTCTATTTTAAAAAATCGTAATAAGTAGAAATGTAACAAAAAAAAACAGGTTTCTTTTTAAATAAAATTTTGGAACAAAAATTAACCGTGTTATATTTGTACTGTTTGCACGTACGTATCGAAGATTATCCGGTCAACGTGTGGTTAAGGGCGGAAATAGGGTTAGGACAGCGTTTTCTCAATGATTTTCATGAATTTTTTTATAGTATAAAAAATGAATATAATTTATTGAAACTCTGAGAAAATTATATACATATATTTAAGTATATACTATAAAATTTTTGAAGAATTTCCGTGAAAAACACCAAAAATATTAGCGACCCCATATTGCAGGTCACAATCAGACTCAGCATTTTGCGTACATTCTGGAAGCCGCAATTTTCATCTGAAATCAAACGAGGTTGGAATTTACTTTTATTATATGTCTCTCTTCTATATGAACCTAAATGCTATCAAAAAAATAGAAAATTGAATTTTTTACAGGGATCAAAACGAAAGAGCATGATTTTTTGCCATTTTTTACAACTTTATTTGCAAAAAAAAATTATTTTAAATAATGATAATATTACGATTTATTAGGTTCATATAGAGCGCGATACTCTGGAGAAAGTAACTGCCAATTTTCAAAACGATTGGTTGAAAACTTTTCAAGCTAGCGTGTACGCAAGTTAAAAAAAAGTCGTTTTCAGAAAAACGCGTTTGAAAAAATAGTACAAAGAAAAACAAGCAATATGGGGTCGCTAATATTTTATAGTATATACTTAAATATATGTATACAAATTTTATAGTATATACTTAAATATATGTATAAAATATTCTCAAAGTTTCAATAAATTATATTCATTTTTTATAGTATAAAAAAATTCATGAAAATCATTGAGAAAACGCTGTCCTAGCCCTATTTCCCCCCTTAATGGCTTATAACAATAGAACGATTCGGAATTTTCATTAAAAATTTTGGGAACATATTTTTCAATAGTTTTACTAACAATTTATGAAATAAAAAAAAAATCGATTTTTTGAACCGTCTAACCCTATTTCCCCCCTTAAGAGCTGTAGAGACGTGGAATTGATGTTAGAATACAGAGAGAAAGAGAGCAAGAGAAAATCATTTCTATTTTAAAAAATCATAATAATTAGAATTGTAACAAGAAAAAAACAGGTTTCTTTTCAAATAAAATTTTGGAACAAAAATTAACTGTGTTATATTTGTACTGTTTGCACGTACATATCGAAAATTATCTCGGTCAACGTGTGGTTAAGAGCTGTAGAGACTACACACGTGGAATTTATGTTAGAGTACAGAGAACGAGAGAGAGAGAGAGAGAGAAAGAGAAAACGCGTATATAGTACTACGAACCGTCATAGATGAGCACAATTTACAGTTACATAGTCGTTACCAGAATAAGCCAGGCTGCAGAGTGTACCGACAGATGTTAGATGAAGAGGATGAATGTTTGCATGTGAGTCTCGGCGATTTGTCGAGAAAGTTGAAAAATTGTTTCTCTCTCTCTCTTTTCTCTTTTTGTTCTCTCTCTCTCTCTCTCCCATGTGTTCTTTCTCTTTCTAATAAATAAATGGATAAACAACGACTGGAGAATTGCCCTGAGGTATGAGGATGGAACAAATTGCGAGGGTTGTACGCGTTAGAAAAATTGGCAACAGGTGCGCGAGACGAAAACTCATTATAAGCGTAGAAGTTCTCATTTTTTTTGGACACGTTAAAATTCTCCGATGTAATAAAACAATTTCAAGAAAAAAAAAATGATATCGTGATGCAAATAAAAATATAATAATGAGAAAGACGAGATGAACCAGGAGAAAAATAAGAATGCGGCGGCGGCGTTGAGGCTGAGTTCCGAGAAAAGTGTAACCTGGTTATCTCAGTCAACTTGATTAACTCACCGGCGAGAGACGAGATACTTTTCGCGTGAAAATATGCTTCTGAAGCCCGAGGGTATTTTAATCAGGATTGCGCTGTTGACATGGGTACACGGCTAGTGACGAAGGACGGAAAATTCTTCAAGATGGTCATTTTATTTTTTTCTAGAAAATTATCTGTTGTTATGCACCGTCAGGACTCTTCTAGTTAAATGAAAATATGAAGTATCTAAAATATAAAGTGAAATTCTAATCTTCGTTTGTTCTTACAAATAGTACATTACAAATAGTACATTACAAATAGTATTTTAAAAAAACGAAGAAAAAAACAAATCATGAGACATTTTTTATTTTCGCCTTTTCCCAATGATATTTTGACCGATCGACAAAAACTCGGCGTTATTCGTAATCAGCGGAAAATTTCCAATTAAATAGGGTATCGAAATATTGAAAAAAATAAATAAAATTGTATACCACTTTTTTGCCCACTTTTTCACAAATCAAAAAATGTCGAAATTTCAAACGGCCATAACTCTGCTCCCGTTTGATCGATTTTCAATTTTGAGGGGGGTTTTGTAAACGTCTCGAATAGACTAAGAGAATGCATTTTGGATCATCCCGATATGTCAATTATTTTAGCCATGAGAGCAGGTTGAAAATCGGCGAAAAAAATGAGAAGGGGTATGTATGGAAAAATTCGCAAAAATCGCGATTTTAGTGAAGCCACTTCTGTTTCAAATTATCTTTTAGGACGCTATATCGATGTATTTTGATCCGCTGATTACGAATTCAGTAGCCATTTCTTTGAGAAACTCGAAATTTCATTGAAAATCGTCCAAAAAGTGATTTTTTCGATTTTTGCGTTTTTCCCATTAATTTTTCAAGTTTTCAACAAAAACTCGGTGTTATTCGTAATCAGCAGAAAATTTCCGATCGAATAGGGTATTGAATCATTAAAAAAAAAAAAGAAAAAAAATTTTTTGTCATTTTTTGCCTACTTTTTTAGAACCTTAAAATGTTGAAATTTCAAATGGCGATAACTTAACTCCCGTTTCATCGATTTTGAATTTTGAGGGGAGTTTTGTAAACCTCTCGAGTAGATTTAGAGAATGCATTTTGGATCATCCCGATATCTTAATTATTTTAGCCATGAGAGCAGGTTGAAAATCGGCAAAAAAAATGAGAAGGGGTATGTATGGAGAAATTCGCAAAAATCGATGGTCCGAATTTAAAAATCTGTGAAAAATCGAAAAATAATGATAGCACAATGATTCAAACGCCATTTTAAAGGGTTTTCGATCACGAAAAGAATGAGCACAGAGTGGGGTTCCAACTCCATCCGGAAGCAACGTTACAGCAATTTTAGTGAAGCCACTTCTTTTTGGCCGAAATGCAAAATAAGTTTTTAATTTTTTAATTTTCTTTCAGGACGCTATTTCCATGTATTTTCCCCCCCTGATCACGAATCCGCTATCCATTTTCACGAAAAATAGCAATTTCTATGGAAAATCATCAAATACTCGACCGTACGATTTTCCCCATAGATATTTCAAGCTATCGCCAAAAACTCAATGTTATTCGTAATCAGCGAAAAATTTCCGATCGAATAGTACATTGAGAGGTAGAAAAAAAATTGAAAAAAAAAATTCTTCAATACTTTGCCCACATGTTCATTCGTTCATAAGACTTGCGAGGTCCCTTCATAAACCCAAGACGCCGAGTGGTCCAACGAACGACCACTGTCCCCTGCAACGCGAATAAATAACAGAAGATTAAAAAAACTGGATAAATCTCGCAAATAGAAAGATACGGAAAGACGTGAACCGCGTATTCAGCGTTATACAAAACGAAATAGACCACTTCCGGCAACGATTATGTACGAAAGGGGGAAAAAGATAAGAAGCCACGGAGAGATGGCTCTCTTTCTCTTTCCCTCTCGATGGATCCCGAGGCAAAATTGCGAGGACTTGAAACGAAAGGTGTTTGGCTATCAGTTCGCCAGAGATCGCGTACTGCGAAGAGCGGGGAGAGGGAGGATAAATCTTTCCCTCCCAGCAATTGCTGTTCATCTTCTTCCCCGAAGAAGAAGAAGAACAAGAAGAAGAAGAACAACAAGAAGAATAACAAGAGAAAAAGGGATGAAGATAGGGAATTAGAGGGAACTCTCATGAGGTAGATAAATGAAAGAAAATAAGTTGCTAAGTGCAGGCAAGATCACCGGCACGCACGTTTCAACTATATACACATGTGTGTGCGCGCGGGTACGTGTGTTTGTACATTGGACAGGTTGGAAAGGAAAACTGCCCTTAATGGCAGTCGGAGAACCGACGAGAAACGAAGTAAAATAAATAAATTAAAAAAAAAAAATCAAGGATTAATAAGAATAATGGTACAGTGGGGATAATTTTACCGGGTACATCGTGTAAGAAAATGATCATTAACGCTACCAGCCATCAGAGAAAGACAGAGGGAGAGAGAGAGAAAGAGAGATGCGTTCGAGATACCTCGAGCAAAGCATTAAAAGAAAAAAAGTGGCAAGAAGCAAACGAGTGAAGCAACAAAACGTTAGGAGGTTGGTAAAGAGCTTCCCGATTCCTGCTATGACGTACAAATTTTCCTTCGAGTCTCTCTCACCCTTCCTAAACATAATCTGAGTCTGAAATATATCTAAATCGCTCGAAGCGTGTCTTTTTAGTGTTTTTTCTCGTCCTCTTCGGGATTAGTGTCTTCAGAAACGAGCATGCAGAGAGAGAGAGAGAAAGAAAAACAGAGAGAGAGAGAGAGAGAAAGAGAGGGGCAAAACTACTGTTGGTCGTCTTCGGAACTTCCGGTGAATTTCACGAGGGGTGTATATACGACGACGTATGGTCTGGCCGGGCGTGGGCCCCGTGAGAAAGTACGTTGTGGACTCAGAAAACGTGCGACCGCGCTAGACGAAAAATAAGTACAAATTGTTCTAACATTATGAGAATATATGAACACTGTCCGAATCCTCCGGTGCCATCGGTACGTGTCTTGGACGCATAAACCACGAGACTACCTTAAGTGGGGAAATAGGGTTAGGACAGCGTTTTCTCAATGATTTTCATGAATTTTTTTATAGTATAAAAAATTAATATAATTTATTGAAACTTTGAGAATATTTTATACATATATTTAAGTATATACTATAAAATTCTTGAAGAATTTCCTTGAAAAAAACCGACGATATTAGCGACCCCATATTGCAGGTCACAATCAGACTCAGCATTTTGCGTACATTCCGGAAGCCGCAATTTTCATCCGAAATCAGACGAGGTTGAAATTTACTTTTATTATATGTCTCTGTTCTATATGAACCTAAATGCTATGAAAAAAATAGAAAATTGAATTTTTTACAGGGGTCAAAACAAAAAAGCATGATTTTTTGCCATTTTTTACAACTTTATTTGCGAAAAAAAAATTATTTTAAATAATGATAATATTCCAATTTTAGGTTCATATAGAGCGCAATACTGTGAAGAAAGTAAGTGCCAATTTTCAAAACGATTGGTTAAAAACTTTTCAAACTAGCGTGTACGCAAGTTGAAAAAAAGTCGTTCAAAAATTATTGTATACAGTCGCTGATAAACGCAGTCAGTATGATAAACGCTCTATTTTGAAATCTCGATTTATTTTGTAGTTTTTCTGGAAAAAAATCCCCAAAAAAGCCTATTTTTTTCGGCCTTTAGAGTGGCCTAACCCGTTAAGGGAGGAAATAGGGTTAGGACAGCGTTTTCTCAATGATTTTCATGAATTTTTTTATAGTATAAAAAATGAATATAACTTATTGAATCTTTGCGAATATTTTGTACATATATTTAAGTATATACTATAAAATTTTTGAAGAATTTCCGTGAAAAACATCGAAAATATTGGCGACCCCATATTGCAGGTCACAATCAGACTCAGCATTTTGCGTACATTCTGGAAGCCGCAATTTTCATCCGAAATCAAACGAGGTTGAAATTTACTTTTATTATATTTCTCTCTTCCATATGAACCTAAATGCTATGAAAAAAATATAAAATTGAATTTTTACAGGGGTGAAAACAAAAAAGCATGATTTTTTGCCAATTTTTACAACTTTATTTGCAAAAAAAAATTATTTTAAATAATGATAATATTCCAATTTTAGGTTCATATACAGCGCAATACTGTGAAGAAAGTAAGTGCCAATTTTCAAAACGATTGGTTGAAAACTTTTCGCACTAGCGTGTACGCAAGTTCAAAAAAAGTCGTTCAAAAATTATTGTATACAGTCGCTGATAAAGGCAGTCAGTATGATAAACGCTCTATTTTGAAATCTCGATTTATTTTGTAGTTTTTCTGGAAAAAAATCCCCAAAAAAGCCTATTTTTTTCGGCCTTTAGAGTGGGCTAACCCGTTAAGGGAGGAAATAGGGTTAGGACAGCGTTTTCTCAATGATTTTCATGAATTTTTTTATAGTATAAAAAATGAATATAACTTATTGAATCTTTGCGAATATTTTGTACATATATTTAAGTATATACTATAAAATTTTTGAAGAATTTCCGTGAAAAACATCGAAAATATTGGCGACCCCATATTGCAGGTCACAATCAGACTCAGCATTTTGCGTAGATTCTGGAAGCCACAATTTTCATCCGAAATCAAACGAGGTTGGAATTTACTTTTATCATATGTCTCTCTTCTATATGAACCTAAATGCTATGAAAAAAATAGAAAATTGAATGTTTTACAGTGGTCTAAACAACAAAGCATGATTTTATGCCATTTTTTACAACTTTATTTGCAAAAAAAAAATTATTTCAAATAATGATAATATTTCGATTTTAGGTTCATATAGAGCGCAATACTGTGAAGAAAGTAAGTGCCAATTTTCAAAACGATTGGTTGAAAACTTTTCAAACTAGCGTGTACGCAAGTTGAAAAAAAGTCGTTTTCAGAAAAACGCGTTTGAAAAAATCGCGCGCTCGTGGCCTGAAGGAGAGCTACTCACTTTAATGGCTTATAACAATAGAACGAGTCGGAATTTTCATTTAAAATTTTGGGAACATATTTTTTCAATAATTTTACTAACAATTTATGAAATAAAAAAAAAATCGATTTTTTGAACCGTCTAACCCTATTTCCCCGCTTAAAAGGGATTAACAAATCATTTGTAATTCCGTAGATACAGAATAATGGCGCGAATAACCGAGGCAGAAACGTTGAAATTTTTTTGGCGATACAATTTCAACTGTTCGAATGTTCTGGAAATTCAGTATTAAAAATTCTAACGATTTGATAAGTTTTTTTTTTCATATCGATAGCAGCTTTTGAAATAAACAAAGAATTATTATTTTTTCTATCAATAACCGAAAGACAAAGGATTGCAAAATGGCTGAAAAGCGATAGGAGCTTTTATAAAACTCATGAAGTAACTTGTCGAACGAGAAAATAAAAAATAAAAATGTCTTTAAAAATCTAAAGGCTTGAATACCATGTTTTTCCTGCGAATTAAAAGGACCATTTTCCAACTTCTCGAAGCTTCCTCAAGGTACTAGGTCAAATCTACACGAGAAAATTAAATAATTCAACAAAATTTCATAGAAAAAAAAATGGGACATTGTCAAGAACTGGGTCCTTTTTTTAGCCTCGTTTTTGGATTGTCATGTGGAAAAAAAAAAAAGAAAAATAACAATCGGACAAGTTGCGCTCGAGAGAAAGAGACCCAGTGTATGTGTGTGTGTGTATGTGGAGAAAAACGCGGAGGTAACATTGGCCAAGCATATAAAAGCATAGAAAAGAATCGACAAGACCTCTATATGCTCGGCTGGCGTTCATAAGGTGAACACTCGTGTGCTTTGCGCTCAGCCAGGCGTGGTTCCCCGTGTACGGAATCATGGGGCCATGTATATATACTACACTTCACGAGCTTCGTAAAGCGCAGAGAGAGAGAAAGAGAGAGAGAGAGAGAGAGAGAGAGAACTCTCAACCTCTCTACTCCTTCTTATTGCCGCTGCGTCGAGTATCTCGATGTGCAAACCACACGCTGTGCTTACTTGCTGCTGCTGTACGCGCCGACTATGCCGACGGGTTTCGAAAGGAGAAGAAAAAAAAAAAATCTTGAGATACCTAGTCAGATACTTGGAGAGAGGGGGGGGGGGGACAGAGGGGCAGGAGGAGGCATGTGTGTATCGAGAAAATGGGATGAGAATGTGGAAAGACCGATATAGTAAGTTATATACATGTATACCTCGTACAGCATCACCGTATATACATGTACAGGGTGATACAGAATAGATAGACGTGGTGAACAATTTTTTTATGTGCCTTGAACAACACCTAATGGCAGTTTTATTGGTTCGCTTTTTTTTTCTTTTTTTTTCTTCTATTACCAACAGCTTTGAGAACCATTGTAAAACATCAAGGTTAAATGAGTGCTAAATTTTTTCGAATTGTTTAAAAAAATTTTAAGCCGATTTTGCGAGTAACCTTGATACTTCAAGGGTACGTTTTATTTTAAGGAAAGTTTCATTTTACGTCACGCAAATTATGGATGATACTGTCGTGTATCCAGTGGGATAAAAAAAAATTGTAGCGATAAATTAGTGAAAAATTTGAGTAGTTTGTGTCAGTTTCCAACAAGGGATATTTTTGTTCAATTTTTGGTTTTTTTTTTTTTTTTTTAGATTAAATTGTGATATCATTCACTGCATCGACTGCAAATGTAAAAATAACAGAAATTTTAGTAGCTTGTATCAATTTCCAACGAGAGGCATTTTTGTTCAATTTTTGGTTTTTTTTTTAGAATAAATTGTGATATCATTCAATACATCGATTGCAAATGTTAAAAAAAAAAGAAATTTGAGTAGTTTGTGTCAATTTCCAACAAGACATTTTTTTTCCAATTTTTGGTTTTTTTTCTTTAGAATAAATTGTGATATCATTCAATGAATCGATTGCAAATGTAAAAAAAAAAGAAATTTGAGTAGTTTGTGTCATTTTCCAACAAGAGATATTTTTGTTCAATTTTTGGTTTTTTTTTTTTAGAATAAATTGTGATATCATTCAATGCATCGATTGCAAATGTAAAAAAAAAGAAATTTGAGTAGTTTGTGTCATTTTCCAACAAGAGATATTTTTGTTCAATTTTTGGTTTTTTTTTTTTTTTAGAATAAATTGTGATATCATTCAATACATCGATTGCAAATGTTAAAAAAAAAAAAGAAATCTGAGTAGTTTGTGTCAATTTCCAACAAGAAATGTTTTTTTTTTCAATTTTCGGTTTTTTTTCTTTAGAATAAATTGTGATATCATTCAATGCATCGACTGCAAATGTAAAAACAAAAGAAATTTGAGTAGTTTGTGTCAATTTCCAACAAGGGATGTTTTGTTCAATTTTTGTTTTTTTTTAGAATATAATGTGATATCGTTCAATAGTTTAATAGCAAATGTAAACAAAAAATGAAAAAGAACGATTCGCTCGGTACGTTTGAAATCATTGACGTTCGAGAGTGTATAATCTACTTTGAATCACCCTATAGAGTGACGCTGTCCCGATGAATCGATCGATCGATCGATCGAGTAACTCGCGCCGATTCCCAGGAACAAGAGTTCGTAGATCTTGCCCGTGTCAACGAGTTATTACTGTCAAGTTTTTTTTCTTTTCTTTTTTTTTTTTTTCATTCTCAAATTATTGATCCGCGTTGGAATTTTTTCGAGCGAAACGTTGTTGGGGGGAGGTTTTTTTTTTGCTTCTTTCTAATTAATGGCCGCCCGTGGCTATATACGAAACTGACGGTGAGACATGCTCATTAGAAGAGGTTTTTTCCTCTCAGCTACAGACAGAATATCGTGAGATTCGTCATGTCCAAACTATCGAAAAAATAAAATAAAATAAAATAAAAATAAAATAACAATAATAGCAATTTCGATCGAAAGTTAATTTTTTTTTAATCGATTTCGGTTTTTTCAAACAGAAGCGCTTTTTTGTAGATGAAATTGTTTTAACGCTACGAACGTTATTTATTTTTTTGTACTTACCCGACGTCTCAGGTGACTCTTTCGATCCACTCGATTCTCTGCAATTTTTCGTACAGCATGTCCATCGACGATCGGTATCGGATCTGCGGAAAAAGATATGTACAGAAATATTATTTTTAACGATCGATTCAAAGATCCATTCGTGAAATTCTCCATTGTTAACGACTCTTAACAATTTGTTCCTCGTACTTTGAGTTAAAAGTAACGGAACAAAACATAAAACGATTTTTAACGATCTATAGAACGTGCCGAGAGATTTTTACTGAATTCGCTCGATGAGATCGCTTAAAGATTATTTTCTTAAGTGTACAACGAAACGCGGAAAATGTTAGGAATTATTTGCGTGTACGTTGTGTTACTTTTTATCTATCGGGAAGTAGTTTAGCAAATTTTTTTTTCCTCCATTCGATCAGAGTACCGGATGGTCGAATAAATTTACTGGAAAATTTCCGTAACTTGCAGTCCTTGGTAGACGCAAATATTTTTGTATGCAAAAAAAAAAATTGATGATTATTTTTCGATATGAAAAATATTCATTAAAAAATTAGTGATCGTTTCTCAATGATAAAACGTTACAAAGTTCATTGTTAATTTTGTTTTTTTTTTACAATTTTTTTTCTACTAGATATAGGGTATTTTTTTTGTTCCAACAAAACGGAGAATCTCTCGCGAGAATTCGATCGAAATCCACCGGATCTCGAATAGATTAAGGGTACATCGGATCGGGTTCACGTGTTTCGCGCTTCTCGGTCCACGAAGTCCACGAGCCTTCTTATATACAGCAGAGCGAATAGGAAAAGCTACACATCAGAAAACAAACGCAACTATTGCCTCCTTACATAGCCACACACATACGTATACGGGCGGTTCCATGCAAAATTGACAACCAAATAGAAAATTAACAAATTTTTTCATTTCCCCTTTTGAGGGGGGAAATAGGGTTAGGACAGCGTTTTCTCAATGATTTTCATGAATTTTTTTATAGTATAAAAAATTAATATAATTTATTGAAACTTTGAGAATATTTTATACATATATTTAAGTATATACTATAAAATTTTTGAAGAATTTCCTTGAAAAACACCGAAGATATTAGCGACCTCATATTGCAGGTCACAATCAGACTCAGCATTTTACGTACATTCTGGAAGCCGCAATTTTCATCTGAAATCAAACGAGGTTGGAACTTACTTTTATTATATGTCTCTCTTCTATATGAACCTAAATGCTATCAAAAAAATAGAAAATTGAATTTTTTACAGGGGTCTAAACAAAAAAGCATGATTTTTTGCCAACGTTATTTGCAAAAAAAAAATTATTTTAAATAATTTTTAAAGCCATTAAAGTGAGAGCCACTCACTTTAATGGCTTATAACAATAGAACGAGTCGGAATTTTCATTTAAAATTTTGGGAACATATTTATCAATAGTTTTACTAACAATTTATGAAAAAAAAAAAAATCGATTTTTTGAACCGTCTAACCCTATTTCCCCCCTTAAGTTCGTGTGTCGTGCAAGATTTTTCTGTGGAAAAATCGTTCAAACGAAAAGTCACGATTTTCCATTTTCGTAAAGCTTCCGGAGTCGTTGAACGAGCAGTTTCACGTAAGGGATCATTGAAAGTTACGGAAAGTTGAAAAAAACAAAAACAAAGTCAATTCGATTGGGCCAAAAAATTTTGTAAAATTATAACTCCGAAAGGAAGGCTGTGAAAAAAATATTTAAAAAATTCAATACACTCTGACAATTCGGATGAACGATATAAGAAAAAAATTGTTTATCAAAAGAAATTCTGGTGAGAATTGAAAGTTGGTCGATATGAGATTGAACGACTGATATATTAGTTATAATATACGTTGCACGGTGTATGGGCCACCGGAATAAATTATCCTAGTGTCTTGTTGCCCTCGTCTTTAAGTACTACAACGATTTGTACGCCTTTCTCTCTCTCTCTCCCTCTTTGTGGATAAAGTGGTGGGATGATACCGGAAGCGAAGTCAGAACGGCGGAACATCTACGGACGTTCGCTCAATGGAAAGTTCGGTGTCTTTCAGTACGGCCAAGAGGCTCGTTGTCGGGTGGTTGCTTCGAGCGCCCGCGACAAGTGTTTTATTTAGAAAAAAAAAAAAAAAAGGTAGAAAGAAGAAAAAAAACAAAATCACAAACAGACTAATTCATGCGCTTCAACGATTCGAAACGAGAGGACAAAAACAGAGTTTTTAACAAGTTCTAAAACAGACAAGAAAAAAAAAAAAAAAGTTAAAAATTCACCGACTCGTTGTCTCTTCAGGCCTGCAGTCACCAAATTCACGAATCCTTCGAGCTTGAAATTAATTCAACGTCGAAAACTTTTTCGTACTTTTCATCTATTGCTGTATTTATTTACATTCATTTTTTTCTTTCGTTTTCGTTGGAGTGGTAAAAAAAGTTTGTCGTTAACGTTTCATCGCAGGCTATTTTTTTTTCTTCCCTATGTCGTGTGAATTAATTGTGATACATAAAATAGAAATGGTAGAAAGGGAATGATAGCGAGTGTCGAAATTGAATACAAAGTTGAAATTCTCGGAGTCTGTGCTTCGGAGGAGTTTTTCGATGATTAAGAGAGTTTCAAAGCGGGAAAGTGTTTTATTGGTGTTAGCATCTCGTCAGAGAGATGGTCAGCCAACACGCAATGGCCACGACAGTTCGTAAAGTGAAGCAGGAAAATCGTCTGAGGCGACAAAATCATAATCAAGGTATAAAGTACAGCGCGGACGAGAAAAAGAGAGAGAGAGAGATGAAAATATATTAACTAACGAATGAGAGAGAAAACGTTGATTCGCGTATGGCTCACGCAACTCTCGTTACCGCATGAAATCCCTCTACCCGGGAGCTTTGCGTGTTTGTGCGGTTTCGTGATGATATACAAACCCCCACCGCCATACAAGGGAAGGCCCCCCCTCGCCCTGGTCCAGCAGTACTACACACGTGATAATCTAATAATCAATTAACTGCTCGGAACGTGAAACGCTTGTTCGTATGGGAATTATATAATTGCGAGAGATATCTGCATGATTAATTAAAAGTTTACGCAATTTTTCGTTCGTTGATTTTTCCATTTTTCAGCGAACCAAAAAAATTTCATTTGAATACAATTTCTTTCGTGAAAATCAATTTTGCAGAAAAATAAAATAAAATCAAACGTAATGACGTGATTTTAACTAATTGGTAAGAGAGAATTTATTAATTCACGTATGGTTTGTTGATATATTTGGTAAAATTTAGAAATTATTGTATAATATATTTATTTCTTACTAGGTGTGCCCCGCGGTTTCATCCACGTTACATTTTTGTCCCCCGATTCAACGCGCCGTTGCCGCCGCTCCTTAGGAGCATAGCATAAAGTTATGTGGTGTTAAACCTTCCTGAATAAACGGGCTATCTAATGCAAAAAGAATTTCACAAATCGGATTAGTATTTCATGAGATTAGCGCGTTCAAACAAACAAACTCTCCAGCTTTATTAGAACATAGTATGGATATAGTAGTTTATTAGTGAGATAGTAAGATTAGGGTAATAACTTGAATTTACATAGCTTAAGGGGGGAAATAGGGTTATGACAGCGTTTTTACAATGATTTTCATGAATTTTTTTATAGTATAAAAAATGAATATAATTTATTGAAACTTTGAGAATATTTTATACATATATTTAAGTATATACTATAAAATATTAGCGACCCCATATTGCAGGTCACAATCAGACTCAGCATTTTGCGTACATTCTGGAAGCCGCAATTTTCATCTGAAATCAAACGAGGTTGGAATTTACTTTTATTATATGTCTCTCTTCTATATGAACCTAAATGCTATGAAAAAAAAAAGAAAATTGATTTTTTACAGGGGTCAAAACAAAAAAGCATGATTTTTTGCCATTCTTTACAACTTTATTTGCAAAAAAAAAATTGTTTTAAATAATGATAATATTCCGATTTTAGGTTCATATAGAGCGCAATACTATGAAGAAAGTAACTGCCAATTTTCAAAACGATTGGTTGAAAACTTTTCAAACTAGCGTGTACGCAAGTTTAAAAAAAGTCGTTTTCAGAAAAACGCGTTTGAAAAAATAGTACCAAGAAAAACAAGCAATATGGGGTCGCTGATATTTTATAGTATATACTTAAATATATGTATAAAATATTCTCAAAGTTTCAATAAATTATATTCATTTTTTATACTATAAAAAAATTCATGAATATTATTGAAAAAACGCTGTCCTAACCCTATTTCCCCCCCTAATGGCTTATAACAATAGAACGAGTTGGAATTTTCATTTAAAATTTTGGGAACATATTTTTCAATAGTTTTACTAACAATTTATGAAATTAAAAAAAAATCGATTTTTCGAACCGTCTAACCCTATTTACCTCCTTAAAGCCTTAACAAATGAACGGGCTATCTATATGCAAAAAGAATTTTTCAAATCGGATAAGTATTTCCTGAGATTAGCGCGTTCAAACAAACAAACGAACAAACAAACAAACTCTCCAGCTTTATTATAGTATATAGTAAGATTCGTGTAAATTTTAACTGAATCCAAAGGAACATGAGATTTCGGGGAGATTGAAATATTTTTTTAATGACGCAATTCCAGAGAATATGCAATTTTATTGCGATAAGACAGAGAATAACGATTTATGAATGCACGCAAACCGAGCAAGATGCACTCGCCGGGGTTGCAGTAAACGTTTCAGGCTCGTTTAACACCCGCAACAATATATACCATATACAATAATAATTACCGTTAACTAATCCACGCTGGTTTTAACAATGAATAAGAGAGAAATATGTAATTATTGTTAATGAGAATACATTGGTTCCACTAGGGGAACCATGACGCCCGTTCTACGTAATATTGTTGAGAATAAATTGCTCGAATTGGCAAATTTATGAAATCGCGAATTTACGATTGCTAATTCGCTGCTCACTATAGTTAAATCAGTGTAAAATTTTCTATCCCTCACAGAGAAAGATTTGTGATGAAAAAAAAAAATTGCCAGATTCTAAGGATGTGAATTACTCTAAAATGTCAAATAAAAATAATGTTTAAAAGTCCAAACTGCTGTAACTTTTAAATGTCCGAATTATTGTTTTTTTAATATAAAAATTGACCTCTTCTTGCTCGAGATATTGTTTTTATTGAATGAAATAAAAATGCTGCCAATTAAATAATTCGTCATTATCCGTTTGTTCGCTTTGTTGTTTTTGCAGATGAAGAAAATTCTTACAAATCGGCGCCAGGGCCGAAGCCGGTGCCGAATAATCAGCGAGACAATAATTGTCAGCGTAACAACGAGTCATCGTTATTGCGACAGCAGCCGATAATTGATTCGGTAATTTACGCTAATAGCACGAGAAACAGGCAGATCGAGCACGCCGATAGAACAAACGATTCCGGTCTAAGTTGTACCGGTCCGGAATACAGAATGCCACCGTTATACGGGGAGGAGCAGACTTCGAATCAGAATCAAACGACGACGAATCTTCAGACTCACAGTAACAAATTTCCGGTAAATCTTTTGTTTCTATTTTTTTCTTTGCTTTCTTCGACAAAAATAAATTCATTTTATCGAGTTTTCAATTGACAATGGATAGAAAAATGTCTGAAAATTTTGCACGCAAGTGGAGCTTCCTTTGTTCGAAATAATTATCGTGAATTTTTTAATTTTTAAATTTTATTAAAGATATTTGTTTGAGAGCCGAAACTCGTGAAATTTTCGAGCCATCTCAGGCCAAAATATTTTACACAAATCCATTATCATCATATACCGTTCTCATTATTTAATTTTCAGAACGTTCAAAACGTTCGAAATTTATGGAAACTTTTTGTTAAATCGCTATAAGCGTTCGTTGAGGTTTTAACTGTTGCAATTTTTGGTCTATCGTTTCAAAACGTCCTGCATGAAATTGGCCACCATCAAAGGATATATATTGTTAAACATCGAGAAAAGCGACAGAAGCATTAGGTATTTGTGTAATTATTTTTCAATTTTTCGAAAAAATCATTAAAAATCAAGCAAACCTCGCACCATCGACTCGACTAATAGAGCAAAAAAATGCTACAAACAAAAACTTGCATATATTGGCTTCCTCGTCATTTTTGCCGAAACACAAAATCATCTGCGAGGAAGTAAAGTATTGAAAAAGCTTCTTGCTGATGTAGGAACATTTTTGTGAATGTTCAAAAATGACGATTGAGTCACATTACGGACGTTACAATTCGCAAACAACACGTTTACATTGCTCAGCTAATTAACACTAAACGTACCGGCACATAAGCGATGATTTGACCCCTTATGAAATAAACGTTGATTTTTCGAAAGAAATTCTTAATTATTAAAGGAAATTAATTCGTAACATAACTTCTGATGTCAAATAAAATAATCAAACAAATTTACAGAAAGTCAGATGATCGAAAGAAATAGCAATGAATGTGAGAATTCAAAGTACATTTTGAAAAGGGTCATTTGATAGCCGCTTGGTACGTTTAGTATTAAAAAAAATCACCGGCAAACTATCGCTCCAGGATCACTTTCAATTTGCTCAAAATATCGATCGTATTTATCCTAATCATCGAGTTGGAACAAAAATAATTCTCATAAAAAATTACACAATTGTTATTCCATTCAATAGAAATATTTTACACTAAACGTACCGGCACATAAGGGATCATTTGACCGCTTATGAAATAAACGTTGATTTTTCGAAAGAAATTCTTAATTATTAAAGGAAATTAATTCGTCACATAACTTCTGATGTCAAATAAAATAATCAAACAAATTTACAGAAAGTCAGATGATCGAAAGAAATAGCAATGAATGTGAGAATTCAAAGTAATTTTTGAAAAGGGTCATTTGATAGCCGCTTGGTACGTTTAGTATTTAAAAAAATCACCGCCAAACTATCGCTCCAGGATCACTTTCAATTTGCTCAAAATATCGATCGTATTTATCCTAATCATCGAGTTGGAACAAAAATAATTCTCATAAAAAATTACACAATTGTTATCCCATTCAATAGAAATATTTGACACTAAACGTACCGGCGGATAAGGAATCATTTGACCTCTTATGAAATAAGCGTTGATTTTTCGAAAGAAATTCTCAATTATTAAAGGAAATTCATTCGTAACATAACTTCTGATGTCAAATAAAATAATCAAACAAATTTACAGAAAGTCAGACGATCGAAAGAAATAACAATGAATGTAGGGATTTAAAGTAAATTTTGAAAGCAGTCATTTGACCTCCGTTCGGTACGTTTAGTGTTAAATTGCTTTCGAAAATAAATAAATAGCCACAGAAAGGAATAAACGAAGGAAATTAAGTGAATAAAATAAACGTAAATTTTTTTTGTGCAACCTGTTGAATAAATGAAGATCACACGTGTCGTGAGTATAACTCAGAAGTTCTAGGGGTTTTTTAAATCCGGTGAAATGTTTGGGCAAAGAGACAGCGGTTACAATCGTAAGATGCCATTTTTGAATGATGATAATGATGATGATGGTTGTATATATAGACACGTTTGTTGCGTTATACGTTTCTTGGGAATGTTCTCATAGTCTGCTGTTTTATAGAGACAGGAGGGTAAAGTAAAAGAGACAAAGGCTTTGGGTTGCTTTTACTCGAAGTATAGCTCTTCTATATATCCCATAAACATATATATATACGAAAGTCTTTATATATACCGTTTACCGGAAACGGAGTTACGATAGCCGTTCGGATACCACGTCACTTTTCGTCCCTCCCCTCTGAAAGGCACCCAGTTCTCCGGACTCCCTTACCAGGCAAATCTGTTGTTGCTTCTTTTGTGATTCATATTAGTCCATGCACGATAGACCCAATTCTTTTATTTTACTTAAAAGGAATTTTTTTTTTTTCCCCTAGTTTCACGAGGGTCAAATCTATTTTTCTCGGTCGCGAGACCGAGACTTTTACGAAGAAACTTTTACGAAGCAGCGGGTGTGCTTTGGGGGAAATATGTTATACAGTAAATATTGGATTACGTGCTATCACGAAAAGTCAGACGGTAGAAATATTTCATTATTGATAATTGAATCGCCAGCGAGATAAGATCTATATAAAAGCCGATATATTCATATTCATGTATGGTAAATATTCAACGACCTAGTATATTTTTATACAATTTATTTTTTATTAAAATCAATACTAAGGTGAACGTATCTCAATAATTCCACCTCATCCCCAATATCCGAAAACGCTACTGAGCGTTATAAAAAAAAAAATCACCAAAGCAACAGTTTTTAAGAACATGAAATATGAGAAAAATATTTTCCATCAATGATTTTTACGAAAAATAAACTAAAGCTGAGGAAAAATATGCTTTTCTTGCGATATTAATTACGTTTACTTTTTTTAAAAGTACACTTATACTTTAATGAATTTCAGATTGAGCGCGAGGTTGTTTTGTCGTCGACCGATAAAAATTCGAAAATTCCTATATTACACGAGTACAAACAGCGTGGCGCCGGAAGAGTGGCGATCGCACCGGATGCTCCGATCAAGCAACAAGCCTGGGTCCAGGAGGTAAAAGAAATAATTCTTTAATTCCGTTTTCTTTTCTTCTTTTCTCATTCGCTCAAATTGCCTCCACTCCCTCTCGAAAAATCCCATCGTTTACACGATCCCAGATGATTTATAGCGCAATTCATTGTGTCGAAAAGAAATGCTGTGTGTATAAAGAGCTTAAAGAGCCAACGTCCTGTCCTAGTTTCGCGAAAAGGACAGAGTTAAGAGAGAGAGAGAGAGATCGTTCAAAGAGTCACAGAGTCTTGTTCATTTATGGACGCTGAGGGAAAGCCTTTTCTTTCTTTCTCTCTCTCTCTCTCTCTCTCTCTTTCGTTCTCTCGTGGTACTCGAGTCTCGAGAATGCAACGCGATTTAAAATTTATAACACGACCAATCATCGTACTTCTTCAACCTCGATTCGCTCTATTATTTATTGTACAGTTATCGAGCGTTATTCGATGCCGAGAATACACGAGAAAATTTATATTGATGCTCGAGCAAAATGCTCGAGATTCGTTCGAAAAGATGCAACAGGATGTATCGAGGACACGATGAAAAAAAAAAAGAAAAAAATGACGTAAATGACGAGATAGAAACACACGAGTCACGCGCCAACGGACTTACATTTTTCTTTTCTTTCTTTCAACGATCTCTATAAATTTGACGCTTCTTACTTTTATTGGTACTTAAATTACCGTGACAAACTGGCCAATCTAATTTCGATGTGCGGAAAAAAATGTCAGAAAATCTATGAGAATTATTTATCATGTAAATTTATATAAAAAAAAATCGCTAATATTGAAAATAAGTTTCTGTAACGAAAAAAAAAAAACTGCAACACGTTTCACGCGATTTATTATTAAAGTATTAAAAAAATGTTGTCCCTGACAACTTTGAAAAACTCATATTCGTATTATATCTTTGTGGAAAACCAGTGCGAACAGAATCGACGTGTGCGTGAGAACTCTAAGCTCGTAAAGTTTATCCGGAAAAAACGTTTGTATTCATTAGTAACGGGCGTTAACGAATTTACTGAGAGCCATAGAAAAATTATATAAAACACAATGATGAATTGAAATCCAATAATTACACGTCATATTGTTTTATCGTTTGAAATGCACGCAACGATCGAGGCGTATATTTGCAAAGAATAAACGGCATAAAAATCGGTCATTTGCGAAAGAATCAAGCATGTTCCACATTTAACGTCATTGGGGGGGGGGGGGGGGGGGGGGGGGGGGATGATAGAGAAAATATATGTGAAAGAGAAGAAAGAAAAATCTCGAGGAAACGGATGTTTATGGATGTTTGCGAAAGAGAAGCTTCCGAGAGGGTCTCGGCAAATATATTTATCGGTAAACCAGGAGCGTTATCGATTCTCAAAGAAACTATTAAATCCAAATCTTTTCTTTCTCTGTGATTTTTTTTCAATCATTCAAATAAACAAATAATTTAATAGTACGTGCGGTATAATATTTCTTTGTATTTTCAAGAAAAATTCGCGACGATTCGTGAGCAACGGAAAATTTCAAAACGAATGAACATTTGATACGTGGTAAAAGACGTAAAAAGCGTTTTCGATTCTCAAAGAAACTATTCAATCCAAATCTTTTTTTTCTCTGTGTTTTTTTTTCAATCATTCAAATAAACAAATAATTTAATAGTACGTGCGGTATAATATTTCTTTGTATTTTCAAGAAAAATTCGCGACGATTCGCGAGTAACGGAAAATTTCCAATCGAATGAACATTTAGAACGTGGTAAAAGAGGTAAAATGAAATAAATTTCATTTAAAATTGTCTGGAGCGCGTTTTTTTTAATCAAAAAACAAATACAATTGTCCGAGAACAGAAATACATTGCAAAAATTTGAAATATATATATATAACTAGTTTGACCCTGTGGTTTCACCCGCGTTAAATTTCCGTCTCCCGATTCAACGCGTCGCGATCGCCGCTCCTTAGGGTTATAGCATGAAGTTATACGGTGTAAAAAGTAATTCCTAAGATTAGCGCGTTCAAACAAACAAACTCTCCAGCTTTATTATAGTATAGTATAGATATAGTAGTGTAGTCATGAGATAGGAAGATTAGGGTTATATCATGAAGTTATATAGCCTAAAACCTTCCTAACTAAACGGGCTATCTAATGCAAAAAGAATTTTTCGAATCGGATAATTATGTCTTGAGATTAGCGCGTTCAAACAAACAAACTCTTCAACTTTATTATAGTATAGTATAGATATAGTAGTATAGTCGTGAGATAGGAAGATTAGGGTTATAATATGAAGTTATATAGCCTAAAACCTTCCTCAATAAACGGGCTATCTAATGCAAAAAGAATTTTTCGAATCGGATAATTATGTCCTGAGATTAGCGCGTTCAAACAAACAAACTCTCCAACTTTATTATAGTATAGTATAGATATAGTAGTATAGTCGTGAGATAGGAAGATTAGGGTTTTAATATGAAGTTATATAGCCTAAAGCCTTCCTAAATAAACGGGCTATCTAATCCAAAAAGAACTTTTCAAATCGGATTAGTATTTCGTGAGATTAGCGCGTTCAAACAAACAAACTCTTCAGCTTTATTATAATAGTAAGATGTACGCACATAAATATTTATTGAATTTTTTTCTGCCAAACAAAAAACATATTTTGAATATTTTTTAATGAAATTTTTTCTTTCGAGTCTTTTACTTTTTGTTTTCCGTCCTTTACGACGCTGTCGCGTGACATTACGATGTGAATATTACAATTTATAGTAAATTTTACCGGGTATATCATTTTATATTTACAGTTACAAGATAAATACCGCGGTAGTACTTTATTGCAAGGTGAAATCCTGCTCGGCAAACTGTATCAATAAAAGGAATGTCATTAAAAGCTGGTAAATGAACGTTCGTGAAAGTCGCTGATGTCTGGGAATTCTCTCGTGCGTGGATCAATGTTTTTTTTTTCCGGCAAATTCTTTCGCTCATCGAATTGAATTTCCACTAACTGGTCTTTGAGGCATTTAAAAATCGTCATATATATCCTATATCCATGCGGTTATCAAAAAACATCAGTGCATTTGAGTTTACGAATCGAGATGAGAGAAATAAAAGTAATTTGACAAAATGAGGAATATCGTTCGAACGTGAGTTGTGACGTTAAAAAAAAATCGTTGTTTTACAACGATTTTGTTGTGTCCAGTGAATTTTATCATAATTTTATCGTAATGACGAATAAAAAACGATTTTGCAACATTTCCCGATGAATAAATCATTTTCTTACCAATCGGATCATTTGAATATTAAACGAATCAACATTCCTTCAATGCCTTCAACTTTCCAATTGATGGTGATCAGTCGTCGGCAGAGATACGATTAAAAAGTGAAAATTTGATTTTTCTACATCGATTTTGTAATCCGAGACGTCACATCTGATACGACAAACTATTGCTCAACTTCTTGCCTTATATTTCGCTGTAATAAATAAAGAAATACACAATTCACTCTTGAATATATATTCTCACGTTATAAATCCGCATTGTATATACGAAGATGGTTCTCTCATTCATAGAAAAATTTCAACCCAATTCACCGTATAAACAGACGATATTACACCGGAGGAAAATGTTCCACATTTGCGAAATAAAAATTCGCGCGTTAAATAATGGCCATTTAAAATATAAAGAAAAATACGCACTAAAGTCTATATGCGCGGAACATTATCGCAAAGAGAATAGAGAAGTCACTGTGATGAGGAGAAAAAAAAGAGGGGAAAAAATTACGAGTGAGAGATCGAAATCGCAAACTTTTGTTTGGCTCCTCTCGTGTGATGCACGAGCATTTTTATATTTTCCCCACCGCATAATCAGCCTCGTAAAATGTTAATGCTCCTTTACAGTGTATACTATATACGTTTTATAGTACGAGCTTACGCCGAGAGAGACTGTGAATCCTGGTTATTCACGGGTGAAAAAAGGAGAGGAAAAAGAAGAAAAATAAAAGGAAGCCTATGTCCCAGATTCAGGAAAAGTCAGAAAGACGTTAGAACAGCGAGTGCAAATAGTCGAGAACTGGAAATTAATTTTTTTTTTTTAGGAAGGAAACATTAAGTACTTTGGTGGAAGAGAAATCATTTTTTATCGATTTTTTTTATCCTTCGAGCTACCCTCAACGATCTTTCAAGTGTATATGGTAATCTCGATCAAAAGTGTTTTTCTTCGATTACTTTGAATACTTAGCGATACGATGAAAAAATAAATAAAAATTCTAGCATATGAAAAATGCTAATAACATGGATTTTGGCAAATTTGCGAATTCACGTTAGGGTTACCAGTGAATGAGGAGCCCCCAATAAATGATCATTTCCGCGTTAATTACATATCTGTTTCGTACGCATTATGAGTGCATCTCATGAGCTATAAATGCCATTCGGAAATTATGTGGAAAAATAAAAGGACCAATCACTAAAAAAATGAACCGACGCGGCCGCCGCCGCTCCTTAGGGTCGTAGCATGAAGTTATGGGGCCTAGAGCCTTTCTGAATAAATGGGCTATCGAATGCAAAAAGAATTTTTCAAATCGGATTAGTATTTACTGAGATTAGCGCGTTCAAACAAACAACCTCTCCAGCTTCATTATAGTAGAGTATACATAGAGTAGTATAGCAATAAGATTAGGGTCGTGGCATGAAGTTACATAGCCTAAAGCCTTCTCGAATTAAAGGGCTAACTAATGCAAAAAGAATTTTTCAAATCGGATTAGTATTTTCTGAGTTTAGCGCGTTCAAACAAACAAACTCTCCAGTTTTATTATAGTATAGTATAGATATAGTAGTATAGTCGTGAGTTTAGGGTTCTAACATGAAGTTGTATAGGCTAACGCCTTCCTGAATAAACGAGCTAACTAATGCAAAGTATTTTCTGACATTAGCGCATTCAAACAAACAAACTCTCCAACTCTATTATAGTAGAGTATACATAGAGTAGTATAGCAATAAGATTAGGGTCGTGGCATGAACCTACATTGCCTAAAGCCTTCCCGAATTAACGGGCTAACTAATGCAAGAAGAATTTTTCAAATCGGATTAGTATTTCCTGAGTTTAGCGCGTTCAAACAAAGAAACTCTCCAGCTTTATTATAGTATAGTATAGATATAGTAGTATAGTCGTGAGATAGTAAGTTTAGGGTTCTAACATGAAGTTATATAGGCTAAAGCCTTCCTGAATAAACAGGCTATCTAATGCAAAAAGAATTTTTCAAATCGGATTAGTATTTTCTGAGATTAGCGCGTTCAAACAAATAAACAAACATACAAACTCTCCAGCTTTATTATAGTAATAAGATAAAATGATTTTAACATAGGTGTCTGGATTGTCTTCGGTAGCATTTTTAAGGCGTTCATTTACCTGTGCATTCACCCTATAAGAAATTAATTAATTGTTTTTTTTCTTCAATTTTTCACGTTTTGTTGAACAATTTTTTGGTTTAACACTCTTTGCATAAAAAAAAATCGTACAAAGTGCTTACAAAATCAAAGTTTGAAATGACGTTGAACAAGGGAGAAAGAGAGAGAGAGAGAGGGGGGGAGATCGCGTTATCGTCATCGAGCATTTCGCATACTCACCAGCGAGTGAACTCTACAAGGCGAGCAAGGAGTGCACGCGTACAACACTATACGTGCGCGCTATGAGAAGAGGAACGAGAATTCGCAGGCAAAAGCTACACCGGCAAGTTTGTACTCTACGTCGAGTTTCTCGTGCAACTACGAGGTTGTACACTCGTCTATAGTCAACATTGCACCCGGTAATTATCCCGTGGGACTGACGAGAAGCCAAGAGTGAGTGAGAAAGAGACTACAACGAGTTGCAACGAGATGCACTTTATATACGTATAAAATAGCCTCGACATCGCGTCGCCTCTCGTATATAAGTTCTTGAGTTTCATGCTACGGTGACTTGTTATCAGGGATGATCGCATTTTCGATTAGAAAAAAGAAAAATCATTAAAAATTGATTTTACGACAAAATGATTGTGATTACTGCAAAGAATTGAAAGAATACAAAATTTATTTTTCAAATGCTGAGAATAATTTGGTGTAATAAATTGTTTTATAATAAACGTTAATATTTGATTTTGATTAATTTCAATTTTTTTTGAGTAATAATCATCTCGACTTAAAAATTTTTTAGAGGTGAACTATTTTTTGTTATATTTACCGATAGCAAGAAACATTAATTTATTTGAATTAACGTTTATTAAAATTAATTATGATTTATTTGTTTGTTTGGGGAAAAAATACGTTTTTGATGATTTCTAATGAAGTTTTAATTATTTCGAGAAAATGCCTGGCGAATTAGTGATCAGGGGATAAAAATACATCTATAAAGGGTCCTAAAAAAATTTTCAAAAATGCAAAATTTTTTTCATATTTTGGTAAAAAGTTAGTTGGTCCACTAAAATCGCTGTAATGTTGCTTCACGACAGAGTTGAAACTCCACTCTGTGCTCATTTTTTTCGTAACCGTTCAACCTTTAAAATGCCGCTTCGTTTATTGAGCTACGATTTTTTTTCGATTTTTCATAGATTTTTGAAGTTGGACCATCGATTTTTGCGAATTTTTTCATACATACCCCTTCTCATTTTTTTCGTCGATTTTCAACCTGCTCTCATGGCTAAAATAATTGAGATATCGGGATGATCCAAAATGCATTCTCTAAGTCTCCTCGAGACGTTTACAAAACCCCCCTCAAAATTCAAAATCGATGAAACGGGAGTCAAGCTATCGCCATTTGAAATTTCGACATTTTAAGGTTCTGAAAAACTAGACAAAAAATGACAAAAAATTTATTTTCTTTTTTTTCAATGTTCCGATACCCTATTCGATCGGAAATTTTCTGCTGATTACGAATAACACCGAGTTTTTTTCGAAAACTTGAAAAATGAATGGGAAAAACGCAAAAATCGAAAAAATCACTTTTTGGACGATTTTCAATGAAATTTCGAGTTCCTCAAAGAAATGGCTACTGAATTCGTAATCAGCGGGTCAAAATACATCGATATAGCGTCCTAAAAGAAAATTTAAAAATTCAAAATTTTTTTGCATTTCGGCCAAACAGAAGTGGTTTCACTAAAATCGCTGTAACGTTGCTTTCCGATAGAGTTGGAGCTCCACTCTGTGCTCATTCTTTTCGTAACCGTTCAACCTTTAAAATGCCGCTTCGTTTATTGAGCTACGATTTTTTTTCGATTTTTCATAGATTTTTGAAGTTGGACCATCGATTTTTGCGAATTTTTCCATACATACCCCTTCTCATTTTTTTCGTCGATTTTCAACCTGCTCTCATGGCTAAAATAATTGAGACATCGGGATGGTCCAAAATGCATTCTCTAAGTCTACTCGAGACGTTTACAAAACCCCCCTCAAAATTCAAAATCGATCAAACGGGAGTCAAGTTATCGCCATCTGAAATTTCGACGTTTTGAGGTTCTAAAAAAGTAGCCAAAAAATGACAAAATTTTTTTTTTCATTTTTTTCAATGTTTCAATACCCTATTCGATCGAAAATTTTCCGCTGATTGCGAATAACACCGAGTTTTTGTCGAGGAGTCAAGATATCGATGGGAAAATCATTTTATCTCTTTTCAGAACCGAATGATCTGTTAGTGATTTATAATTGTATTGTTGAAAAATAATTCTGGACGGTGTTTCGTTCAAACGCTATGTACATCTTGAACTTCCGAAAAATACCAACAAAACGATATATTACAATCAAGGCAATAAAAAAATAGTGAATTGTTCAAGCGAAACAACGTAAAAGTGATGATGAACAACGAAAATAGATATTACTCCAAAATGGATCGCGACACTCTGTTCCACAGCTGTTGAAAAAACCGTTGCGAGTGATGAATCGTTGGGGAAAGATAATAAATGGTCCATACAGTCCGGACTCTGGACGAGATCCATCAGTGATTGGCGAGAAAGAAAAAGGAATGACGAAAATAGGATGGAGAAGGAAAAAGTTAAATCAGAATGTCAATCATGAAGAGACCATTGAGGAAAAGAATTTTCGTGAACGACGAGGAAATTGATTTTAGTCTCTCGACTCACGGGACATACACGAAACGAAATACAAAGAAAGAGAGATAAAGCAAGAGAGAGAGAGAGAGAGAGAGAGAGAAAAGGATTTTGTACGACGAAGGAAACAATTTTGCTACCTCCCCGACGTCGTACGGATGTACGGTCGTAAGTCAGCAGGGCCTTTTTTCGTATGCAAGCTACGTTGGACACTTGTCCATCTCCTCAAGCCGTAAGGCCTGTCGCGCGAACTTGAGAGGCTTGTTATTCCAGTCGCATCCTTTCCTAAGAAGCGTCCTGTTTGTAGTTATTCGCGGCGTGCCCCAAGACTTTGATATTCCTTGCTGCATTTGCGATATATATACCGATGATGTGTGTTTGTCCGTGTGTGTACTGGGAAGATCGACACTTTTATGCGTCAACGATTATCCAACGTCCTTCGAGGGATCGTCGAAATGATCATTTGAATTTTTAATGGCCGACAACGAACGATCGAAACTGTACTGTTGAGGGATCGTCGCCATTTTGTCACTAGCTCATGCGGCCGTACAGTATTTTTTCATCCTAAAAATTCTTCAAGATTATACATATCGATCATCAGCCTTAAGGTAGTAGTCTGGTAACTTAAGCCGATTTTCATGTCTTTTTTGGAGGGCGTTTTTTTGTAGGAAAATAAAAATGAATCGTTTTGGATATTTAGGATGTTTTTATTTACATATTAAAGATAGAAAAAAAAAATTTTTTGAAAAAATTTAATAGTTTATTATTATTATTATTATTGATCGAAGTTGGCACCTCGAAAAAAAAGCGCGTGGGTGGCCCCGGTGATTTTGGCTCTTGATGTTATCTGAAATCAAAAATTCTTGATAATTCTTAATCTATAGACATGTCATTCTGGTCGGAACTACCGGAGTTACATTTCATGGATAAATAACAAAATGGCGGACTTTGGAAAAAAAAGTCCTTTTATTTTAGCAAAGAAGGGGTTGTAAAATAAAAAGAAATTTAACTTCAGTAGTTCCGACCAGAATGACATGTCTATAGATTAAGAATTATGAAGAATTTTTGATTTCAGATAACATCAAGAGCCAAAATCACCGGGGCCACCCACGCGCTTTTTTTTTCGAGGTGCCAACTTCGATCAATAATAATAATAATAATAAACTATTGAATTTTTTCAAAAAAATTTTTTTTTGTATCTTTAATATGTAAATAAAAACATCCTAAATATCCAAAACGATTCATTTTTATTTTCCTACAAAAAAACGCCCCCCAAAAAAGACATGAAAATCAGCTTAAGTTACCAGACTACTAAATTCCTACCTTAATTAAATTCCAGTTATTAAATCCATAAAAATCCAATAATTTTATGATTTTCAATCAACCACACACTGACTCCACGCGTTTTTCAATAATCATCCATCTCAGTTCACCTCAGAAGTGAATGTTGAGTTTGAAAACAAAAAAATTCACACACCAACCATCGCAAATAATGTCGAATCCAAGATTTTCCTAAACAGATATATATTTGAATCTTGACAGAAATATAATGACGATCATTGTTGCAGGGTAATCAGATGCAGGATCAGAGACAAGAGGGTAATTCGAGAAACTTTCAGTCGCAAGAAACGTACTCGTAAGTTTCACAAGAGAAGAAATTAAATTTAAAAAAAAAACATCCTCGAGCTCAGCTGGATTACGATCAGTGTTGAGAATGTGAGAGATTCCTCGTTTTTTTTTTTATTCGATAAAATGCCTTTTTGTGTTTTTAGCTCAAGTTCAACGGGAGCGGTGCCAAGAGCGGGCAAGAGCGATGAGGAAAAAACAAAGTCGTTGTCGAGGACCTATCACACGATCAAGGACATGATATCGAGCCGTTTCGGTCCTAGCAGAAAGGACGCGGAACCGGAACCGGAAGTCAGTCTTAACAATGTTACGGAGGAGCTTAGAAAGTCTAGCCGTAGTATAAACGAGGAAGAGGCAAAGAAGAAGGAGAGCATTTACGGAAAGCCACGCGCTCAAGATCCCACTGTAATCAGTATGCAACAATATTCCAAAAATACTTATGGTAAGTTAAATTTTGTTTTATTTTTTTTCTTGTATGCCTCGATGAAAATCGTCGCTCATTGATTCGTGACGAATTGTCGGGGGCGGGGAAAGAAAAAAAAAACACGGAACGTACTCGGCCAAACGAATGTAGTTTGTTCGTTAAGCAAGCCAGAGACAATCACGTGAGAAAATTCGTACACATACCCGTGCCATGAGATCTCGAGCTCGTAATACACTCGATTCACTCGGTTGCACTCTGGCTTCATCGCCCGAGAGACCAGCGGAGAGTCACACGCGATACCGCGAGAGAACGCGCGGCTAGGCTTCATTATTCATGGTTTGTTGGTGCTTTTGTTTTTATTATTTTTTTCTTCTTCTTCTTCTCACCAGTATTCCGTGCACAATCGGATTGCTCGGTACACGTATAACGAAAAGATTGATCTTGCCCACAACAATGAGACTTATGCAATGCGCGTCGTCGAACTTTCATACGATTTCGCAAATATAAAAATCGTATATTCCGCACCCGGCGGTTCCCGGCTGAAATTACACGGGGTAAAGGGACGACGGTGGCACGGAGATGAGTAATTCGTGAAGAAAAGAAACTTCACATTGCCGAGTTACCGATTGTTCGCGATTTATTTAAGTAACAACTGTTGCTTCACTGTAAAATCAGTGACAAACTTCATTCGGGCCAGATCTACAGGTCAGATCGATGCGGTTGATGGGATGGGAAGAAATAGTAGTAGGAATCCAGCTGGGATCCCTTTGTTTATTCCTGCTTTCTGCTGAGGAAGCAACTAGATCCCTAGCGAATTTTTTGCACGGGATCAAGAGAAACTTCACGCAATACGTTTGTCAATGATTGTCCAGGTCAGTACGGTCAGCCGTACGGTTATCAGGCAACCCAACAGAACGTGACACTTCCGGGACAGCTTCAAGCATCGTCGCAAGTGCTACAGCCAAGTTTGCCGGGACAGAGCGCGCAGCTTCACGTAACTCACATCACACCACCGGGCGGAGTGCAGACTGTTCATCAGACGCAGGTATCGAATTACGGACAATCGGCTGGTGGCGCTCAACAAATTTCAAATACGAATCGTGAATACGTCGTACAGGGTCCCGGAGGAATGACGAGCCAGTCGTTGCATCAGGTAACAAGGAAAACATATAGTGGGTCAAAAAAGTATTCATACACCTTGTTTTTTTGTGATAACTTTGTAGACATGAGCGATACGCAAAGAAAGCCAATTTTATTTAATAGTACATCAGGTACAGAGATAAACTGCAAATGGAGAATTTTTTCCCAGGAATAATAGAAGAATTATGCAAAAAAAAACGAAAATTTTCGGGTCAAAAAAGTATTCGTACACTTATGATTGAGCTGCTAAGCCTCGATATTCACGCACGGACGGTCTGACCTCTGCGTACAATGTAAACAAGTCTTCGTTTACACAATGGTTTTGACCTATTCCATGCGGTAGTACATCTTCAAGCTCTGAACAGACACGACGGCAAAGAAAAGCGAAATATCAATATCCATGCGAGATAGAGTGATTTTTCTTCGGAAACGCGGTGAAAGTTATCGAAAAATTAGTAAAGAACTAAATCTAAGTTTCGCAACAGTGCAATATATAATAAAAAAAAATACGAAAGAACAAACAGCAGAGAAAATAAGCCACGAACCGGTCGACCGAGAATACTAACGGTACGAGAGCGTCGGAGTATCGTTACAGAGGCTACAAAAAAACCGTTCACAAGTGCTCGCAGTTTAGCGAATGATGTCGCGTCAACATCGGGAAAGAGCGTGTGTCCCCGGACTATTCGAAACGTTTTGCATTCTGCCCAAATATACGGCGGAACTGCCCGCAAAAAAACCATTAATTAATAATATAAATCGAGAAAAACGTTTAGGTTTCGCAAAAACCTACGTTAAAAAATCTATAGAATTTTGGAAACGTGTCGTATTCTCGGATGAATCGAAGTTTAACATCTTCGGGTGCGATGGAAAAAAATTCGTCTGGCGGAAATCAAATACCGAGCTCCGGCAGAAAAATTTAATACCGACTGTAAAGCACGGCGGAGGAAGCGTCATGGTTTGGGGCTGTATGGGATATCATGGCGTTGGTAATCTGGCTTTTATAGATGGTACAATGAATGCCCAGAAGTATATCGACGTGTTGTGCAGCAATTTGAAAGCGAGTGTAAATACGAGGGTCGTTCAACAAGTACTCAGCCTACAAAAGAAAAACGAAAATTTTTGAGAAGTGGCGATTTATTTTTCAACATAGTCTCCTTTTAGGTCTATACACTTGGCCCAGCGATGCTCCAACTTTTTTAACCCGCCCAAAAAATAATTTTTGTTGAGGTCGGCAAAATAGTCCTCCGTGGCGGCGATGACCTCCTCATTCGACCCAAATCTATTCCCAGCGAGTAACTTTTTCAGGTTTGGAAACAAATAAAAGTCAGAAGGGGCCAAATCTGGTGAATAAGGTGGATGGAGCAACAATTCGTAGCGCAGTTCAACCAATTTGGCCATGGCGACGGCGGAGGTGTGAGCCGGCACGTTATCGTGGTGGAACAGCACTTTTTTCTTCGCCAAATGGGGCCGTTATTTTCTTCAATTCGGCGTCGAATCGGCCCAATAGGTCGGCATAGTAGAGCCCCGTGATAGTTTTACCCTTCTGGAGGTAATCGATGTGGATCACACCTTGTGAGTCCCAGAAAACGGTGGCCATCACCTTACCGGCCGAAACAACAGTCTTCGCCTTCTTCGGCGCACGTTCGCCGGGTAAAGTCCACTGTTTTGACTGTTCCTTGGTCTCTGGTGTGTACCAGTGACCCCATGTTTCGTCGACGGTCACGAAACGACGCAAGAACTCCGCCGGATTGCGCTTCAACAGCTTGAAACATTGCTCTGAAGTGGTCTCACGGTTGCGCTTGTTGTCCGGCGTAAGCAAACGCGGCACCCATCGCGCTGACAGCTTTCTCATGCCCAGTTCTTCGTGTAGAATATTATGCACCGTTCCTTCTGCGATGCCTACAGTCTCAGCTATCTCGCGAACCTTTAATCTGCGGTCTGTCAACACGAGATCGTGGATCTTTTTTACGTTTTCCTCCGTAGAAGCCGTTTTCGGGGCACCTGGGCGTCGTTCATCAAAAACCGACTTGCGGCCACGAGCAAACTCGTTAAACCAATTCTTCACGGTCGCCATCGACGGAGAAGAGTCACCGTAGACAGCATCCAAGCGATCTTTGATTTCGCTGCGCTTTTTCCCTTCCAAAAACAAGAATCGAATCACCGAACGGTACTGCTCTTTTTCCATTTTTGTAAAACTGACTGACACGCTCGCTTCCAAAGACTATCAAAACAGAACTAATAAAGGGAATTGAATGATACTTTCACAGTAGGCTACTAAAAGTATGTACTGCACGATGGTAACACTGATCTGTAATAGCAGCGCCTTCGGGCGGTGAGGCTAAGTACTTGTTGAACGACCCTCGTAAAATGGGCCTGGATGGAAATTTCTACTTCCAACAAGATAACGACCCGAAGCATACTGCCATGAACACGAGGGAATGGTTACTCTATAATGTCCGCAAACAATTGATTACACCACCACAATCTCCGGACATCAATCCTATTGAAAAAGTATGGCATTTGGTGGATGTAGAAATTAGAAAAAGAAAAATAACAAACAAATCCGATCTCCAAAGAGTGCTTTTAGAAGAATGGACGAAAATAGCAAAAGAAACAACGCAAAAGCTAGTAGAATCCATGCCTAAGAGACTCGAGGCGATAATTGAAGCAAAAGGGATGCACACCAAATATTAGTTATAATTAACAACTATGATGATGTAGGTTTTCACTATAATCGTAAGTGTACGAATACTATTTTTCCCCGAAAATTTTCATTTTTTTCGCATAATTCTTCTATTATTCCAGGGAAAAAATTCTCCATTTGCAGTTGATCTCTGCACCTGATGTACTATTAAATAAAATTGGCTTTCTTTGCGTATCGCTTATGTCTATAAAGTTATCGCAAAAAAACAAGGTGTATGAATACTTTTTTGACCCACTGTAAATGATCGCTAACTGCGCGAACGCGGGATTCTTAGAGTGATTTTCTTTAAACACACATTGCAGGGTCAAAATCCACCGGTAAACAAGCACGGATTGCCGATGCAACCCGCGACGATGCCACCGCCAAACGGTCTACAACAGGCTAATCAGCCCTATCAGAGTCCTCAACAGTTGATTCATCAGAATCAAATGCATCAGAGTCCAAGATTTTCTCAGCAGCACGTGCAGAACATGCATCAGAGACAATTGATTCAGCAGATGCAGCAGCAACAGCAGCTGGTCGTTGGTCAACAGAGTCCGCAGACGGCAATGAGAACGAATCAGCAGCAGCAATCACATTTTCCCGTTGGCGTCACGTATCAACAGTATCAACAGTCGCGACAACCGATATCACGATCGCAAATTGACCTGCCGAGCACCTCGAGACAGAGTCTCGACGTGAGAATCGCAGGCCAGGAGATGTACTATCATTACGCGCAGAATCGAACGAGATACACGGCTGGTCCACAGGTGTACGTGAAAACGGACTCGAACAATCAGGAGGCCGAGTTTCAACGAAGAAATTCGTCGAAATGCATTGAGAAAGCTACCTCGCAGCCTCAGCTCTGTTACGACGACGAGAGAAATCCCAATGATTCACGGAGAAATCTCGAGAAGGACGACATAGTTAAGAACATTCCGGTGGATGCGATAACGAAGGAAAAATACGAGATAACGGTGGAGGAACGTGGCGTTGATTTCGGTAGAAAGGGATCGCAGAGACAATTGAACGATGACATAAGACCGGAAACGAGTTTTGGCGTTCGTCGTGACGAGGCAAGATCGTCGAAGAGAGATCTCGTTACGGGCGAATATTTGCAACAGGACGGAAATTCCGAGACGAAAGATCTCAGCGCGGTTCAGAGGAGAATCGAGGAAATGCAGAAGAGAAATGATCACGAGACATCGAGCTACGGACAAAAAATCAACAAGGAAACGAACGAACTCGATAATTCGCGAATGTCCGGTCAAAAGATTCACGGACAGGTGAACGAGGTGGCTAAGAAAATCGAGGAAAGTGCTAGAAGATTGGATAACGCGTGTTATCAGGAGAGAACCGGTGCTGGAAAAATCGAAGGGAGAAAGGACGAACTCGAGCACGGAATGTCGAGGCTTAAACTTCAGAATCAGGGCTCTGGCTCGGACTACGACAAAGCGGGACAAAGCTCGTCGAACGTCGATTCGGGAAGAGGCTCGGCCGTTTATTCAAGTGGAAGACGACCGGCACCGGAAGATCAGAGTCATCCGACAGGTTTGTTACTTAACTTTCTGTCGGCGATCGTTTTTACGTTTTTCCTCATCTCATCCGGTATTTTAATTCGCAAAACGAGGAATTTCATTAATAGAAAAAAACACTTTGTCCGCTCTTTCGTCATTAAGGCCAGGATTCAGAGTGGGTCGATATTGTGGAATCCGAGCTGAGGAGCATTCTCGAGCCTAGAGACGTACCGGCGATGGCACACTCGACGCTATCCGAGAGCGTTTCCTCGGTAACTCCGCCGTTGCCACCATTATCGCCTCACGGGAGTCCGAGGACTCCGAGAAATCGATATTCAGCCAGGTAAGGATATATTCTACGGAAGCGTAAGTACATCCCCGGCCCAATGAATAACGAAACGTTTAACCCAACCGAAAAGCTTTTAAACTCATTTCTTCCCGTTAACCCTTCATTATTGAAGCTTGCCCTACGGATCCAAGCCGAATTACAGCGAGTACGGTAAAAATGGCGACAAGAGAAACTTTCCGAGTGGATCGAAGCATCGCGGTGCTTCGACATCGAAAAAGGATGCTACAAAAAAATTCTCTCATCGTGAGTCAATCGAATAATGTTCTGCATCAGTGATATTGGCCATATACGAGGTCTGTTCAAAAAGTATCGCGAATTTTGAATTTCCACGGGCTACGTATATTCGATTTTTGATTTTTTTGTGGCGTTAGGTTGGTACTCATGTACCTCACTTATGCTGAAAAAATTGGCCATTTTGAATGTTTAGTTAATTGTTGACAGCTGTTTTGGTTAGACGTGTTTTGGCTTGTCTTCGATTTTTGCCTATTCCAAAAAAAGCAGCTTCCGTTGCGATGATTGAGCTTTGGTTTCCACGTCGTAACCATAAATCCATGATTCTTCACCAGTTATGACCCTCTGGAGCAAATTTGGGTCGTCGTAGAGGGGCGGGGTCGAAGTTTCGAACCGTAAAAGCTTCGACGGTTCAAAACCCCGAATTTATGTGGGACGATCTTGAAACTTTTCGAAATTTTTAAAATCCGTCCTTTTGTAAAACAGAAATGTCATTGCGAAGAATAGTTATACATCGAGGATTAAATGACAAGAATAATTATGGGATCGATCTGCAAAAGTATCGAAAATCAAAAATCTTACTACTTAAAAAATCGTATTTTAATAATTCGAAAACGTAAAGTTCCGAAAAATTGTGGTGTTAGAAACTCGAGTTGCCGGAACGGTCAAGTTTTATACCTGAACGGGTTCAGAAAAAAAAAATTCGAAGCCAAATATATTAGAATTTGTATATCCCGAAAAGGGTAAACAGACGACAGTGTATCAATTCGACGGGGCAAAATTCTGACAGGGCAAAATTTCGAACGAAAGTAAAACTAACGCTACTAGTGGGCTCTGACGCTCGCTCGTGAAAAAGGTCCATGGGACATAACACCAGTGGTGCTACCATCTAAACGCACGAATTGAAAATTTTCGGAATTTTGCCCCTTCGGAACTTTTATTTTCGGAATACCGCATCGTCGACGCCGTAATTTTCGGAGCCCGAAAAATTCGTATACCCGAGATTTCTTTTCTTCAATTTTATTACGTTCGCACCTTTCCGATAGTTTCTTGTTCGATAATGTAATTTTCGGAACTTTGCGGATCTCTAAAAATCACCAATTCGAAATTTTTCAAGTAATACTACCGACCGTTCGATAAATTGCTCTGTCGTCTGCGTAATCTTTCGAAAAAATATTTACTGGACGACATTAAATTCGTATCATTTTTGGTATCGATTCATACCCGTTCGATGTTATTTACAGTCGATTATTCAAACTGTCGTCGGAATGAACCATGTAATTCGTATTATTAAAATTCGGAGTTTTGCACCGTCGAAGCTTTTACGGGTCGAAACTTCGACCCGGCCCCGTCGCGGACCGAGTCCAACAGCTCCTTGGCAATGCCGTAGTCTGGTCTCGCTCTAGACCAGACCGTAGTCTGGTCTAGAGCGAGATTTTTGACGTCATTTTTTATGTGCAATAACATTTAAACCGTTGAAGTTGTCTTGATGAAAATTTACACGTGCATTTATTGATCCTTAGAGAATACTTGTACATTGAAAAAAAAATTATTTTAAATATTTTCATGTAGTTTTTTGCCTTGTTGCATGGTGCGCCGAAATCGGCGCCCACTCTGGACGATGTTGTATGCATCTGAAAAAAAAAATATATTTATATTCTCAATCTGCATGAGTATTCTGAGCACTGGTAGCAGAATTGGTACTTAAAAAAATGTTTTGACAAAATAGCGGCCTGTTGAACTTTCATTAATGATATTTCATTATTCGACGAGTTATAAAATGTCGGGAAAATTATTGTTCGACTCAATAAAAAAAATTTTTAAGTACCAATTCTGCTACCAGTGCCCAGAATACTCATACAGATTGAGAATATATATATATTTTTTTTTTCAGATGCATACAACATCGTCCAGAGTGGGCGCCGATTTCGGCGCACCATGTTGCAACAAGGCAAAAAACTACATGAAAATATTTAAAATAATTTTTTTTTCTTCAATGTACAACTATTCTCTAAGGATCAATAAATGCACGTGTAAATTTTCATCAAGACAACTTCAACGGTTTAAACGTTATTGCACATTAGAAATGACGTCAAAAATCTCGCTCTAGACTAGACTACGGCGTTAACGCGACACTGTTTTTCGTCGAAATTGAACAATTTTGGCACGAATTTCGCGGCGACACGTCTCATGCCCAAATCATTGGTAAAAATCGAATAGCACGAGTCAATCGATATGTATAGTTTCTCAGCAACTTCTCTAACGGTGATTCGACGATTGGCCAATATTATTTTCTTCGCTTCATCAATGTTTTCGTCTGTTGTTGATGTGCTCGGGCGTCCGGAACGCATTTCGTTGTTCGCATCTTCTCGGCCCTCTGAGAACATTTTGTACCACCGATAAACGTTGCTTTGGTCCAAGGTAGCTTCACCATATACCACAGTCAACATTCGGAATGCGTCAGCGCACTTAATTTTCTTTTTCACACAAAATTTCATACGGATTCTTTGATCCATTTTTTGGAATAGGCAAAAATCGAAGACAAGCCAAAACACGTCTAACCAAAACAGCTCTCATCAATTAACTAAACATTCAAAATGGCGGATTTTTTCAGCATAAGTGAGCTACACGAGTACCAACCTAACGCCACAAAAAAAACGAAAATCGAATATACGTAGCCCGCGGAAATTCAAAATTCGCGATACTTTTTTTAACAGACTTCGTATTTCCTTATGCCCAGTCAGTTACATTCGATATTTTCCTTACGAACGTAGTATTTGGTGTCGAGGCTGGTGATCTGACGTCAACGACAACTGGCCTGGATTTGGACTCGATGCTGGATCGCAGCGACTCCGATTTGAGTACAAACGACGCGAGAACAATCAGAAAACAGTTGGAGGGATTGGAGAATATGTACAGTGAGGCAAGTGTCTCGAAAATTCATTGATAATCCAAGAATCGAATGAGAGCACCAAGTAGAAAAGATCGTTGAAATAAGAATGAAGATTGAACTTAAGGGAGAACACCACTGTGACCCCCTGTTTTTTTTTTCACATTTTTCAAGAATTTTTTTTTGTGGGAAAAAAAAGAGATAATCGAAAAATTTTTTTGGGTTCTGTTCCTTGTTTATTAATGTATCAAAAAACATTTTTTTCACATTTTTCACGCCGCATGGTGGCGCTGGGGAAGCTCTCGCGTCAGGTGCTGTCATTTCCGCGGCACGCAGCAGAACTCTCTTCAACGTCGATCTGAAAAAAAATACCGAGTGTTTTCGTTAATAATATGATATTTTGAAGAGAAGTTCATAGGGATTTGGAAAAATGTTGTTTTAAAAAAAATAGGCACGCCTTTGAAATTAAAGTTAATTTCAAAGGCGTGCCTATTTTTTTTAAAACAATATTTTCCCAAATCCCTATGTACTTCTCTTCAAAAGCACAGCACCTGACGCGAGAGCTTCCCCAGCGCCACCATGCGGCGTGAAAAATGTGAAAAAAATGTTTTTTGATACATTAATAAACAAGGAACAAAACCCAAAAAAATGTTTCGAATATCTCTTTTTTTTCCCACAAAAAAAAATTCTTGAAAAATGTGAAAAAAAAACAGGGGGTCACAGTGATGTTCTCGCTTAATAAGAGCTGTTGGCTAATGTTTTAAACGTCCTCGTTATTAAGGTGTTGAAGTTACTCGGTGGAAGCGTGAAGAAGAGACGAAAAGCGAGAGGATTAGCGAGTTACGGTTCGGTGTCCTCGTTGCCCACATCATCCGTGTCATCGAGGCCAGTTGCCAGGCATCACGATAAAAGAAGATCTCACGTCATTGACGATCGAATGAAGAAAGCGAAGGATGTTAAGGTAAATAATGGATTAAATTGTATTCGACAAATAAAAAAAAAATAAAGAATTAGCCAACTCATACGATCGTAACGAATTGGACAAATCGATGAGAGACATTTGTCTTCAACGCAAAATTATTCTTTTCAGAGCATCAACAAGCGTTTTCAACGTTTGGAGTCTCACGTCGTGACTCTTGCGAGATCGGTTGCTCATCTGTCGTCCGAGATGCGAACGCAACATCTTATGATTCAGGTAATTTGATTTCTATCGTCAACTTTAAAATGCCACTTTGTACGTGTTCGCCGCGTTTCTTCGCGCGTACACGATTTATAGAGAAAGAGAGAGAAACAAAAATGCCCTCAATGAGCACTCGCGCGTATCGTATATATTATTCAACAGGAAATGGAGAATATACGAGGGGAAATTGCCGCTCTAAGGACACAAACGAGCATGGCTATGGTGAGATCACAGTCGCAACCGTTGATCAAAGACTCGGAACTTCCGGCTCTCTCGAATCCCTCGAGAGTGAAGAAATTGACAAAGTTCTTCGGTGCCGAGCCACCGCTCATACGACTTTTTCTTCGTGAGCTTGGCTACGAGGTAAAGACACGACTGTCAAGTCGAATAAACTGTTGAAATTTATAAGGCGTTAATATCGGTCCGATAAAAACACACTTTTCGTTACAAAAACGTTCTTAGCAAACTTTTCGATGTACTTTTGTTTTGTCGCCATAATTTAGAGAAGACAGAAAAGTGATCGATCGACGAGTGCGATACCAAAGTCACCATCCTTAGTAATACATTGTTTAATGGAATTATTGATTTTCCTCGTTTGCAGAAATATGCAACGGCATTTGAGAAAGAAAAAGTCGGAATGGTCGAGCTGCCTTACTTGAGCGAGGACAGGCTCCACAAAATGGGCGTTCCACTTGGGCCAAGACTGAGGATTTTACAAGAGGCGAGAATATCCGTTTGCAAAGATCCCGTTTACGTTGTTTGAATGACACAACGAAAATGACAGAAAATTGACGAATCGAAGGATCGCGAAAACCGCGGAAAAACAGAACACGATAACGGTGTTTTAGACTCGTACGAGTGAAGAAAAAAACCACGAAAAACTCTCCTGGCTCTAAAAAGACGGATATAACGAGACATTCAATAGTCTTTTCACTCACAAATGGCGCTTATTCTTAAGGGCGGAAATAGAGTTAGGGCAGCGTTTTCTCAATGATTTTTATGAATTTTTTTATAGTATAAAAAATGAATATAATTTATTGAAACTTTGAGAATATTTTATACATATATTTAAGTATATACTATAAAATTTTTGAACAATTTCCTTGAAAAACACCGAAGATATTAGCGACCCCATATTGCAGGTCACAATCAGACTCAGCATTTTGCGTACATTCTGGAAGCCGCAATTTTCATCTGAAATCAAACGAGGTTGGAATTTACTTTTATTATATGTCTCTCTTCTATATGAACCTGAATGCTATCGAAAAAATAGAAAATTGAATTTTTTACAGGGGTCAAAACAAAAAAGCATGATTTTTTGCCATTTTTTACAACTTTATTTGCAGAAAAAAAATTATTTTAAACAATGATAATATTCCGATTTTAGGTTCATACAGAGCGCAATACTAGGAAGAAAGTAACTGCCAATTTTCAAAACGATTGGTTGAAAACTTTTCAAACTAGCGTGTACGCAAGGTAAAAAAAAGTCGTTTTCAGAAAAACGCGTTTGAAAAAATAGTACCAAGAAAAACAAAGTCAAGGCAGTCATAAATTTTCTTCGGTGTTTTTCAAGGAAATTCTTCAAAAATTTTATAGTATATACTTAAATATATGTATACAATATTCTCAAAGTTTCAACAAATTATATTCATTTTTTATACTATAAAAAAATTCATGAAAATCATTGAGAAAACGCTGTCCTAACCCTATGTCCTCCCTTAATGGTTTATAACAATAGAACGAGTCGGAATTTTCATTTAAAATTTTGGGAAAATATTTTTCAATAGTTTTACTAACAATTTATGAAATAAAAAAAATCGATTTTTTGAACGGTCTAACCCTATTTCCCCCCTAAAACGGTCGATATGATTTTTAAAAAAATAGTACAATCCATCCGTTGCTTCTCAGTGATGGGATTGATGATTGATGATTGTACGATTGCAATCATATTTTTGTCGCAGGATCAATCCTGACATGAAAAATTTACCCGTAATTAAAGAAAAAAAATGGAAACGTGCTGAAACGCGAGACTTTTTCGTCAGGTAACTTATTTATAAAATATTGTATCCCAATGATTTTTTTTAGAATGATAAAATAACTAGCAGGGAGTGCAATGAGACATTCTGTAATCAAATTTCCGGATTAGTATCTGATAATGTACCTCGAAACGTCACCGAACGTTTGTAAAACGGGATCACCTAGTTTTAATTATTTATGTACGAAAAAATAACGAAATCGATATTAATCGAAACGAGAGAGAGTGTGAGAGAGAGCGTACCGAATATCGTTACGGACGATTTTATTTTTTAATGCACGAGAACGGAAACGAATAATCCAATGAGAACACGTGGATTCGCAATGAAAAAAAATAAATAAATAAAAAAACAAAAATATTGTTTGCCAAAGAGACTCTGCGACGAAGACCACAAAATGAGTCTTGTCCCGACGTCGACAGGTACCAAAGAATCGATTATCCGTTCCCACGCCGATCTACGAGAATCTTGGCTTATTTTTCTTTTTTTTTATAATGTTTTTTTAGCCTGCAAAAAGTGTGTCGAAAAAATGAGAATTCGATAGGGAACAAAGAAAAGAAAAAAATTAACCCTATCGCATTCGTCCTGATTTCTTACAATCAATCAATTCCGTACTGTGCAACGAAAATTATTATGTGACTATCAGTGTTCAATTATTATATATTAGCCTTGTACAGCATTAATAATGATTGATATTATTATTATTATTATTATTACTCCTATGACCTTTTAAAATGTTACTCGGTTTGTCTTACGATTATTGAGTCTAGAGATTATTAATTATTATCAGTCTATATATATATATATAACTGCGTTGTTCATCTTCGTATTTAATATACGATTCAAGAACGTTTTACAATGTACGATATTTTTCCATCTATCTCCCCAAATCCCGATAAAATTCCCGAAAAAAAAAATTAAATAATCAGCTCGATAAATGTGGACATCTTACTACTATGATAAAGCTGGCGAGATTGTTTGTTTGTTTGTCTGTTTGTTAGAACGCGCTCATCTCTGGAAATACTAATCGGATTTGAAAAATTCTTTTTGCATTAGGTAGCCCGTTTATTCGGGAAAGCTTTGCGCCATATAACTTTATGCCATGACCCTAATTTTACTATCTTACTACTATACTACTGAATCTATACTATACTAAAATAAAGCTGAAGAGTTTGTTTGTTTGAACGCGCTAATCTCAGGAAATTGTTATCCGATTTGAAAAATTCTTCTTGCATTAGATAGCCCATTTATTCAGGAAGGCTTTATCCCCGTGTAACTTTATGCTATAACCTTAAGAAGCGGCGGTGGTGCGTTGAATCGGACGAGGGAAATTTAACGCGGATAAAACCGCAAGCCAAAGTCAGTAATCAATGAAGTTTCAAAGTCCGCAACAATGTTATCGCTCGAAATGTCCAACAGTGAGACCGATAAGAATTTCCCGAGTTTGTTTTTTCCTCCCCCCCCCCAGCGTCTTGCTCCAATAACACGCAGATTGTTGGAATAAAAACTGCGACGGAACGGGAGAAAAATAGCGCGGAAACTGACAATCTTCGTTGAAGAAAGTTTAACGATGAAATTTCCATTTATTTATACGGCGATGGTGAATGATTTTTTCTTCCCTTCGACCAAAAATCCATTGTTAAGAGGAACTTTCGAGGGAACTATGTTGCTTCGAACCCCGGTCACCGTGTATATATATGTATATATATTGACAATGAACCGCGGCCTTTTCAATTGAATAATCATTCGGTGTATTACTCGGGTGGTTTGCGCGTGTATGTACATAGCGAACTATATTTTACTGGTGAGTAAACGCTCGAGGTAACGGAGTCTGATCTATTTTTATGACGAAAGATGAGACCTCTCGGTTTCACGACCGGATACGACGGTTATATCGAATCGTACAACCGCGCGCATCGTTCATATTCGTATTTGATTAACGATTAAAGTTAAAAGAAAGAAAGAAAAAAACCATTTCTAACCCAAAGACAAATCTCCCATAAATTTTTCAGTCCGTTGATTGTCAATATTGCTAAAATGGGACACCGAGTGTGAAAATGGGACTCGAGCAGTTAAAACGTTAATCAGAATCGACGTTTCATTCGACAGGACTACGAGGGATTTTTCACATCGAAATTTAGCACAACAAAATGAGTAAAATTGTTTTTAACTAAAAGTGAAAAGTTACTAATCTTTTCGTAATCTATTACCATACACGCGATTTTTGTGCTGTTACCAATTATCGCTAAAATCGATAGCGCGTGTGAACATTGAAACAAAATCACCAGCCACATGAAAAAAAAACAAGGAAGATTTTTTCTTCTCTGACAGCGCACAGAGGAATTTCGTGGTCCTTTTGTGCTTTGAAAATATGAAAGGGGACGGAAATTTGTAAAATCATCCCATCAGCAAAAAATCCACCCTATCGCTCCGTGACTCGGGACAAAAAAGAACTCGAAATAAATTGCACAATTTGATTACAATCGCTGATTCCAAAAGAAAAAATCGATCAAAGAGCCCGACAGATTAATTATGTCGACTGCAACAAATTCGGGAATGGCTAATGCGATCTCTCGCGATGGTTCCCCGCACACAAGCAGACACACAAACACACATATGCAGACACAATTTTATGAGGAAATGCACAATTTAACAATTGTGCCCAATTATTTTTTCCTATCTATGTCTCGTGCGTTTGATTGGCGGATACGTGACCACGCGATGTTCCTTGGGCCACGGACGGCCACCGAATCGCAATGCGAGTATGAGCCATGAACTTTCTTCGACCCCCTCGCAATTTTTCGCTCCCATGAGATTTAGAATTACGAATTCGTATATTTTTTTTCTTTCTGTTCTATCTGTTTGCTTGCCGATTGAGCAACGATGCAGAAGCCACGCGTCTTTCTTTGCGAACGTCGATGAATCATATATACGATTATGTCTTAACGCAGCTGTCTCATAGGGTCAAAGATCTGACGGATATTCCGAGAATACTGATATTTCTTAATCACTTTTCGAGCTCGTCGTTATTCCAGGAATAATTTCGTAAGGACTAACAGAACTGAGCGTGCTGATTTTACAATTTTATTTTAGCGCGTAAAAGACATTAACTTACTGTTTGTAAAGAAGAGAATACCGAAAACTCATTCTCCAAATAAGTATGGGATTGAATGAACATGTTGTGAATTATTGCGACGAAGGAAGAAGACTTCGTTAATGAGAAGACTTTCGTTAAGGTAGTAGTCTGGTAACTCAAGCCGATTTTCTCGTCTTTTTTGGAGGGCGTTTTTTTGTAGGAAAATAAAAATGAATCGTTTTGAATATTTAGGATGTTTTTATTTACATATTAAAGATACAGAAAAAAAATTTTTTGAAAAAATTTAATAGTTTATTATTATTATTATTATTGATCGAAGTTGGCACCTCGAAAAAAAAGCGCGTGGGTGGCCCCGGTGATTTTGACTCTTGATGTTATCTGAAATCAAAAATTCTTGATAATTCTTAATCTATAGACATGTCATTCTGGTCGGAACTACTGAAGTTAAATTTCATGGATAAATAACAAAATGGCGGACTTTGGAAAAAAAAGTCCTTTTATTTTAGCAAAGAAGGGGTTGCAAAATAAAACGAAATTTAACTTCAGTAGTTCCGACCAGAATGACATGTCTATAGATTAAGAATTATCAAGAATTTTTGATTTCCGACAACATCAAGAGCCAAAATCACCGGGGCCACCCACGCGCTTTTTTTTCGAGGTGCCAACATCGATCAATAATAATAATAATAATGAACTATTAAATAAAAAAATAAAAAATTTTTTTCGTATCTTTAATATGTAAATAAAAACATCCTAAATATCCAAAACGATTCATTTTTATTTACCTACAAAAAAACGCCCTCCAAAAAAGACATGAAAATCGGCTTAAGTTACCAGACTACTACCTTAAGGGGGAAATAGGGTTAGACGGTTCAAAAAATCGATTTTTTTTTATTTCATAAATTGTTAGTAAAACTATTGAAAAATATGTTCCCAAAATTTTTAATGAAAATTCCGACTCGTTCTATTGTTATAAGCCATTAAAGTGAGTAGCTCTCCTTCAGTCCCCGAGCGCGCCACGTGTTTCAAACGCGTTTTTCTGAAAACGACTTTTTTTGAACTTGCGTACACGCTAGTTTGAAAAGTTTTCAATCAATCGTTTTGAAAATTGGCAGTTACTTTCTTCATAGCATTGCGCTCTATATGAACCTAAAATCGGAATATTATCATTATTTGAAATAATTTCTTTTTGCAAATAAAGATGTAAAAAATGGCAAAAAAAATCATGCTTTTTTGTTTTGACCCCTGTAAAAAATTCAATTTTCTATTTTTTTTATGGCATTTAGGTTCATATAGAAGAGAGACATGTAATAAAAGTAAATTCCAACCTCGTTTGATTTCCGATGAAAATTGCAGCTTCCAGAATGTACGCAAAATGCTGAGTCTGATTGTGACCTGCAATATGGGGTCGCTAATATTTTCGGTGTTTCTCAAGGAAATTCTTCAAAAATTTTATAGTATATACTTAAATATATGTATCAAATATTCTCAAAGTTTCAATAAATTATATTCATTTTTTATACTATAAAAAAATTCATGAAAATCATTGAGAAAACGCTGTCCTAACCCTATTTTCCCCCTTAATGGACTAGGCCACTCTAGAGGCCGAAAAAAATAGGCTTTTTTGAGGATTTTTTTGCAGAAACACTACAAAATGAATCGATATTACAAAATAGGGTGTTTATCATACATATCAGTGACTGTGTACAATAATTTTTTTGAAGCGATTTATTTCAAAATGGCGGTTGTGCAGCGTTTTTGCCATGACGTCTCCGTTTTTGTTGACCGGAAACATAACTCAGACAATTTTCAACCAATTCACTTGAAATTTTGAATATATCTTTAAAGATACATTGTCTACGGAAGTGCGAAGGATTTTTTCGACATATCGATTTTTGGCCAAATGGCGCACTTCTAAAGTGAAAAGTGAAAAATTTGCTTAAAAAATCGTCAGAAAATTGTTAATAACAAATGAACTATGCATTATAAAAAAAAAAATCCTACGCACTTCTATACACAATGTATTTTTAAAGATATATTCAAAATTTCAAGTGAATCGGTTGATAATTGTCTGAGCTACGTTTTCGGCCAACAAAAACGGAGGAGTCATCGGAAAAACGCTGCACAGCCGCCATTTTGAAATTAATCGCTTCAAAAAAATTATTGTATACAGTCACTGATATGTATTATAAACACCCTATTTTGTAATCTCGATTTATTTTGTAGTTTGTTTGAAAAAAAAAAAATCCCCATAAAAGCCTATTTTTTCGGCCTTTAGAGTGGCATAACCCGTTAAATCTTTGCTCTTGAGAAAGGATTTGACTCGATAAGAAGAGTAATTATTTTTATTAAATACCAAAGGATTGTTTCAAGCCTCGAGACAGTGATAAGAAATATCTATTGAGAATTTATTTTATTCACTCGAAAAGCCTGACGTGAATAACGAAAAAAATGTTGTTTAAAAAATCATTTTGAAAAATCATAATTTAGTTTGTCCGTCGCCCAATGGTTTGCTTCTGCAAAATATAAAAATGACAACACTTCGATTCTTAAGATTCATGAGATTTTACGATTTTTTTTTCTTCGAAACATTAAGGTTGAATCATCGTTGATTTAAATTCCCGACGAAGCCGTGACCGCTAGTGAGACTTTGATAAAGCGCGTGTGTGGGCCTTAATGTTATAAATTTCTTGGCCGACGAAGATACTATCTCAATTGACCTATGCTCCCCTCCCCCTCTGCCGCTGCTCTCTTCCTTTTATCAGCTTATAACCAACGACCGACTAACGCATACGATTTTCTTCACTTCGTTCGAAACCCTACGACGAGAATGACGAGCTACGTTCGCGATATTGCCATCATCGGTGTCATTTTTTCTATCATCTGCTCGACTGTACATGCCGATATTGCGCCTTGGAAGCCATGCTTTGATGCTAGATGTGAGTAAAAAAAAAAAACAATTGAAGTTTAACAAAAAGAAATTGGTTTAAAGTCAAACGTAATTTTTGCCTGTTCGTGAGGAAAGTTTTGTTTTCGTAAAAATTTCTCATTATCAACAATTTTTCAAATAATCGAAAAGAAAAGCACGACATTTCGAAAATGATCAATATGTGGGCGGGTGATATGACTGTTAAAAAGAGTTTCAATTTTCACGCTTTTTTCCACCCCAGTTTCAGTGTTTTTGGATAATGTGTATTGCTTCGATTTGCCTTTACGAAAAATTAAATATTTCATAAATTTTAAACCCCCAATGCTGATTCTCACAGAACTCCCTACCGAGCAGGTCACGTGATTCGTTAATTATGTAAAAAAAAAAATGTTGACTCGGAATAGCCGAAAATTTAAGAAAGTTACGACATTTCTTTTCGAGACTTTGAAAATTCACCAAAATCTCTAACGCTCAAGTTGTTCCAACGAAAAATAGTAGGAAACAATGGAAATTCGATGGGGAAAATTTGAGTAAACTTTACACGATATCGGTTCGTGAGATACAAGTTGAATTTTTCGAGCCTATCGCGTACACAGATACGAACAATTTTTCGAACCATTTGTAACTGAGAGACGACGATGAAAAGATTCGATTTTACGGAAGTTTGTGTCGGAAAAAGAGGAGAAAAAAAATTGTACACTGATAAATAAACGAAATTTTGCAGCTGATGCTCCGAGCAACTGTACCGTTCATGAACTCCGAGTGACTCCTTGCAAGGACGCAGTTGAGAATAAACCATGTTCTCTAAAACGTGGTTTGAACGCGACGATAGAATTCGACTACACCGTCAGTGAGTATTATTTCGAAAATCACGAAAAATCTTCATATATATTAAGGAATGAGATCTCTATGATTTTTTGGGATCGCGTTGTATTGTAAATAAAAAAAATATCTCGCTTAATCTTACTATTATAATAAATCTGGAGAGTTTGTTTGTTTGAACGCGCTAATCTCAGGAAATAATTATCGAATTTGAAAAATTCTTTTTGCATTAGATAGCCCGTTTATTCAGAAAGGCTTTAGGCTATATAACTTCATGCTATGACCCTAATCTTACTATCTTACTACTATATCTATACTATACTGTAATGAAGCTGGAGAATTTGTTTGTTTGAACGCGCTAATCTCAGGAAATACTAATCCGATTTGAAAAATTCTTTTAGCATTAGATAGCCCGTTTATTCAGGAAGGCTTTAGGCCATATAACTTCATGCTATGACCCTAATCTTACTATCTTACTACTATACTATAATGAAGCTGGAGAGTTTGTTTGTTTGAACGCGCTAATCTCAGGAAATAATTATCCAATTTGAAAAATTCTTTTAGCATTAAATAGCCCGTTTATTCAGGAAAGCTTTAGGCCATTTAACTTCATGCTATGGCCCTAATTTTACTACTATATCTATATTATACTATAATGAAGCTGGAGAGTTTCTTTGTTTGAACGCGCTAATCTCAGGAAATACTTATCCGACTTGAAAAATTCTTTTTGCATTAGATAGCCCGTTTATTCAGGAAGGCTTTAGGCCATAATAACTTCATGCTATGACCATAATCTTACTATCTTACTGTTATATCTATACTATACTATAATGAAGCTGGAGAGTTTATTTGTTTGAACGCGCTAATCTCAGGAAATACTAATCCGATATGAAAAATTCTTTTAGCATTAGATAGCCCGTTTATTCAGGAAGGCTTTACGACATATAACTTTATATTATAACCCTAAGGAGAGGCAGCGGCGCGCGGATGAACCCGCGGGGCACAGTTAGTACGCCCTATTTTTTAAATCCAATCTCTCTTTTCCGACAGTACCATTTATTGTACGGAAAAAAAACGGCGACAGTGCAATGAAAATTTTGAAAATTGGACTTTTTTCAGTGTTAGTGATTACGTCCCCGCCATCCAGTTGGCTAAATAATTTGTTGCCGTTGTGTTTGTCACTTGTTAAGGGTAGAAAATAAGTGATCGAACGATAAATACAATAGTGATAATTTTGGGGGATCCAAAAAGTCACAAAGATCTCGCCTTAATTGAACATTTGTTATTTTTCTGATAAACATAATGAAATCTGCGTTTTTATGCAAATAAATGAATATTATCAGACTTTGAATCGCCGACTCTGAACGGAAGTGCTTGGTGGACGAATCAGGTGCTCGATCTTCCATTCGTCGGTATGGAGAGTAACGCCTGTCTGAACACTCCCTGTCCAACGACTCGAGATGTAAAGCAAACGTACAGCATGGATTTACCAATTTCTAAGAAATATCCAGTTGTGAGTAATCGTAAAATCTTTCAAACAGTAAATCATACAAAGTGTCGCCAAAAAAAAAAACTAAAACAAATTGCGAAGTAAAGAGAAATTAAAATTGTAAAAAATGATTTTATAAAATTTTAATGAATCAAATTTGCATCGAACTGGACATTATTGGTATCGATGAAGAATCGATTGTGACTGAACAATTTGTAAAGTGAGAGAATATGTGTTTTTTCAACAAACTATGCAATTTGATCAATTGGTTCAAATTTTGGTTCGAGAAGGACAAAGATTTTTTACAATTTTAAGAAATTTCCTTTAGATCGGAATAATCTTCATTAAATTAGGAGAAACTTCGTCGATTCTACTTTGAAGATAATTACAATGGAACGAGATTTTCCCAAGAGATTAGCACAATTAAGCTGAGCTCACGCTCCGACGTAATATACCCTTAAGGGAGATAAATGTCGATTCAGAGGGAGGGGAAGGGATGTAAATCATTGCTACGCTCAAGTATACGAGCTATTAATAAATGGTAAAAAAAGAATAATTTCAGAAATGTCGTACGATTCACAATCTAAAAAGATTGCAGTAGATTATTTCTTTTCAAAATAACAAAAATATTTAAAAAATGGAATTTTTCTCGCAATTTTTTCTACATCGATCGTTAATATTTTTTTAAATGATCAGAAAAGCATTTTGAATAATCTGTCGTTTGGGATTTTCGATGAATTTTTTTTTCATACATTAAAAAAATTAATCAGACTTTTGATCGTGCCCCACGCCCCTCAAAATTTTTTTTCTTACTTCAGAAGAATTAATTCCATTACAAGGTATAATGTCAACGTGAATAGACGTACAGTACGATAATAATTGTCCGAGTTCACGGTTAGTTAACGCGACAAATGACAACTTCAAAGGCTCGTCAAAATGGCTACCGTCCCCCCCACAGCCTTGATGAGTTGTTCAATATTAATTAACAATGAAAAGAAACGAGAACTGCATATAAGGCCGCGTGCATAAAATGGGAACTGTTACAAGGTCACCGCCCTCCGTTAATTGAAAAATAACCGTCAATCAAACGCCGGAAGAATGCTCCGATAATAACATTGGAAATGTTCGTTGAATGGCAACCGATCCCACGCAAAGTCGTCTATTAAAAAATTATTCAATTAATCATTTGTTTAAATCAATGATGTAACGTAAAAAAAAAATATATATATTCCGTCAACTTTTCACAGTCAACTATTACAAAATTATGCAATTAATAATTTGTTTAAATAAATGATTTAACGCAAAAAAAAAATGTTTCATCAACTTTTTGTAAAGTCAACTATTACAAAATTATTCAATTAATCATTTGTTTAAAACAATGATTTAACGTAAAAAAAATGATATATTCCGTCAACTTTTCGCAAAATCAACTGTTACAAAATTATGCAATCAATCATTTGTTTGAATAAATGATTTAACGTAAAAAAAAATATGTTTCGTCAACTTTTCGTAAAGTCAACTATTACAAAATTATTCAATTAATCATTTGTTTAAATCAATAATTCAACGTAAAAAATATATATATTCCGTCAACTTTTCGCAATATCAACTATTACAAAATTATGCAATCAATCATTTGTGTAAATAAATTATTTAACGTAAAAAAAAATATGTTTCGTCACCTTTTTGCAAAGTCAAATATTATAAAATTATTCAATTAATCATTTGTTTAAATAAATGATTCAACGTAAAAAAAAATATATATTCCGTCAACTTTTCGCAAAGTCAACTATTACAAAATTATGCAATTAATCATTCGTTTGAATCAATGATTAAACGTAAAAAAAATATATATATTCCGTCAGCTTTTCGCAAAATCAAGTATTACAAAATTATTCAATTAATCATTTGTTTAAATAAATGATTTAACGTCAAAAAAAAACATACATTCCGTCAACTTTTCGCAAAGTCAAATATCACAAAATTATTCAATTAATCATTTGCTTAAATAAATGATTTAACGTAAAAAATTATAATATATATTACGTCAACTTTTCGCAAAATCAACTGTTACAAAATTATTCAATCAATCATTTGTTTAAATCAATGATTTAACGTAAAAAAAAATATGTTTCGTCAACTTTTCGTATAGTCAACTATTACAAAATTATCCAATTAATCATTTATTTAAATAAATGATTTAACGTAACGAAAAAATATATATTCCATCAACTTTTCGTAAAGTCAACTATTACAAAATTATGCAATTAATCATTTGTTTAAATAAATGATATAACGTAAAAAAAAATACATTCCGTCAACTTTTCGCAAAGTCAAATATAACAAAATTATTCAATTAATCATTTGTTTAAATAAATGATTTAACGTGAAAAAAAATTTATATTCCGTCATTTTTTCGCAATATCAGCTATTACAAAATTATGCAATCAATCATTTGTTTAAATAAATGATTTAACGTAAAAAAAATATGTTTCGTCAACTTTTCGTAAAGTCAACTATTACAAAAGTATTCAATGAATCATTTGTTTAAATCAATGATTTAACGTAAAAAATATATATATTCCGTCAACTTTTCGCAATATCAACTATTACAAAATTATGCAATCAATCATTTGTTTAAATGAATGATTTAACGTAAAAAAAATATGTTTCGTCAACTTTTCGTAAAGTCAACTATTACAAAATTATTCAATCAATCATTTGTTTAAATCAATGATTTAACGTAAAAAAAATATATGTTCCGTCAACTTTTCGCAAAGTCAACTGTTACAAAATTATGCAATTAATCATTTGTTTAAATAAATGAATTAACGTAAAAAAAATATACTCCGTCAACTTTTCGCATCGTTAAAAAAAATGATTTGAAAAAAATGTCAAGGGCTCTTTTACAAGGTTGTACAATCGAACGTTGTTGCTTTTTGCGACGTCAATAATAAAAAAAAAAAAATTTTTCTCTCAAAATCCGTTTTAATAACCGTATGATTTTTTTTTGTTTAGCGAACGTACGACGTCAAGTGGAAGCTGAAAGCTCCCACAGGTCAAGAATGCTGCTTCATCTTCCAGATCAAAATACACAAATGAGGAGGAGAGCTTTTGATTTTTTTTTTTTTTTTTTTTTTTTTTAATGACTAGCATAATTTTTGTCTATTGACATCCATCGATGGCCAATTTGTCACAATTCGAACAAACTTGATTAAATAAAAGTTTTTCAACTAGCGGCGTACATGCGAAGCGATTATTTTATCATCCCAGATTCTTCGTGGAAAAAAAAATGATTTTCATATCATCGACAGGACGGTGAATTGACAAAGGCTTGTTAATTTAAAAGGTCGAAAATTTCGCGGAACTTTATTGAACGATCGTGACGATCAAACGAATTAAATAATGGCACGACACTAATTGTAAGATCACTCTCGGACACGCAATTCTTACATATGACAAAAAATTGTTCCGTAAACGCGATATTAATTGACAATTGAGGGTTGGGAAGGAAGAAAAAAAAAATTTCGCTGCGGACAGGATTCGAACCTGTGCGGGCAAAGCCCATTGGATTTCGAGTCCAACTCCTTAACCACTCGGACACCGCAGCTCGTGTTACCGGCTGAGCTTTATCGACGCAATTGTAAAACGGGGGATGGAGCTTTTTCGCCATCACCCCCCCCCCCCCCCCCCCCCCCCGCTGATCGGGTTATTTAAAAATATCTTTTCAGGGTCGAAAAATACAACGAAAATAATTATAATTCATTGATGTAATTTTGAAAGAGAAAAAAAAAAACAACAACAAATGAGAACGAAATTGATAAACGTTTGATCGAATTCCTGTTTATAAAATGGCTCTGCTAATTAGCAATTGCAATATTCCTGGATGTTTTCCTAAAAAAATCGACGATCCATAGAATAAATAAATGGATAGCATCGAATGTAAAAAAAAACACACACGAACCAAGGAATAAAGAATCGCGACTTCCGTTAGGATGATTAACAGCGGTAGAATCTTATTTCCGGCAGGAGGGAGAGACGACTGAAAATACAAGTCACGCTTCCCAGGTCCGTCTTAAATGCCATTATACATAACATACACGTGTACCATGTGTATGACGACCGGAAGTGACTGGATGAGGGCAATTGCGCTCGAACGAGAAAGAGGGTAAGCACTTTTACGTTTGGCCCATTCTCGAAAGAAAGTACACACGCCGCCTGGTCGACAACAGTCGGATGAAAATACACACAAAACAATACGACATATATATACAGGGTGTCGTAAAACTAGCACGTCAGAGTGACACGGTGGTTAGATTGACTCCGGACCTATCAGAATAAACAGATATGACCTCGGTAAAAGTCTCATGGTTTTCGAGAACAAACGCCTTTTTTGATTTCTCGGAAAATCGATACCCAGTACTTGTTATTTTGCTAGCATTGCTATGAAAGTCCAAATCGTAAACAAATCAAAGTTCAAATTCACATGAAATCCTAAAGTGCCCAGAAACACAAATGAAAATAGCGAAATAACAAGAAAATCGCTACCGAGTACTTGTTATTTTGCTAGCATTGCTATGAAAGTCCAAATCGTAAACAAATCAAAGTCCAAATTCACACCAAATCCTAAAGTGGTCAGAAACACAAATGAAAATAGCGAAATAGCAAGAAAATCGCTACCTAGTACTTGTTATTCCGTTACCATTGCTATGAAAGTCTAAATCGTAAGTAAATCAAAGTCCAAATTTACACCAAATCCTAAAGTGGTCATAAACACAAATGAAAACAACGAGATAAGGAGAATAGCGTTTTTCCGAAAAGTTGTTTACATTTTTTTTTTTTTATCCTGTTATTTGTTTATTGTGATAGATCCGGAGCCAAACTACCCCCGCGTCACTCTGACGTGTTAGTTTTGGGACACCCTGTATATATATATATATATATATATATATATATATATATATATATATATATATATATATATATATATATATATATATATACACATAAAAAAATATATAAGCGTAAAAAGGAAACGAGAGTTTCCTCATGTGTGACCCACATACGGTTTCGACTCGCGACTATTTTATCTCACAATCGAACAGCCGCAACGAACTACCATTCTTCTCGTTCGAATAACGCTCTCGCGCACGGTCCAGAGATATCCTAGATTGAGGAACTACAATTTGATCGAGAGAGAAAGGAACAAAAAAAAAACAAACAAAATAAGTACAAGGAATTTCGAATATCAGCGTCTTGACCATCCCTCCGTTGCCAAAGTGCGTTAACCCAATCTTTCGGGAGTTTGAAAAACGACCGCCAGATGTCTGCTGCTTATAACGTGCTTTCCTGAATCTTGAAATTTTGTCTTACCGACGGTCGACAACAGTATAAACCTCTATATTTCACTGCGAATGTTATACCTTGCATTTATATATTTTTTTTACACCCTCCAATCGTTAAATTTTGCTCCAATTTTTGTGAGAATAACTCCAGAAAAAGAACAACAACGTCCATACATTCACCATTGCTGGAGTGGAATTGACTAAAAATTATTTTACGTAGAATTCTACAAAAGTCCAGTTGCCATTTGTACTAAAAAAAAATCTTTAACGGTGAAAATCATTTGTCAATTTTGGGGCAGTTTTTAAAAATCTGGGCTTAAGGACAGCATCATTAAAAATTCGACGCCCCCTTATTAGGCTTGTTTCGTATAACTTGTCTGGGCTAACTATTTGTAGAAAAAAAAACCAATCGCTACAAATACGAAAAAACATTATTAATCTTGAAATAATAGGGGATCGATTAAGTAAATAACAACAGTATATAGATCGTATTCGTGACGAGGGCGATTGCCGACAGAGGTGAGTCTAAAGAGTGTTATTGAAATAGCTCGGTTTTCGCGTGCAACACGCGGTGAAATTAATTTCAAAGTATGCAGAACGGATATGCCGTTTATTAGACGTGAGCGCAAGTCGGGGATGCATTAGAGGCAGACAGATAAAGTCAATTCCGCGTTACCCCGTTACCACCAATCTGCCGCCCTTTAGCCCCGCGCCCGACTCGATCGGTAAGACCCCTCGCGAGTAAATTGTTTAAAAAAAAAACAATCACCGAACATTTTTAATTTAAACGTTTACGTGCAACGACGCGAGAATAATTTTTATTTACGAATTTGTCGTCACATTAATCAATATTTATGAATTATTGATATTGAAACAAAAACACTGTATTCACATTGTAATATTTCAAGTTTCATATGTTTTCTCGTTGACTTTACTTTGTCAATGCTGATTCAATAAATTTCAAAAAAGCCTCGAGTTTTTTCGATTAAGTAAAAAAAAAACAAATACAGCATTAATGTTCCCTTGTCATCGACTTTTTTGCAATAAATAATAAAAAAAAACAAAACATTCATGACGATATTGTATTAGAGAGGGGGAGGGTGGGTTCGACGATTAAAATTCAGCTTTTCTGATCGTGTACAGAAATATTGAAATTGATAAAAAAATATCGTGTAAACAAAAAAATTATAGGATTCTTGTTTTTTAAAAATCTGTTTAAACAAAAATGCTTCGACAATTTTTTCAATTCTGAATATTCGTTTGTACGATCGTGGAAAGATTTTCGACAACCGTTCTATTGGGATTCGCGATAGGATTTTTTGTTTCCTCGTGCAATTTAAAAACGATTGTAGACGTCTGTCCAGGGGTTAAATTGTTTTTCTTTAAATTTCGCTCGTAACGGTGAATGTTTTTGATGATGATGACCTTCGAAGATAAGATTTGCATGAAAATTGATGATTATAAAAATGGATAAATCGATAATAGCCTGTTATAAACGTAAACCTGTTGAATCAATCAAAAACACGCATACGTATATATTTATGTATGTACTAATGCATATATATTTATACATATACAGGGTGTCCCAAAACTAGCACGCCAGAGTGACACGAGGTTTAGATTGGCTCCGGACCTATCAGAATTAATCTAATATGACCTCAGTAAAAGTCTAATGGTTTTCGAGGAAAATCGTCTTCGTTTTTTCGGAAAATCGCTACCTAGTACTTGTTATTCTGCTACCATTGCTATGTAAGTCCAAATCGTAAGAAAATCATAGTCCAAATTCATACCAAATCCTAAAGTGGTCAGAAACACAAACGAAAACAACGAGATAGCAAGAATAGCGATTTTCAGAAAAATCATCTTATTTCATTTTTTACGGAAAATTGCTATTCTTGTTATCTCACTGTTTTCGTTTGTGTTTCTGACCACTTTAGGATTTGGTATAAATTTGGACTTTAATTTGCTTACGATTTAGATTTTCATAGAAATGGCAGCAGAATAACAAATACTAGATAGCGATTTTCCGAAAAATCGTTTTTTTCGATTGTTCGGAAAATCGCTATTCTTGTTATCTCACTGTTTTCGTTTGTGTTTCTGACCACTTTAGGATTTGGTATAAATTTGGACTTTAATTTGCTTACGATTTAGATTTTCATAGGAATGGCAGCAGAATAACAAGTACTAGATAGCGATTTTCCGAAAAATCGTGTTTTTCGATTGTTCGGAAAATCGCTATTCTTGTTATCTCATCGTTTTCGTTTGTGTTTCTGACCACTTTAGGATTTGGTATGAATTTGGACTTTGATTTTCTTACGATATAGATTTTCATAGGAATGGCAGCAGAATAACAAGTACTAGATTGCGATTTTCCGAAAAATCGTGTTTTTCGATTGTTCGGAAAATCGCTATTCTTGTTATCTCACCGTTTTCGTTTGTGTTTCTGACCACTTTAGGATTTGGTATGAATTTGGACTTTGATTTGCTTACGATATAGATTTTCATAGGAATGGCAGCAGAATAACAAGTACTAAATAGCGATTTTCCGAAATATCGTTTTTTTCGATTGTCCAGAAAATCGTTATTCTTGTTATCTCACCGTTTTCGTTTGTGTTTTTGACCACTTTAGGATTTGGTATGAATTTGGACTTTGATTTGCTTACGATATAGATTTTCATAGGAATGGCAGCAGAATAACAAGTACTAAATAGCGATTTTCCGAAATATCGTTTTTTTCGATTGTCCGGAAAATCATTATTCTTGTTATCTCACTGTTTTCGTTTGTGTTTTTGACCACTTTAGGATTTGGTATAAATTTGGACTTTAATTTGCTTACGATTTAGATTTTCATAGGAATGGCAGCAGATAACAAGTACTAGATAGCGATATTCCGAAAAATCGTGTTTTTCGATTGTTCGGAAAATCGCCACTCTTGTTATCTCACAGTTTTCGTTTGTGTTTCTGAGCACTTTAGAATTTGGTATGAATTTGGACTTTGGTTTGCTTACGATTTAGATTTTCATAGGAATGGCAGCAGAATAACAAGTACTAGATAGCGATTTTCCGAAAACTCGTGTTTTTCGATTGTTCGGAAAATCGTGTTTTTCGATTGTTCGAGAAAATCGTGTTTTTCGATTGTTCGGAAAATCGTTATTCTTGTTATCTCACCGTTTTCGTTTGTGTTTCTGACCACTTTAGGATTTGGTATAAATTTGCACTTCAATTTTCTTACGATTTAAATTTTCATAGGAATGGCAGCAGAATAACAAGTAACTAAATAGCGATTTTCCGAAATATCGTTTTTTTCGATTGTCCAGAAAATCGTTATTCTTGTTATCTCACCGTTTTCGTTTGTGTTTTTGACCACTTTAGGATTTGGTATAAATTTGGACTTTAATTTGCTTACGATTTAGATTTTCATAGGAATGGCAGCAGATAACAAGTACTAGATAGCGATATTCCGAAAAATCGTGTTTTTCGATTGTTCGCAAAATCGCTATTCTTGTTATCTCACTGTTTTCGTTTATGTTTCTGACCACTTTAGGATTTGGTATAAATTTGGACTTTGATTTGCTTACGATTTAGATTTTCATAGCAATGGCAGCAGAATAACAAGTACCAAGTAGCGATTTGTTATCTCACTGTTTTCGTTTGTGTTTCTGACCACTTTAGAATTTGGTATGAATTTGGACTTTGATTTGCTTACGATTTGCATTTTCATAGCAATGTTACCAGAGTAACAAGTACTAGATAGCGATTTTCCGAAAAATCGTGTTTTTCGATTGTTCAGAAAATCGCTATTCTTGTTATCTCACTGTTTTCGTTTGTGTTTCTGACCACTTTTGGATTTGGTATGAATTTGGACTTTGATTTGCTTACGATTTGGATTTTCATAGCAATGGCAGCAGAATAACAAGTACTAAGTAGCGATTTGTTATCTCACTGTTTTCGTTTGTGCTTCTAACCACTTTAAGGTTTGGTATGAATTTAGACTTTGATTTGCTTACGATTTGAATGTTCACAGCAATGATAGCAGGATAACAAGTACTTGGTAGCGATTTTCCGAAAAATCATGTTTTTCGATTGTTCAGAAAATCGCTATTCTTGTTATCTCACTGTCTTCGTTTGTGTTTCTGACCACTTTAGTTTTGGTGTGAATTTCGACGTTGATTTGCTTACGATTTCGATTTTCATAGTAATGGCAGCAGAATAACAAGTACTAAGTAGCGATTTGTTATCTCACTGTTTTCGTTTGTGTTTCTGACCACTTTAGAATTTGGACTTTGATTTGCTTACGATTTGAATTTTCACAGCAATGATAGCACGATAACAAGAACCAGGTAGCGATTTTCCGAAAAATCGTCTTTATCGATTGTTCGGAAAATCGCTATTCTCGTTATCGCACTGTTTTCGTTTGTGTTTCTGACCACTTTAGGATTCGGTGTGAATTCGAACTTTGATTTGCTCCCTGCTTTGAACTTTCATAGCAATGGTACCAGCATAACAAATACTAGGTAGCGATTTTCCGAGAAAACAGAAAAAGACAATTTTTCTGGAAAGCTACGAGACTTTTACTGATGTAATATTTGTTTATTCTGATAGGTCTGAATTCAATCTAACCCCCGTGTCACTCTGACGTGTTACTTTTGGGACACCCTGTATACATATATATAGAAATATTTTACGATGCCCGGTAAGAATTCTCGCTACATCACTGGGGGCCCGCCAAGCTGTTGGCGCGGCTGCTCACCTGTTGGCCTCGCCAGTACCTTGCTGGGTTTTCAACCGCGCGGTACCGCCATCGCTGATACTCCGTCAAGGCACACTATATCCGGGGCCCGAGCAATGTTAAACGAAAATTCGTTCGGGTTTAGCCGATGGCATTCGTAAATTGTAAGCAACAAAAGTAACGTTTTTTTTAAATCAAGACTTTGCGATTCAACGATTTTTTCCAATTAATCAACGAGTAAATCGATCATTTTTTTCATAGTTTTCGTTTTTTACTCGAAAAAAAAAAGAAAGAAAATCGACGTAAAATAGATTTTAGTCTCTAATATCGGGCGAACGACGCCCATGACTTTCGTAACCGAAAGAAGCCGGGCGTCGGTCGATTTTTTTCGTTTGTTTTCTCCCTCACAAGCAAAACGTTCGATCGTTAAAGAGTACTACGATAATTACGAGTGACTGTACACGGCGCAAGGACAGAGAGAATAAGTGAAGTTTCGGATGAAATAACGTTTCGTTAATTAATTTTTATTTATTTTTTCTACGACTTTTCGAAGACAGAAAAATTGAAGACAATTTTTTTTTTGTTGTTTTTCGCTTCGCCCCTAGGAAGAGTGAATTTTTTTCGGAACTTTCGGTGGGTACACAATGACCAAGTCGTCATTATTATTACTATCAATATTATTATTGTTGTGTGAAATTTAATTCTTGGAGAATATTCAAAATTTCTCGTGAAACCCATCGGCGCGCATTTCGTCCTTTAACCGAGCTCTCGAGGAGTGACTCGAATTATTGGCTCGGCAATGGTATCGAAGAAACGTAAATATTATCGAGTTTATACCTTGAATTATTATTATTTTTTTCACACTTTCAAAATGACTTTCGCTCGAGAAATGATCGTCGAAGAGAAAAAACAACGTCGCGAACGTTTGGGTCATGATGATTTACACAGTTAAACCGCGATGTACGTAAACCCTCGGTAACGAAACGTATTCTCCGTGATACAAATGAGCAATAAAACGTGAGATAAAGCGTTCTCCAGACGTTTAAAGAGCATCAGGAAAAAATTAAAATAAATATATATATACACGATAAAAAATGGCGAACGATGAAAGATCGTCGGTTGTGTGCCGAACGATTAATCTCTTCGTTACGACAAAAGGAAAAAAAATAAAAATTGTCTGTTGTCTGTAGTGATAGTTGAGACACGCAGATAACACCTGAATTATTACTACGAGAAACAATTTTTTTCACATCGACGTTGTTTTTTTTAACGCTGATGTTCAATTTTTTTACAATAAATTTACGCTGAAAATACTTTGTTAATAATTCACGGCTTTAGCGAATCAACGAAAATACAAAAATTTCTGTCATCTTCAAACTTTCCAATAAAATGTTATCGTATTTTCGTTATTAAAAAAATTATTACTCGGTATTACATTAGTGATAATAATTACTACTTTTTTTCATTCAAAGAAAATAATTAATCGAAATTAAAATAATAAAATAATAAAAAAATAATAAAATAATTATCCGTTATCATTTTTGTCATGATTTTTTGATTTTGTTTTTTTTTTCTTCTTTTTTCATTCATGCAAATCAATAACCATCAACGCGTTATTAATAATAAATTGTGATTTATGGTGGAAAAAAAAATATTGAAAACAAAAAAATTAATAACAAATTGAAGAATTTATGGGAAAAAATAAATAAAATTGTCATTACTCGGTATCACATTAGTGATAATAATTACTTTTTTTTCATTCAAATAAAATAATTATCCGAAAATAAAATAATAAAATAATTATCCGTTATCATTTTTATTATGATTTTTTGATTTTGTTTTTTTTTTCTTCTTTCATTCAAGCAAAACAATAATCATCAACGCGTTATTATTAATAAATTGTGATTTATGATGGAAAAAAAAATTATTAACAAAAAAATTAATAACAAATTGAAGAATTTATGGGAAAAAAAAATGTCATTACTCGGTATTACATTAGTGATAATAATTACTTTTTTTTTTCATTTAAATAAAATAATTATCCGAAAATAAATTAATTATCCGTTATCATTTTTATCATGACTTTTTGATTTTGTTTTTTTTTTTCTTTGATTCGAGAAAAACAATAATCATCAACGCGTTATTAATAATAAATTGTAATTTATGGTGGAAAAAAAAAATTGAAAACAAAAAAATTAATAACAAATTGAAGAACTTATGGGAAAAAAAAATGTCATTACTCGGTATTACATTAGTGATAATAATTACTTTTTTTTTCATTTAAATAAAATAATTATCCGAAAATAAAATAATTATCCGTTATCATTTTTATCATGGTTTTTTGATTTTGTTTTCTTTGATTCGAGAAAAACAATAATCATCAACGCGTTATTAATAATAAATTGTAATTTATGATGGAAAAAAAAAAATTGAAAACAAAAAAATTAATAACAAATTGAAGAACTTATGGGGAAAAAAAATGTCATTACTCGGTATTACATTAGTGATAATAATTACTTTTTTTTTTCATTCAAATAAAATAATTATTCGAAAATAAAATAATAAAATAATTATTCGAAAATAAAATAATAAAATAATTATCCGTTATCATTTTTATCATGATTTTTTTATTTTGTTTTATTTTTCTTTGATTCGAGAAAAACAGTAATCATCAACGCGTTATTAATAATTAATTGTGATTTATAATGAAAAAAAAAATTTGAAAAAAAACAAAAATTAATGAAAAATTGAAGAATTTATGAAAAAAAAATCAAATAAAAAAATAAAAAATTGTCATTGCGCTTTATAGAAAATTATTTTATAATGGACACATACCATATAATATAGGACATATCACCGTGGCGTAGGAGGTCACGTTCCCGAGTTCCTTTCCCACGGAATCGCGATAACCGTGACGACGCTACACACGCTGTTTCTACCCGTGTGCCAAAGGAGACTTTCTTCCCTTTCCGTCTGTTCGACCGTGTGTACGGGGCCACCAACACGGGAAGCTTCTCATCTCTGTACTATCCCTCCTCTTCTCCTGAGCCCCCACCGCCAATCATTGTTCCGGATGGTACTATATGTTGCGTGACTGTTTTTTTTGTTTTTTTTTCTTTTTCTATCGCGATCACCTCACCTATTGTCGTCGCGAGAGGACGCGCAACGATAATGAGTGTATTCTTATCGCGGTGCGTCACTTAAGATCGTGAAAACTACTACGACGACGTGAACGTCTATTTCGTTGTTATTTCCTTAACGTGGCGATATTTTGGGGGGGCGGAAAAAAAAATTAAAGTTTCGTTTGGATATGTGAGAAAATTCGAAAAAAAATTCACGAAGAAATAAGATAAAAAATTTGTTTAAATACAAAATTGATTTTAGAGGTGAAATAAAATTTGTTCAACATGAATATTTTTCCGATTTGCTTCAATTTATTCGTAGATTTTAAGCCCGAAGCTTAGAAATTTTTAGATTCTTTAGGTTTTTAGATATTTCCATTTTTCTTTTTTTTTTTAACGACTGAACAAAAATGTTTTGTGTTAAAAAATCGCGAATCGTACGTTCAATCGTATTTACGATTTTTTTGTTTGTTTTTTTTCTCGATGATCCAAACGAAAAAGGAAATATCGGGGTAATCGTAGAGGTTTCGCGGAATTCCACGAACCGCGAGGGAGGGATATATCGTTATGGGGATATTTCATGCATGGCTTTTGTTGAATTCTCGTTGCAACTGCACAACGAGAATTCTACGCCTGTGAGGATGCAAATGCAAAACCGCGTTGAAACGCCAGGCGGGTGACTGTATGAGGGCCCGCGTGAGTGCGCGCGTTGCAGTTGACTGACCTCCTCCTTCTTCTTCTTCTCCTCCTCCGTCGCCGCCACCTTCTCGCCGGTAACATTTACCGGGATGAAACAGTGGCAAAGCAGGTTTCTGCAAGTTACGCGGTGCCCATATCCCCCCTTCCCCCGTGACAATATGCACGAGCGATCGTAAAATCTCGATTTTCTTTTCTTTTTTTGTTTGTTATATTACATTTTTATCGTTTGAATTTGTAGAAAAAACGTGTTTCATTTGACAAAAAAAAAAAGAAAAGAAAATCGGTTACGAAAAGTCCAAAACGTGAGATTGGTATACAAAAAATTTGAAGAATCGTTCGATTTAAAAAAATCTTTTCTTTTATTTCCGGTAAAAAAAAAAGAAATGCATCTCCCATAATGTTTGAGTTGCGAATCTGAATATATTTGTTTGAGCTATCGTAGAAACACATTTTCAACAATCGCTCGTTTGGGATTTTCGAGAGAACTAATTTTTTCATCGACAAGCTAAAAAATATCCGCGGAGGCGCTCCCTGAAAAATTCATCTGGAATTATTTTTTTATCGAATAAAAAATTAATTGATAAATCACTTTTTTTTATCGAATTTAACCCCGCGTGTGTAGTACTGGGTCTTTGAAGGAACAGTCGAAATTTCAAACTCCTATTTCTCTCTCTATATTTGTCAATTTTTATTAACAACGGTTTTAAACTTTGGACTTTGGCAAGTTCTGGGCCAGTGTAGTAGACACTTCGAGAAGTAATCCAAAATTTTTTCAGATTTTTTTAAAGCCTAGAAGAAAACTTTAAAAACTCAACTGTTCCCTCAAAGACCCAGCGTACACATCGTGTCTCGAAAAATATAGTGTACACACGGGAGGATTAAAATTCATTTCGAAATAATTTGTTTTATATGATTAAAAATAAATTTCCAATTCATTTTTTGCGCAATGAAAAAATTCATATTAAATGCGTTTTTTAATCGTTTAAATTTACGAACGAATGTGATTAAAAGGAGAAAAGAAGGAAGAGAGAAAAAAATTCTGTCGTCGAGACTGACGAGAAGAAACAAGTCCGATGTGCCAGAGCCACAGCCTAGCAGCGAGAATACCGGCTGATAATGACACGAGGCAATAAAATGCTTATGATAATTCACGGTAGTTGCGGGGAAGAGTTCATAGTCGAGTCAGCGCTAAATAAAACACAAGGAGGAAGGACTTTTAACATTATTATCATTATTATCATTATTATCATTATTATTATTTTTTTCTTTTTCGCGTTGTCCCCGAGAGAGTTCTCCACCTCTCTTGTTGCTACCAGAGACAGCGTCATTGCTTTTAACAGTTTTCTAATCACGCGGTGAGCTCGTACGCGATCGGAATGCACCGCAGGGGCTCCGCCAGTAAGAAGGAGGAGTAGAGGAGAGGCGAGAGAGAGAGAGAGAGACACATTCGACGAGCTGGCCATTGTACATATACGTACAACAGTTTATTTATATGGGTCATTTCGCGCTAAACCTACCAAACTTTCAACCCTTAAAACGCCTTTTTAATCGATTTTCATTTATTTTATTCCAGCTAAGAGGGCAGTTCTTTGAGATTTTTAAGTCTTCGCCTTCCAAATTTGTCATTTTTCAAAAATTCCAGTGATTTGTTTTTGTATCCTCAGTTTATAAATTCGTACGAAAAAAAATTGCCCAAATTTTATCAAAAACCTTCTAGATGCAATAAAAAAAAATTGTTATAACGTTTAAATAATTTCTTTCGCAATGACGAAATTGCAAAATTAATATTTTGAATTGCGCCCTTTTTTTATTGAAAAACAATTACAAAAAATATGCAATATGAAAAACAAGGTTGGTAAAGTTGTCACTAAATGCCCCACATACGGACACTCGACGTTTCATCATTCTTTGTAAAAAAAAAAATTGAAAATCCTCGTCATTCTTCTGACCGATATACGAGAGTCTAGATCCGTTTTAATAGTCAAGTTCGCATTTTCTTATTTTCACAAATCGAGCACGCGAGACATTGTGCAGTGGACGATCATTGGATTTGTGCCTCGTGACGAATTTTCTTTTTTTTTTTTTTCCGTTCGTATATATATATATAAAATATATGTCGCGAGAGCGTCGATTTGACGCCAAACGATTTTGCAAGCCATGACCCACTTTTCGTTCACGACGAGAGAGGTAAAAGTATATTATATCGAGGGAGCCTCCATCCCGCCCCTTGTTTCTTGAATGAAAAGGCACATTACAGCCGCGCACGATATGAATCGTTCGGTACTCGATATATATTTCCAACGATATAATAATAAATTATCGACTAGTCACCCACCGAATCATTTTTATTATATAAATTAATTATCACTCTCATAATTATTGTTATATAGAAAACAATAAGATAATGATCATAATGATAATTGTCATTATGGCGTTATTTATAATTATTTTACGGACCAGTTTTTATTTTTCAACCCTCGCGCCACCAAAATTGTAATCGTCAAGTAATTCCCAAATAATTCGCATCAATATTACACAACGGACGCGATCCGTTACATAAGGAATTCTCGAGGTCCAATTTCGAATTAAAAATGGCGAACTCAATATGTCCGAACAAAAAAAAAACAAAGGAATAGAAAAAAACGGAATATTTGTATTGAAAACATTTTTTTCCGTTGTACTGAGAAAAGACTTGTTAAAAATATTTAAAAAATATGAAAAATAACAAAAATCATGCTCTAATAAATTCAAGGAAAATCATAAGTTTTTGATATGAAAAGGCCAAAGCGATAATTATGAGAATAATAGTTATTGCTAGTGTTTTTTTTAACCCTCGCGCGACCAAAATTGTAATCGTCAAGTAATTCCCAAACGATTCGCATCAATATTCCACAACGGACACGATCAGTTATACAAGGAGTTCTCGAGGTCTAATTTCGAATTAAAAATGGCGCACCCAATATGTCCAAAAAAAAAAAAAGAAAAAAGAAAAACAAAATAACGGAAAATTCGTATTCAAAACATTTTTTTCCCATGTACTGAGAAAAGATTTGTTAAAAATTTAAAAAACAACAAAAATCATACTTTCATAAAGTCAACGAAAATCATAAGTTTTTGATATAAAAAAGCCAGAACGATAATTATGAGAATAATAATTGTTGTTATGTCGAAACCAATACAATAACGATCATAATGATAATTGTCAGTGTGGCGTTATTTATAATTATTTTACGCGCATGTTTTTTTTAACCCTCGCACGACCAAAATTACAATCGTCAAGTAATTCCCAAACAATTCGCATCAATATTTCACAACGGACACGATCAGTTATACAAGGAGTTCTCGAGGTCCAATTTCGAATTAAAAATGGCTAACTCAATATGTGCTAACAAAAAAAAAACAAAGGAATAGAAAAAAACGGAATATTTGTATTGAAAACATTTTTTTTCGTTGTACTGAGAAAAGATTTTTAAAAAATTTAAAAAACAACAAAAATCATGCTTTCATAAAGTCAACGAAAATCATAAGTTTATGATATAAAAAGGCCAGAACGATAATTAGGGGAATAATAATTATTGTTATATCGAAACCAATACAATAACGATCATACTGATAATTGTCAGTGTGGCGTTATTTATAATTATTTTACGCGCATGTTTTTTTTTAACCCTCGCACGACCAATATCGTAATCGTCAAGTAATTCCCAAACAATTCGCATCAATATTCCACAACAGACACGATCAGTAATACAAGGAGTTCTCGAGGTCCAATTTCGAATTAAAAATGGCGGACTCAGTATGACCGAACAAAAAAAACAAAAAAAAACAGAAAAAACGGAATATTTGTATTGAAAACATTTTTTTCCGTTGCACTGAGAAAAGACTTGTTAAAAATTAAAAAAACAACAAAAATCATACTTTCATAAAGTCAACGAAAACCATAAGTTTATGATATAAAAAGGCCAGAACAATAATTATGAGAATAATAATTATTGTTATATCGAAAACAATACAATAACGATCATAATGATAATTGTCAGTGTGGCGTTATTTATAATTATTTTACACGCATGTGTTTTTTTTTAACCCTCGCACGACTAAAATCGTAATCGTCAAGTAAGTCCCAAACAATTCGCATCAATATTCCACAACGGACGCGATCACTTATATAAGGAGTTCTCGAGGTTCAATTTCTAATTTAAAAATGACGGAGTCAACGTGTGCGATAAAAAAAAAAAAAAAAACGCAAGATTCGTGTATCGAAAACATTTTCAGCCCAAGCAAAAATCATGCTTTCTCGTAATTTACATTTTTTCCAATCTGCATCAATTCATCATCACGTAAATTTACGATACAAAAAGTCACGATTATAAATTTATAACGCCGGAGAGTCCGTAAAAGCAAAACGTAAAATGTTGTACATTTTCGACGCGAACCGCGGGTCAATGTTGAGGTTTGCATCGTTGGAACGCAACGAGAATAGATTTTGTAAATTTTCATTTTCAGCACTGTTCTCGCTTCTGTTGCCCATTTGGACCCAGCTCCAAAGGAGATCCCAAATAATGTTTTAACGATTTTTCCCTTCGATAATCCAACCTTAAGGGGGGGGGGGATTGAATGGTGTAAAAAAAAATCTATACTTTCGTTGCATTCCAACGATGCAAACTTCAACATCCCACCGCGGGGGCAAGGGACACCTGTGGCTCGCGGGGAGTGGGACGGGGGGAGGGCTCGCGGAGGCACTCGGAGGGCATAAACCGGTGGGTCGAGGCTCGCCGGTATGCAGGCGAACAAAAGTCACCATATCGGCGCGCGGTGTGCATACCCCCTCGTGTCGCTGAGGGAATTGCGCTCTTCGGGCGACCGCATATACAGACACGACACGGCTCGAGTTTTAACAATATCTGAATATCTGCATAGGTATACAGAAAGGGCGTTAAAAAACAGAGGCAGAAAGGGCGTTAAAAAACAGAGGCAGAAAGGACGTTAAAACCCATTTGAGACGAAACCACAATATGTACTGTAATCTCAGCTTCTTTCTGTTAATCCTGTGTGTGTCTCTGTGACCTCTAGAGTATTGTGGTCGGAGATTTTCGCGGATTATAAGGACGGGGGGGGGGGGGGAGAGATCTTTAATATAAACGGCTTCGCGATTAGACTCTACGCTCTCGAATTACCAAACACTTGTTGACGCGACTCTTCTCGGAACTAAATGCGCCACCGTAAAATCCTTCAAAACACGCGAATTAGTGATGTAAAAAAATATAGTTTTTTCGTTTTTTTTTTAAATCATAATTAACGAATTCGCTTCACCGTACGAAACGTTATGAAACACCGTAATTGGACAATTAATCTTCAGTTAACGCATCTTGATGCATTATGTTTTTTTTTTACAATTCGTCCCTGTTTTTATTGCCAATCGTTATCCCGCAATTAATGGAAATTAATTCACGACAATTGACGATAAATTGGGAGTTATGAGAGGGAGGCGGAAGCGAGAAAACATGAGAAGAATGGGTGTTTCAATTTTATTTTACATATTACGAAAAAAAATAGAAATAAAAAAAAACCCTCGCACTGAAAATCTATTTCGAGGGAAACTTCGAATTAATATTTCACCGTAAATTAAAATTCATTTTTGATAACAATTAAAATCCAATAAAAATTCGTTATTCCGAAAAATGTTGACTCATCCTTTCTACTTTTTATCATTAATTGCTATGAACATTTTTGTATCAAAGCTGATAATAATAGAAAAAAAAGTCAAGAGTCACGTCGATTAAAAATTTCGGCGGGGGCGGACAGAGGGGGAGGAGGAGTTATCCCGCAATGAATGGAAATTAATTCACGACAATTGACGATAAATTGGGAGTTATGAGAAGGGGGGAGGTGAGAAAACTTGAGAAAAATGGGTGTTTCAATTTTATTTTACATATTACGAAAAAAAATAGAAATAAAAAAAAACCCTCCCACTGAAAATCTATTTCGAGGGCAACTGCGAATTAATATTTCACCGTAAATTAAAATTAATTTTTGATAACAATTAAAATCCAATAACAATTCGTTATTACGCAAAATGTTGACTTATCTTTTTTACTTTTTACCATTAATTGCTATGAAAATTTGTGTATCAAAGCTGATAATAATAGAAAAAAAGTGAAGAGTCACCTCGAATAAAAATCTTGGCGGGGGCGGACGGAGGGGGAGGAGGAGGGGAAGAATTAGTGTGTTCGCGAAAAATGAAAGAATGACATAACGATTTCGCTGTCGTCTTTGAGCATGATTAAATAACTGGTAGCACGAAAGACGAAAACGATTATATAGGGTACGTCAAGTACTTCCCCCCTTTGCCCCCCTCCCGCAGCTTCTTATATGGTCCTTATTGCAAGGATAGTTGGACCGAGAGAACGGAAAGTCTTTTTTTTCTGCAGTTTCTTTTTCTACCACACCACCAGGTCGCATGCAAACAAACACACGCATTATATATGTAGGAGTTTGTGCGTAACACCATTAAAGAGTAAAATAAACAAGCGAGAGTCGCGATCACACGACCAATAAGGCAATCTTCCCGGACGGGTCAATGGTTACTGGTTTTGTGTTACACACGGTCCGCGCGGACCCTCGTCGCCCCGCGAGTGCGTGGCAAGAGCCAGAAATGTTTTAAGTACACACTTGCACACTCTATGCAATCCGTGTGTATCGCGGCATAGAGTGAGGTGTAAAGAGGCGAGGGGGGTAGCTTTCCGTCACAAGCTTGTCGGTGGAGACGACGAAAAACTTCGCGCGTAACAGAAAACTCTCGATCTCGATCCTATCCGATTTCTCGTACGACATAGAAGAAGGAAGAGAAAAAAAAAACATTGATTTCTCCCCCCGGTGACACACGATAGTTATTACGAGAAATTCCAATGTGTCATTTTTGTTGTGTTTTTTTTAATAAATATTGCAATTCTACGATTTATGCATTGACGATTGGATTTGTTAAACTTTGAATTTTATTCCATTTTTATTATATTGGTCCTTTTGATAAAGATTGTTTTTTTTTTTTATCGTTTTCAGATACGAAAGAGGCGAGTGAGGAAGCCGGTGACGAAAAATTATGAGAGAGAAAAAATTCGTTGATCGACGATGCGCGTAAACGGGCATCGAACTTACGACTCGTGTCAGGAAATGGGTAAGCGAATAAACAAATTATTATTGTTATTATTGACAGTTGAACGATTCGATTTTAGTTTGAATCGAGAAGAATGAAGTTAAATGTGATAAACGTTAGGGATTGGGGAGGGAAAAAATCGGAAAAACGTACTCTTTGTGTGGTGAACGAAGAAAAATTGAAAAACCGATCATAAATACCAAAATGAAGGATTGTTGAAAATATTTTTACGATCGCGTCAATGAATGTTCAGATCCTAATCTAAAGAATTGCGGGAGGTGCATTTTTTGTTGAAAATAATACGAATATTGAAAAAAATTAATCGATAGAAAAATAGATTTTTGTCTTGATCTATTTTTTCGTTAATTTTCATATGAAAATGCACACAATCAATTTTGCACATTCTGCCATTCCCTGAAAGTAATGAGAATTGCAGGAGGTGCATTCTTTGTTCGTAATAAATTGAATATTTAAGAAAATAGATCGATAGAAAAATAGATTTTCGTCTTGATCTATTTTTTCGTTGATTTTCAAATGAAAACACACAGAATCACTTTTGCTCGTTTTGTCATCTCTTGAAAGTAATTCGAATTACAGGAGGTGCATTTTTTGTTTAAAATAAAACGAATATTGAAAAGAATTAATCGATAGAAAAATAGATTTTCGTCTTGATTTATTTTTTCGTTCATTTTCAAATGAAAATGCACACAATAAATTTTGCTCGTTCTGTCATTTCTTGAAAGTACTTAGAATTGCGGGAGGTGCATTTTTTGTTAAAAATAATAGGAATATTGAAAAAAATTAATCGATAGAAAAATAGATTTTTGTCTTGATCTATTTTTTCGTTAATTTTCATATGAAAATGCACACAATCAATTTGCACATTCTGCCATTCCCTGAAAGTAATGAGAATTGCAGGAGGTGCATTCTTTGGTCATAATAAATTGAATATTTAAGAAAATAGATCGATAGAAAAATAGATTTTCGTCTTGATCTATTTTTTCGTTGATTTTCAAATGAAAACACACAGAATCACTTTTGCTCGTTTTGTCATCTCTTGAAAGTAATTAGAATTACAGGAGGTGCATTTTTTGTTCAAAATAAAACGAATATTGAAAAGAATTAATCGATAGAAAAATAGATTTTCGTCTTGATTTATTTTTTCGTTCATTTTCAAATGAAAATGCACACAATAAATTTTGCTCGTTCTGTCATTTCTTGAAAGTACTTAGAATTGCAGGAGGTGCATTCTTTCTTTAAAATGAAACGAATGTTGAAAAAAATAAATCGATAGAAAAATAGATTTTCGTCTTGATCTATTTTTTCGTTAATTTTCAAATGAAAATGCACACAATAAATTTTGCTCGTTCTATCATTCCTTGAAATTACTTAGAATTGCGGGAGGTGCATTTTTTGTTGAAAATAATACGTATATTGAAAAAAATTAATCGATAGAAAAATAGATTTTTGTCTTGATCTATTTTTTCGTTAATTTTCATATGAAAATGCACACAATCAATTTTGCACATTCTGCCATTCCCTGAAAGTAATGAGAATTGCAGGAGGTGCATTCTTTGTTCATAATAAATTGAATATTTAAGAAAACAGATCGATAAAAAAATAGATTTTCGTCTTGATCTATTTTTTCGTTGATTTTCAAATAAAAATGCACACAATCAATTTTGCTCGTTCTGTCATTCCTTGAAAGTACGTAGAATTGCAGAAAGTGCATTTTTTGTTGAAAATAAACGAATATTGAAAAAAATATATCGATAGAAAAATAGATTTTCGTCTTGATTTATTTTTTCGTTCATTTTCAAATGAAAATGCACACAATAAATTTTGCTCGTTCTGTCATTTCTTGAAAGTACTTAGAATTGCAGGAGGTGCATTTTTTCTTTAAAATGAAACGAATATTGAAAAAAATAAATCGATAGAAAAATAGATTTTCGTCTGAATCTATTTTTTCGTTAATTTTCAAATGAAAATGCAAACAATAAATTCTACTCGTTCTGCAATTCCTCGAAAGCAATTACCAAACCTTTTACGGATAATTGGCAACACGCCTACCAAACATATATACGTGTGTGCACGTGGGAGAATTTTTTTTTCTTTTTTTTTTGCGAATATCAAGGTCGGGAGATGGCAAGTGCACGGAAAGGTCGTAATCGTCAAAGTGAGCGGATATTGCAGGTCCTATAACGTTGAGGATATATCATATGATATATTCATATATAAGCGTTAAATGCACCCAGAGAGAAGAATCATGGGCACGTCCGCGATCGGTTAGTTATTATGTAAGCCATTCAAGGCGGTTTTACACGAGGAAGAATGACGTTACCATCAAGGTGTGTCTGGCTCATCCTGTCATCTCTTTTTTTCTTCTTTTTTTTTCTATCCCATTCACTCCTGTTATTTTCGGACTTTTGACGATACCGATCGCATGTAAAACGTTCATTAGAGACGTATGAAATTTTTTCAATTTTGTCAAGCTACAATTTATGAAATTCCAAGTTTCAGCTCTTCGATGATCGACTTAAATAGGCTACTTTTTTTTATTATTTATTCTGAGTGCGTTAAAATCGTTCCAAATTTTACATAATCGTGGTTAAGCGTGTACAGATTAATCGAGAACGGTTCGATGAAAATTGAATCGTGATTTTCTCATTAATTTGTTTTTCTTTTTGGCTCGGTATTACACTCGCAGATTTTAAAGGGCAATTGCCGAGACTTCCATGAATACAAGACAAAAAATTTCAATGAAATTATTCACAGATTAGGACCAAATTATTTTTGAAATATTGTAAAAATTTCAAATCATCGGCGGATTGGTAGAAAAAAAAAAATCTGAAGATTTTCGTGAGCAGTCTTCTTTGAACCGGTTAATCAACATTTTTGAATTATTAACTTTGAAACGCTTCTCGTTATATTTAGAATGATTATTATTTTTTGACATTTTCATTTCCTAGCGATGTAATACAATTTAAAAATGTGACTAACAAAACAAAAATTCAATTATACACATCTCCGATGACGCAATTCCTGAAAATTCGATATTCTCGTTTTGACAGTAGCATGGCCATATGTAAAAAAATGCATATAAAAAAAAAGACCACCAAATAACGGTTAAAGTACACGAGAGAGTGCATGTCGACGAGGTTTAAAATTCTTCGATCATCGGCGCTCAATTAAATATGCGCAAAGAGAATGCCTTTCTATCTGTGTCTTTCTCACTCTCTCTCTCTCTCTCGAGCAACATTCCGAGCATCCCCCATATATTTATCACTCATTTTCTTTATCTCCATTCGTATTTAATAATTAACCGCGACGCGCGGAATTTACATTGGCTCCCTCGGGGGTATTCGAGTACGATTATCCAGGTTTATCCAGGCAATTATATATATATATATATATATATATATATATATATATATACATACACACAATATATACAGGGTGTCCCAAAACTAGCCCGTCAGAGTGACGCGGTGGTTAAATTGGCTGGACCTATAGGAATAAACAAATATGATCTCAGTAAAAGTCTAATGGTTTTCGAGTAAAATTGTCTTTTTTGATTTTTCGGAAAATCGCTACCTAATGCTTGTTATTCCGCTATCATTGCTATGAATTACTTTGGGTTTATTCATATTTTGTTCCTAAAATATGTGCCGTTTGTGAATTATCCGATTAGGGTTGGAGGTAAACAATTTGAACACATGTTGTAAAGATTAAATAAATCATTAAATATTATTTCATTTGTTTCCTTAGACTCCCACAAAGGTACTATTTTTTCATCTTAGATCCAGTTTGCTCACCACCTTAGATACCTACTTCGTCCGCTTTACTGCCTTTTGTTCAAACTCAAAGTAATTCATAGCAATGGCGACAGAATAACAGGTACTGGGTAGCGATTTTCCGAAAAATCAAAAACGATGATTATTCTCGTAAACCATTAGACTTTTACCGAGGTCAAATTTGTTTATTCCGATAGGTCCGGAGCCAATATAACCCCCGTGTCAAACTGACGTGCTACTTTTGGGACACCCTGTATATGCAATATATATATATATACGTATAAGCTCTTGGACAATTATAAATACACATATACGAACTGCACCCACGTCGACGCGTGAAACGCCCACCGATATTACGTGAACTATAAATATACGAGATACAAACACGTTAACCATCGAACGGATATAAAGTCGGTTAAAAAAAAAAAAAGACTGCAATGTAACGCGGAAACCAGAAATTATTACGTCCCGTTAATTTCAAAAAAAGGCATTATTTGTTTTTTTTTTTCGGGTCCTTTATTTATTATCAAAAGTGACCCAGCGTACTTGTAACATTGTTTACACTTTACTCCATAATGTAAATTTTTTAGAAATGTAAAAAGAAAAAATACAACAAAGAAAATTTTCTTTTAATTTTTCTTCAATTCAATGACGAAATATAATAATTTACATAACGGAGTACGTATTTAACTTGCACTGTTACAAATACCGAGTCAATTTTAGCAAATAATTGTTAAACAGATTATGCAGAAAAAAGAGGAAAATACCTTTTTTTTTTTAAATCAACGAAAATTCATCTTTTCAGTTTTTCACCCCCCCCCCCCCCCCCCCATAAGGGTGTTTTCCGGACATAGAAAATCGTTCAAATTTTTTTAGGAGTCTCTTGTAACGACGAACAACGAATAACGATCATAAAAAATCTGTCTATCTGTTTTCAGTCCGAAGTACGATTTTTTCAGTCCCCCCCCCAAGGGTGCTTTCCGGACATAGAAAATCATTAAAATTTTTTTAGGGGTCGCCGTTAGGGGCCTAGGTCCCAAATATTCGCGAAAACCTCGAGCAATACTGAAAATTAATTTTTTTTTTTAAACTTAATTTCGTTGCGCCGCAACGATGCCAACTTCAGCATCATGAGCTTTGTGGTCACGTGTTAGAAAAATACGTATAGTCGAACGAGGGAGGGAATATGTGTGGGAAAAAATAAGAAAGAAAAAGAAAACGCTTCTTGTTTGACCCTGCGTTAATTGGATCAAGCGACTCGGTGGCTTCCCTCGCCTTCCCTTTTGCAAGCTCATTTAACAAACTGATAAACAACGCACGACGGGGGTGGCAATTTCTCGGACGTAAAGTAGCAAAACTACGAGCGTGGAAAACGTTTGAAAAAAAAAGAATATATATATATTTGACGGAGGTGAATGTCTAAGGAAGATTATGGTGTCGTGCTCGGCGAGCAATTAACGTTGCACAAACCGGCGTTAATAACGAGCCTCGGTCGATCGAACATATTTTGCTCAGGTGGAAAATTATTATTATTTTTTTATATACCAACCTATACACGTGTAAAATTAATTATTAGATATCACGGATATTAAATATATAATTAATGATAATTAACGGAGTTGTTTATAATTTACGAAAATTTATCTGTCGCATAGAGCAATTTTTCATTAATTTCTCGGTCACGTTTTGCTTCCTCGACGCAGAAAACTTTGTCTCCAAATTTTTCATTACAATGTCGTCAAAATGTATCAAAAATATGAATTGCAGAAAAAAACTTCGTCCGCACGAATGTGTGTTTTGCTATGTTTCATAAAATTCCAAATAATTCGAAAAATTTGAGACTTACAATCCGTGCGGGGGAATAAAAAAGTTGCAATTTGTATTAGCAATTTGCTTCGAGATTTTTCATCAATGCTCAGAGCTTCGTGCGAGCAGAGAAAGCCAAAATTGGAGCGAAATATAACAGAGAGAAAATTTCGCGAAGGCAACTTGGAAATTTCAACATGCCCCTTTTTATTTTATCAATTTTTTTAACAATTTGCAAACTTGCCAATTCTTTCGCGCCCTCGATATGGATTTAATTTTATAAATTTTTTTGTCATATCAGCAAATGAATTTCGATTATTTCGAACAAAATGATTCAATTTGATCGAACGTAAGGAAAAATTATTTTGCGAAGGAAATTTTCTAGTGCATATTATTAGTTGGCTAAAGGATCATTGTGTAACGTCATCAAGCGCAATTTTTTTTATTACAGTCGTAAAATCTAGAGCGGACAGAAGATGTATTGTCGCGAGGTGCGCCCTCTCGTATCGCTTTTGCCACACCGGAAACTGACGATTTTGCCCTGCGTGATCCCCTCCCGCCGCGTTCTCGCTCTCATACGACGCCACGCAAAGAGCACGATCTCGTCAATTATTCAGTAGGATCGGTAAAGAGGGAGAATCGATGTTACAAAAAAAAAAAAAAAAAACAACAAATGGTAGAAATAACCGCGCTGTTATCGAGGGAAAGCTTGGTCGAAGAGAAAGATATTGAAAAAAATAAAATAAAAATTATCTGGAGTAATATTTTTATATAGATTCCAGTCGCGTAAACAACTAACGTACATTCCAAGATCAAACTTAAGGGGGCTAAAAGTTGATAAAAGTGTTTTTTTTTCATTTCCCCAAAAAAAAAAAAAATAAAATAAAAATAAAAAAAAATGAATGAAACTTTTTTTTTCTAAATCTTACCCAAAGGTTTCATATGACAGATTATTGAAAACACATTGTTGGTGATGTAAAAAAAACAGTTCAGCTTTGAATATAAAAAATTGTACCAAACGGTTCAATCTTTTAAGGTAGTAGTCTGGTAACTTAAGCCGATTTTCATGTCTTTTTTGGAGGGCGTTTTTTTGTAGGAAAATAAAAACGAATCGTTTTGGATATTTAGGATGTTTTTATTTACATATTAAAGATACAAAAAAAAAATTTTTGAATAAATTTAATAGTTTATTATTATTGTTATTATTGATCGAAGTTGGCACCTCGAAAAAAAAGCGCGTGGGTGGCCCCGATGATTTTGGCTCTTGATGTTATCTGAAATAAAAAATTCTTGATAATTCTTAATCTATAGACATGTCATTCTGGTCGGAACTACTCAAGTTAAATTTCATGGATAAATAACAAAATGGCGGACTTTGGAAAAAAACGTCCTTTTCCATTTTGTTATTTATCCATGAAATTTAACTTCAGTAGTTCCGACCAGAATGACATGTCTATAGATTAAGAATTATCAAGAATTTTTGATTTCAGATAACATCAAGAGCCAAAATCATCGGGGCCACCCACGCGCTTTTTTTTCGAGGTGCCAACTTCGATCAATAATAATAATAATAATAAACTATCAAATTTTTTCAAAAAAATTTTTTTTTGTTTCTTTAATATGTAAATAAAAACATCCTAAATATCCAAAACGATTCATTTTTATTTTCCTACAAAAAAACGCCCTCCAAAAAAGACATGAAAATCGGCTTAAGTTACCAGACTACTACCTTAAATATTTTATTTCGAAAAAAAGAAAAAAAATATGTTTTTCCCCACATTTTTCGGATGAGAGTGAAAATTCGGAACGACCACTATTTTGCAGGGCCGAAATGTGAAATTTCAAAATAACGAACGTTCGAATAGTTTGAACATTCACCGTCTTAAAATCAGAAAATAAATAATGAGAACACAAAAAAACATTGAACTATCGGTTTTGTGTTTTGTGTTTTCTCATTATTTCTTTTCTGATTTAAAGACGTTCTTAATGTGAAACGTTCAAACTATAACGAACGTTCAATAGCTTGAACGTTTGAAATTAAGAACATCGTTAAATCAGAAAGGATTTAATGAGAAGACAAAAAAAACATTGAACTATCGGATTTGTGTTTTGTGTCTTCTCATTATTTCTTTTCTGATTTAAAGACGTTCTCAATGTGAAACGTTCAAACTATCGAACGTTCGTTATTTTGAAATTTCGAATTTTGATCCTCAACCATTTTTTCTTCAATTTCGCACTGAATCTTCTTTCTTTATCCAACGCCAAGAGTATTTATCGAGCGTGAAATAAAAAAATGGCACTATCGAATCGGACAGGAAACAATGACTTTACGCCCTTATAACGTTCGTGGCATCGATATACCCGTATACGCGATTCCCGGCTAGTTATCTCAACGATCTCGACTATCTAGCAAACTTATTGATCGTCACTATGAGCCGAGAGAGCCAGCTGTCTGTGTGTGTCCCGGAGAGTCTCCTAGGTTCTCTACACAGCCAACAAAACTTGAACCCAGTAGCGTTAGGGCGACCACGGTGAAAACACACGTGTCTCGCGCGCGCATTAACGCTCGCGCACCCTCTATATGTGCGGCGTTTTGTTTCGTCGTTAAATATCTCACAAAGCGGCAGATATATTTTTACGAACGAAACGTAAAATAAAATAAAATCCAGAAAATAAGTAAAAAAAAAAAACAACAAAAAATCGTGATCAAAGTGTGTGGAAAAGTGTCCCGTGTACAAATCATCAATTGACGCTTTTCCACCAAACGGTGAATGCATACAAAATCGATTGACGAATTGATAAATTATTATTTTTGAATATTTAAATATTAAACTATTTTTGTTTTTTTTTTTTTCAAAGCCAATTTGAAATTACTCCAGAGTATAAACATATCATAACGGATAAATATCTCTGCGCACTTTTCATTAATCCGACAATCTTTGATTTTCATGTTGTTTGGATTTTTTTTTATCACGTCCATTTGACACTTAGTACTTTGCCGAGGAGTATTAAATTTTTCCTGTAAAAACAAAACAAGCAATTTCTTTTACGAGATCGAGAGACCGGCGGATCGATATCGCGTGTCCAGAGATTGCCAGAGAGAGAGAGAGAGTGTGTGTTTTTTTTTTTCTGTTGGCTTTCCGGGGAAATACATTATCCCGCGCTTGTAATACCAGACCCACTACGCTATTCACCACGAGCTAGTAGTATATTATAGAAACGCTTGTAACTTTATACTCTTCGATGTTGCAATATAGATATATACGCGACTATCAATTTAATATCATCGATATAATTATACATAATAAATGAATATTTTTGTATCAAAGCACATGATTCAGTGTCGTCAATATCACTCGAGATTTGGAAGTAATGGCGAACACAATCTAAAGGCATTGTGAACATTTTTTTCGTCCGTTACAGTTTGACAAAAAAAATGAAAATTTTCTAAGTTTCTTTTTTCACGTCAGCTGTAGTTGTTTAAAAAAAAAGACCGTTTATTATTAATTGGAAAAAAAAAAGGGCGCAGTGTTCGCCATTGTGCCACACCTGTGGATCCAAAAGTGAATGTTTACATCGCTGAAACCATCTTATTCCGATTTGAAATTCCATCTTGAGGGGAGGGGGATCGATGCGAGAAAAAAATACGTCGAAAATTGTAAGCAATATTTTTGCGATCTTATAAACAAACTAACTTTGCACCGTGGATTCGTTTAAATTTCCGTCCTCCGATTTAACGCGCCGTTGCTGCTCCTTAGGGTCATTGCATAAAGTTATAAGGCGTAAAGCCTTCCCGAATAAACGGGCTATCTAATGCAAAAAGAATGTTTCGAGATTAGCGCGTTCAAACAAACAAACTCTCCAGGTTTATTGTCGTACAGTAGTAAGATAGTAAAATTAGGATTATAGCACGAAGTTATATGGCGTCAGGCTTTCACGAATAATCGGGTTATCCAACGCAATAAGAATTTTTCAAATCGGATAAGTATTTCCTGAGATTAGCGCGTTCAAACAAACAAACAAACAAACTCTCCAGTTTTATCATAGTAGTAAGATACTCGGATCGAAAGATAAAAAGTTCGTATGTAATTTTTTTAACGTTCCCAAAAATAAAGCAATTATTTAAAAAATTGAACAATTTTCAACATCCCGAAGTGAATCAATTTTTACAAAATCAAAAAAGTATTTCGAACAATCGCTCGGTTGGAAATTTTCCCTGCAACGCGTTTTTAATCGCAAATTAAAAAAGACAACTAAACATCTTATTTTTTTTTATTGCCAAGGCCTCGAGCCAATAATCTCGGAGATGATTTTTGTTAAAAAAAAAAGAAGAAAAAAAATGCTTAATTTCTGAATTAATTTATCAGGTATCAGGTGTACTGCTGAATGAGAAAGGGAGGGAGAAGGAAAAAAGGAAGATTCTGCGTAAATTATGCGTAGGAAGAAATACCAGAAATATATATGGTTTTTTTTCGCGCCAACAAATTATTACACTACTGCGCGAAGTAGAGAGCTAAAACCGATGATATACAACTCGCGCTCGTTACATAATGTCTCGAGGTTCGAAAAATATAAAAAATAAAGAAAAAAAAAACGCGGGGACCGAGCGTTCGCAATGTAATACACACACACGCGTTTCTCGATCTCTCTCTCGTGCGAGTTCCTAATACACGAGTGCTTAAATATTTCTATCTCCCGCTCCGACGTTTCGTACACGTGTTACATTATCCGTTACTGGATAAACGATATTCCGTTTATAGGCCGACCGATTGTTTGCGCGAAATAATAATGAAAAATAAACAAAGTGAAACGCGAAAATTATTATATAAATGCAGTGATTCCTAACAAATATATTGTTTTTTTTTTTTCAATCAAACGTTAAAATTCAGTGCCCGTAAATCTGTAATAATTTTTTTTAGCCTCATTTGCGAGCGCGTTATGACGGTTAATTTGCCACGTGGACAATTAAAGACGTAATATCGTAGCTGGCGAAAGACATTGATTTCTTTTTTTTTTCTCCTAAATCCGGTAAAGTTTGCCCAGCTGCTGATAATGAGCATTTCACGTGATCGTTACCGAGAGTGGAACTTTTTTTTTTATTGCGAGCGCTTACGCGTTTGTGAAAAAATCAATCGAAATAAATAAATCGTAGATCGAAGTGATGGGGTGAGAAAAAAAATTAGCAACGTGCGGAATATTTTTTTTTTTGCGTCGTCGGCCCAATTCAAAGCGCGCGGAAAATTTACTCCCGCCCAAGTGCATCTTGTAACTTGTGTGTATTTTTTTTTTTACACAAAAAATAATAATGCTCATGGAAAAAATGAGACTGCAAGAGAGAACTAAGATGTGACACTGTCACAAGACAGTTTTTGTTTTGTTTTTTTTTTCGCTTCGTTCGCGATGCGTTTAATCTTAAACGAACCGAATTGAACGTATTTATAAAACGCTCGGCGAAGGGGTCATCGCCGAGAGAGAGCGGGTATTTATCCGCGCAATGTCCACGCCGGATATGATGGACACTATTGACGAGGCCGAACAAGCATGGAGTGAGTACTATTGTGCTCTGCTTTAATATATTTACCGCGAAACTGTCAGGGGACACACCCAAAGACCGAAAAAAATAATTATTATTTGACTTGGAATTTTTATAGTAAAAATATTTTTTATTATACTTGAACAAGACAATATTTAAACAAAAATTAAGAGAACAATTTGTAAAAAATTTGATCAGAAAGAAAAATGTTCTCGATTAAAATTGTTTGAGGGGGCGATGTTTTTCAACTTAAAAAAATGAAAAAAATAAAAGAAAATGAAAACATTAAAATCTTATGAAAAATTTCGAAACGTGTAATTCCTGAAAATGTTTCTACGACCGTGCGAACAAATATTCCGATCTGTATCTAAAAAAAAAATGTATAGCAGATGCAATTTCTTTTTTTCAAAATAAGACGAATATTTAAAAAAATTGATTTCTGCTACAATTTTTCATATAGCGATCTAAATATTTTTTCACCCGACCGCAAAAGCATATCGAACAATATCACGATTTGGGATTTTCGATAAGATGTTTTCTTTTTTTTTCGCAAAATAAAAGAAGCACATTTTTTCCGAATTCTGATACTGGAGTGTTGCTCTGAACGTGAAAATTAATTTAATTCACAATTAGCTCCGATTTCCCTTATTAGCCCTACACAATTTTTGCTGGCAGATTGCCAGCTCTGCGGAAAACCGCAAGTGCTCGTTAAATCGTCAAATTGTCCAAAAGCGTTTCACAAGCACCGGATTACATTTCTGATAATCGTTGATGCGAGAAGAATCCTCTATAAAAATCCTAACAAGCTCATATTACCACGATATCCAATTAGAAGGAAAAAAAAAAGTTACAAAATTACGACCAGTAGCACGAGTCTCGATGAATCACGTTCTATTTCGCAATAATCACCTGAAAATTGGCGCAATAACGTGCGAACCATACGTAACATAAATTTCTAATTAAATTGTCAATCCACAAGACTAAAAAAGAGTTTAATCAAAAAAAAAAAAGAAAAAAAAATTAAAGAAAAAAAATCGTGTCAATTGACCCGTTTTTCGATGTCAATAGTTCGAGACCACTCTAAACGGACAATTCCGCGGACGACTGTGTAAGCAAAAGGTGTTGAAACGTTTTCCAACACCCCGCCGCAGCTCGTCTTGGATTGCGCACGATTTTTTTCATTTCTTCTCGCGATTGACGATCCACAATGTAGAAAGCGTTCGGTGGAATGTCGACTAATTAATTTACTCGAGGGAAAAGGAAAAAAAAAAAAGAAAAATGCATAATTCATCACCGAGCGGGAATAACGATGAAAACGAAGCAGTGGAGGGGAAAGTATGATCCGAGAGCCGGTATTACCGGCGGGGGTTTTACTGTAGGGTTATTCCTTACCTACGACCGTGAAAATAGATTCTTGTTTTTTCTTTTCAAATTTTTCGCGGGAATTACAAAGAAAAAGGTCGTTTAAAGAGGACAAGGACGTTATTGCTTTTTTAAAACCGTTTTCCTGTTTTTTTTTTTTTTTTTTTCATTCTCCCTTCACCCCAATGACATTGCAGATGAGATGCTGGAATGCGAGACTGGATCTCTTCTTGGCAGGGTGGCCGATCTCGAGAGGCAATCTTTGGCACAGAGGGACGAGATAGTTTGTCTTCGTGCTACTCTCGCCGATGCACTGCGGCGAATCGCTCAATTGGAGGGTCGGGATAAGAGGGAGGACGAGAGAAACGAGAGGAGAAACGAGAGGCTCGTATCGTCGCCTCTTAGAAACGGTCATGTACCACTAAGGGGTAAGTGAAGCGAATAAAATTTCATTATAATTGTCCCAAGTGGGCCCCCCACTTGATTCGACAATGATTGATAAATTGGCTCATTATCGACCACTTTTGCTAATTATGTACCATCGACTAAATTTCTACCCAATACGTTTTATTTCTTTCATCTCCAAGAACGTGCACATTTTATTAATTTCCATAAAGCTGGCACCCCTCCTGACCGACCGAAAAAAGCCCCGCAACCTAATAGAATTATTCAATCGAGTAAACTTAATCGAACCCTAAACGGAATCACAGACCAAGTTTCGTAAAAATTTCGTAAAAATAAAAAAATTTCCAAAACATCAAAAAATGTAAGTTTCTAGGTAAATTTTTTTCTTTTATTTTCTTTATATATTCGAATATAGGCGCGAGAGTCTGAAATATATTTTTTTTTCAATAATAACCATACGAAAAATCACTTCGTGATAATTCATCTCCAAATGGCGGACGTACGGAAACCTTATCGGCGTTATAACGGAGTTTGAGGGGAAAGTTTTCGGGAACGCGAAGTCGGGTATTAAAGCGTTTGGAAAGGGAATACTCAACAACACGCGATGGTTAAGGTCGCTCGCTGATACACGTGACTTTTCGTTCTTAGAATCGTCCTTAACCCTGAAAATTCGACCTCCATTTCCATTATCACGATTAAAACATTAATTAGAAAATTTGTTTTTGTTTTTTTTTCTATCTATCTACAATATACGTTTATTCTGTATCGCGATAAGAGTGATCGATAATTCAAAACAGAAAAAGTTTTCAACTAAAAGAAATGCTTCCTATTTTGATGATAACGATTTGGAATTTAAAAAAAGTTTACGCCGAAAGAAATTATGATTTTTTTCCATCTTAACAAGGGAAGTTTGTCATTTAATCCTTTGATAGACATAAAGGTCGAAAAGGAGAGGGTTGAAAAATCGTCTGAGAACCAAAAAAATTTCTCCTTCCAGGTCAAAACTCTTTAACGCAGAAAGATCCGAGACTACGACAGAGCAGCGCGTCCTGTTTACGAAATTCAAGCTCCTCGGGATCGACTCAGGACGTTCGGGACGCCACAGCGAGTCCACGACGACCGTCGAGTTACACACCACCCTCGCAACTACCCCAGAGGTAAAAAAAATTTGAAAAAATACCAGGGCAACTACGATACTACGTGAAAAGGGGGATTTAATGAATTTCAATTGAATCGCTCGAAGATTTATGAAAATTGAATGATCATTTTTGGAAATCAATGACAAGAATATCCTTTGAATTATTCGTTAAAAATAATTCCCGTTAATTGAAGGGTGGCTCCATAATGAAAAATCGAAAAAAAATAAAAAATAAAAAATAAAAAATAAAAAATAAAAAAAAAGAAAAGAAGAACAAAAGTGTTTTATTTTTTTACACTGCGAAAAAGAAATCGTATCGAAAATTTCAAAGGAGAGATCGTGCGAAATGTATGTTCGATAAGGTAAAAAAAATATTCAGATTGGTACACAAAAAAAATTGTAAGAGAAATTTCATTTTTTTAAATATTTGTTTTATTTTGAAAAAAAAATTAATTCTCTACAATTTTTTAAAATTCGGCTTTGTTTTTTTTTACTGGATCATAAACACATTTTTAACAATTGCAATTTAAAAAAGATACAGCATCATTATCCCCCCCCACTTGAAACAAATAAAATATTGTTTGGTGATAATTGATAATTCAGATAATCATTGATTAAAATCAATTTTTCTTTCTCGATTATCGAGTCGCATTTTTAGAAATTTAATCATTGAAAAAAAAAAATATATATATATATATCTGTCCAGAAGGTCAGTCCATTATCAATCTACGGGTTCGTTACATTCGGACAGTCCAAGCAGCAGTAGCGTGTCCCCGGTACCATCACCGAGCCCACGAGCCACACCTCTGCCAGTTGCCAGGTGAGTTTTAATTTAATTATTTTGCACGAGCTCGTAACTCTCTTTCTCTCTCTCTCTCTCTCGTATAATAAATATACTCCGGAAGGGAAAAGAGATTAGAAAAAAAAAGAGGATAGAAACAGTAGAATTTGCATGTTTGTTTTGTTTTTTTCGTGACGCTAAGCAATTTTGCTAATTGTCGTTTACTGTGTGCATCGATCGACGCACGACCACGCCATAAAGATCACCGACTACGAGAACAAACGGTCCTCCTCAGAGCAGTTTGAGACGCGCTAAGAGGTGGTCGTCGACCGGTGACTTTACAAACTCTCCGCAATCGCCCAGTGGCAATTCACAGCTCGGAGCATCCAGCAGGTAAATTAGTTTTATTATTTTTTCAATGTTTGTTTCGATTTGGGTTTTTTTTGTTTTGTATTTTGTTTTTTTTTGTTTTTTTTTGTTTTCTAAATTAAATATCGAACTTCACGCACGTTTCATGCTTGCCATTTCTCATTTCACCCTTTCAATTCGTATCTCGTTGCATTCGATAATTTTATTTGTTAAAAAAATGTATTTTTTTTTTTTCCCCTCATTTTGCACCGCATGCCTTTTTGTTTGCATTATCGTTAATTTGTAGATTGTCAGCGTCGACCAAGTCACTGTTCAACCTCTTCAAGCCCCCGGTCCAGAGCAACGTCAAGCACGGGTAAAAAATTATTTTACTAGCGTTTATGAGAGAGTGGGAATGAGATGTTTGTTTTTTTTTTTACGGAGAAGTAAAGTCTGATTAATTGGTGACCAATTTAAAAAATGTAGCAATTCTTTGATTTTTGGGGAGTTTTTAATTTAAAAAATTATATCAATCAGAGTGTATTTTCGAAAAACTTTGTCAAAATAACTTCTGAACGTTTGGTACACAAATTTTATTTTAATTGCTTTTTATTTTATGTTTGTATTCTGATGCAAAATTATCATGAAATCTATTTTTCGGATTGCACACGCATCTCTAATATTTTTCTTTAATATAAAAAAAAAAGTTGGGGATAAAGTACGTCGAGTTCAGATAGCGTATCATAAATTTTTTAGAATTAATCGTGAAGTTTTTTCGCGTTATCCCGAGTAAAATCGCGATTTGTACGATAAAAATGGATTTTATCTAAATCGAAGAAAATCTTGTTCGACTTACGGACGTTGGGGATGGCGGGGAAGCTAAGGAAAATAATCGGTAAAACATTTTGTTTGTCAATTTGTTTTGGACAATTTTTAAATTGTCGCCAAATCACAATTATCAGTTAAATCTTCACGGTAAATAAAATAGACCTTTTGAAATTGCAATAATAGAATTTGCTCGTGCAAAAATTCAGACGATATAAAATGTTTTATAAATACTCACCGAGTATCGAAAAAGTCATCACAACCCCGGAAATCCATGCCCAAAAACGTAAAGCAGGTCCAAATTTTGTTGTCAAACTCGATTCTTCACGGGAATAACCTCAAAATCGCGTAAACCACCTTTGCCTAAAGATCGTCGACGTTCGAACGAATGTTTACACTTCGTTTTTTTTTCACGTAAATCGCGCACTACTCAACCGACGGTGATAAAAACGATATAACACGAACAAAGTGCCATTACGCTACTTCATAGTGTCATTTATTCGCGCGTGTAAAAGCCTTGACCTCGTACACACGAGACGAGAAAAAACAAAACCGAGAAAAAAAAACGTTTGTCTCCGAGTCGCGCCTCGGTAAACACGCTCGCCTGAGTTAACACGGCGGAAGAAAGCGAAACGTGAATATGTTGCATCGTTGACGCAATACGAAACGCGATTTCCGGACTTTTCTTGCGAGAACCGTGTACCTTTTACTTTTTTTTGTTCACGCCTCGTCGACGGGAGAGAGCCGGTGCACGATGTGAGACGCGAAATAGTTTACTGTTTACGTTTGGAAAAGTGAAAGAAAAAGAAAAGTACAATGGCCGACTGCGCCCTCCCGCCCGCGCCGAAGACGCGAAAAAAATTGCAAAGTATGACTCTCGCATTGCGAAACTTTTGCCGTAACGTGAAATCCCTGTAAACGCGATCGAGAAATAAAGAGAACGTTTGCGTTTACGAATATGCGAAAGGAAAAGAGAAACAAGCGGGACTACGATACCAAAGTTTCATTTGTTTTGGATGGGATCGGTGCCGGACCATTGTTTTCACGCGTGTTGTTCGAGCTGCGGTACCGACGCGACTGACGCGTCACCATCGCCGGTAGCGGCGAGAACGCGAAACACTCGATCGCGCCTGCGCTCTTTCACTATTACGCACACGAGCGCGCGTTTAGCCGCGGCTATGTGTATTGTAGTAATGGAGTTTTACCGCGAGATTACGCTACTCGAGCTACGCGGACTTTTCGAAAATGTTTAAATACGTATATAGCATTTTTGTTGTGGCATTTTTTTCCGCAAAAAAAATCTAGTCACTAAATAGGAAATTATCTTTGTGAGCTTGATGTACTCTGAGAGTAAAAATAATTGAAGAATCGTTTCTTTTTTAAATAATCTATAACGTAATAGGGAATAGTTTTGTGAGATGTTTGAGGTCGTTGGGATTCTTGAGGTGCAGAGTAACAAAAAATCAGATTCAATGAAAACTCTAGTATATCCGGATGAAAAAAAATTGTAAAAAATTAATCGCGTTCTGACAAATGAAAATCATAATTAAAAATGATAGTAAGTCCGAGAATGTATTAAGAACACGATTTAGGAAAAGAAAAACACTTTTCTCAAGAGTTGTTTGAGATTTCGTGAAAACGCACACCTTTTATCTGAGAATTTTGTATTTTTCTAGAGAATTTCCTTTTTTTCCCCTTTGCACCAATTTTTAAAAAAACTTTTTACCTCAGTATAATTACTTCGTGTATGTTTTTTTTTTAAATACAGTACAAGAGACATGAAGTACAACGAGAGTGACGGTACTGTCCGCATGTATCTTCGTGGTCGACCGATCGTTCTTTACGTACCGACGCCCTCGGTCGATACATACGATCTGCACAAAGTCAGCACACCACCGCAGAGTAAAATGAAGCTCGATTGGGTCTACGGTTATCGAGGAAGGGACTGCCGAAGTAATTTGCACTTTTTACCGACCGGGGAAATGGTTTACTTCGTTGCTGCCGTTGTTGTGCTTTATAACATGGAGGAACACTGCCAAAGACACTATCTCGGACATACCGATGACGTTAAATGGTAAGGCATTAACAAAAAAACAAGACTTTTTTTTTTAATCAGAGGCAATTCAAATTTCCACTCGAAATAAATCATCTAATTCATTTATAAATTTTGTAAAAGCCTTTTTTTCGTATTAATAGGTAATTAAACGTTTATTAGTCATAATTAATTAGCAATCTTTTTTGAAATTACAGTGACCCATTAGAATTATCTCTCGTAGCCTGAAAAAAAAAATCGTATTAATCTTTATTAACGAAATGGGGGAGTAATAATTTTTTCTTCTCTATTTCAGCATAGCGATACATCCGAACAAAATGATCGTGGCTACGGGTCAGGTTCATGGGACCGATAGAAGAGAAGCAATGGTAGGATTTCGTGAATTCTTATACTGGAGATTGAAAATTAGTGAAATTAGACGAGTCGAGTAAATCCATTATATTAACGGCAGGGTAGGGTTTTAAAGGCGAAAAAATAGCATATTTTTATGATTTTTTTGCGGCGACATGAGTAATATAATTTTATTAAATAGAATTACATATTATTGTACAACTATTGAAGTATCTGAGAAAAAATTTTCAATGAAAAATATTGATAAATGAGCCGGTGACGTTGAATCTCCAGAGGCGCCTTGAAAAAAAGTGGTTTTACGGTGAACATTATAACTCGTTACCGGATCATCAGAAACAAAAAAAAATTGATATGCATTTTAAAGGTGATGTATTTCTCGAGGTAACCAGGAAGAGTTTTTTTTTTTTTTTTTTCTATTTTTTGCAGCACTTGGAAGTGAAAAACGCAATTTTAGCTCAAAAAATCGCGCTTAATTTGTTATTAATTTGTTATTAAAAAATTGAAAAAAAAAAAAACTCCTCCTGATTACCTGTTGATTTATGTGAAGAAGTAATGTTTAAATTTTCAAAAGGATCGGTTCAGTAGATTTTGAGTTCTAATGTTCACAAACTTCAAAAATGACGTTTTCGAGAAAATCGATTTAAAGTTTTTTATACGTTAAAGTTTCAAACGACGGCCGGTCGTTTGAAACGCTGTAACTCCGTTAGTTTTACTCTGATTGACTTAAAATGTATACACAATATTCTCGACATATTGTTCATTCAGAAAAAAATTAAAAAAAATGCAAAAAAATAATCTAAACCCCCCCCCCCCCCCCCCCCAACTCGACTCGTATTTTTAAATATTCGATAATTCCACTCAAAGTACTTAATGTGAAAATTTTTCAAAATCTCAGAAAACGGTAATTAATTCTAAAATTTATAATTTTTCCTTGAAACTTTTTTTACTCCCATGTGACAATACAGTTTTTTTTTATAGAACTATAGATTTGCTTCAATTTTGAATTACTAATAAAGAATTTTTCAATTCGTCCAAATTTTTAACAATTTTATGACAATTGGACGAAAAAATGTTTTTTTTTTAAATTCAATATTACCTATCGACCGACTGGACTGACAATTTTTGTCCCTTTCGTAATTAATTGCAAAAAAAATGTTTTTCCCAAAAAACAGCCTCACATAAGAATATGGAACGCCGTGAGTCTGACGACAATGAGCGTAATAGGAAGCGGCGACTTCGACGGTTCAATCTGTTGTTTATCATTTTCGAAGGCGGACGGGGGAAATTTTTTGTGCGCCATAGACGAGACCTCGGATCACAATATATCGGTATGGGAGTGGCAGAAGAGCGATCGCGGTGTCAAAGTTACGGAGACCAAGGTATTTAAATTTGAATAATTAAATGAATAATTAAAAAATTGAAATTTGATGATAAATTTAAAAGTATAATTTTTTTTTCAATATTTTAACACTCTCTTCAAAAATTGGTCTCAATGTTTGAATTCTTAATTGCTGAAAAATACGATTTTCATTTACGAAACTGATTGAGACCTTGAAAATTTTCAAATACAATGTAAAACCTTTCTGGGCAAAGCATATCGACGATTCGGGACTTTCGCTCAATTTTCATTGACTCCAAACTTTGAATAACCCTGTATACCGAAGTTCCTCGAAGTTTGTAAATGAAAAAATACGTACAAGACTTTGATCGAGAGTTCCAAGGTCACTCCGATCTTTGGTGATAAAAAAAGTTCATCTTTTTTTCTCTTCCTGTGCATTTTACGAACGGAAGGGACTTGAAGTTGAGGAATTGGTTTAAGTAAGATAATATTCATTGCAACAGTGCTCGGTTGATACGGTTGTGTGCGCCGAGTGGCATCCGCTGGAACGGAACCAGATAGTCTCCTGCGGCAAGGGACACGTATCATTCTGGTCGCTGGACAACGGTGGTATGCTTTACAAGCGTATGGGAGTTTTCGAGGGTCGTGAGAAACCCCGTTACGTAACGTGCGTGGCTTTCAATCAAAATGGTGACGTACTCACCGGTGACAGTAATGGCAACATAATCGTATGGTCAAGAGGTCAGTTTTTTCGTTGTTGTTTTTTTTAACTATTACATGAGAATTTGGAGGCACAATACAAATAAGCCACTTTTTCGTTGATTAGTTGATTTTTTATCGTTTTAAATGGGCGCGAAATGTCAACGATTGGTGAAGAGACAAAGAAAATGGTCAAAATTGAAATCTACATATTCCTCATCATTTTTGTCCATTCGCAAATTTTCATCCACGTGCAGGACCTTTTCGATCTTCGCTTACTCATAGACAGGAAACTTTGTGTACGCGCGAAAATTACGTCGAAGCAGCATCTTTCAATTTCGATAATTTTTCTCACTCTCAAATTGATAGTGTGAAGTTTTTTTTTTCAATTTGTAAATTTATAGAAAGAACGAAGAGGCTTTTTTTAAATTTTGAATGTCTTCAATATCTGAAATACCGACTGACGGTAACGGAAAACTAATCGTTCCCCACTCGTTCGAAGGTTTTTCGGTCACTGAGAGCCTAAATCTTACGAACTTTAAGATTTAACTTTTACGAACGATCAATTCTGTGTTTCGTAGAATTCAACTTTTTTCCCCGAAAAATTAAGACACTTAGAAAGAAAATAAATAAATAAATAAATAATTCCAAGAATTAACGGTCGAACTATGGCTCGAATGAGCGCTTAACAACGCCTTGTAATTCAAATCTCCAATAATACGTGTATAACATTTTTTGAATTGTTCGTTTTATCATCCAGGTACGAATACGATGTCGAAAATCGTGAGGAATCTTCACGAGGGTTCGATATTTTCGATTTGCGTATTGAAAACCGGAAATATCGTAACTGGCGGTGGAAAGGACGGAAGAATTTTGTACTACGACGGTTCGCTCAATCTCACCGGAGTCGAGGCTCAGGTAAAAATATTTACTTCCCCCCCCCCCTCTCAAGATAAAGCTATCTTTGGTTCAATTGACATTTTGTTTAACCAACTTGATCAACAGATCGAGGATCACTTTGGTGGTATTAGAACGCTGTCGGAGGGTCGAGGTTTTCAATTGCTCGTTGGTACAACGAGAAATTGTATCCTCGTTGGTGACATAGAGATGGGCTTTAGTCCGGCAATGCTCGGACATACCGACGAAGTTTGGGGTCTCGCCTCGCATCCAACTTTGCCACAATTTGCAACAGCCGGCCACGACAGATTGCTCCAAATGTGGGACAGTCTCAGTCATACCGTCGTATGGAGCAAAGACATAGCGGTAAGATTACGAAAATAAAAAAAACAAATCTAAAACGAATTAGAAAAAAAATTAATAATTTTGAAATAAAAAATTGGTAACGAAATTTGGAACACTGTTTTTTTGTGTCAAGGATATGTTGCACGTACATTCTCATCCAAAGGTAAAAATCAATGTGAATCGTGCGTCTCAATATAATGAAAAAAAAAAAAAAAACAAAACAAAAAAAATTGAAAGAATTAAAAAACGATATCTAAGATAAGAGATATTCTCGATAATAAAAAAAATTAATAAATAAATGAGTAAAAAAAAATTGTAATTAAACTGTAAACTTTTCAAGAACGTACCGTTTGGTCATTTTTTTTTTTTTTTCAACTAAAATACGATTTCCTGACTATTTCGAAGAATTTTATTCACTCAGAAACGAATATCAAGAGAAAATGTTGTGTTTAACATTTTTAAGAAGCTTCTTCTACGAAGAAAAATCGAAATTTTTTGAGAAAATTGTTCGATTTTCACAATCGTTTTATCATTCGCAGGAACAAGCTCAAAGCGTTTGCTTCTCGCCCGACGGGTCGATAATGGTAGTGGGCTGTGTGTCCGGAAAATGGTTGGCCATCGACAGCGGTACGAGAGAGCTCTACAGTCATCACTCGGACGGTTCTGAACCGTTACAGGTATAAAATTGAAAAATTTGTCAAATTAGATTTTACGTTTTTTTTTTCCGTCAATTTCTCTTCAATTTTCTATTTCCGTTCATTCAGGTCGTAAGTTTTTCGCCAAACGGCACGCTCCTCGCTCTAGGATCGCGGGATAATTATATTTATATATATCAAGTGAACGAGGACGCGACAAAGTACAGCAGAGTTGGACGATGCTTGGTGAGTTGAAAACATTTTTTCCTTATTCCTAACGACAAAAATTTACCAATTTAGGTTTTTTTTTCTTCGTGAGAGTTTTTTAGTTTCTTCTTCAATGTACTGACGTTTTCTATCTTCTAATCAATAGCCAAAGAGGACACGAAGGCTACGAGTAAGATTAATCGTTGATAAAAGAAAGCAAATTAAGAGTGTTTAGGGTAAAACAGAAAGTTGTTCAAAATTTGTATTAAATCTTGAGACTGAATACCCCAAATATTCTTGAATGTGCACTGAGTATATATTTTTTTTTGTTTTTTAATTTTTCGGTACCACGAACTAAATTGGTCGTAATTTATGTAACTAGCGTGAGGATTTGTGAAATTAGCTTGGATGATATATCACTGATCCGCACTTTTGTAGGAAATTAATTCGCACTAGTGACACGCTTCGATTTTTTATATATTTGTTTATTTTTTATTTTTTTAAATAACTGTACGATTTGTTTCAGGGACATTCGAGCTTTATAACTCATTTGGATTGGTCAGTCGACGGACAATATTTACGGAGCAACAGCGGAGATTACGAATTACTGTACTGTAAGTAATTCAAAAAATATATATATGTAAACGGAATTCCACGACAAATTCACCTACATCTTATCCTGATCCTCTCGAATTTCATTAATATTTTTTTTTGTATTTTCTCGTAATGTTGCTGAAACGCAAATCCAAATTTTTCGGTTTCTTCTTTTCACCGACAACTATCTTTTTTGTTTTTTAAAAAAACTTTCGCAACGATGTAAAATTTCTTTGAAAAATATTTCAAGCCCGAAAATGAGAGTTCCACAATTCTTCATTCTTACTTTCTGTTTTTTAACATTCTGCCCTTCGGATAAAATATAATTTACGTGTTGTGAATTTTTTTTAAATTGTAAAAATTATTCCCGCGACAAATTTTCCTCCCCGAGTGGAAAAAATGTTTAAACACTTCGTTTTAAATGCAAATGTACGAAAAAACTACATTTTAACATTTGAAAAAAAATAATAATTAAAATAAAATAAATAAAAATGTACTCACAGGGAATCCCGGAGTTTGTCGACAAATACCACAATCCTCGAATCTACGTGACGTCGATTGGGCAACTCACACTTGCGTTATATCTTACGAGACGATTGGAATTTGGCCCGAAGGAGCGGACGGTTCTGACATAAATAATTGTGCTCGTAGCGGCGATGGAAAATTACTAGCGACCGGTGACGATTATGGCAAAGTCAAGTTATTCTCACATCCGGCATCACAGCCCAAGGTATGTCCTGGAAAATAAAAGAAAAAAAAACACGAAAAATTGAATGAAAAATCGACCGTATCGAATATACGAAAAATCTTAAATTTCACATTTTTATTTCTCGCCATATATTTTTACAAATTGAAAATTTGTTTTTTTTTTTTCCCTTTCAGTCACTCTGTCACTCTTACGGTGGCCATTCGAGTCACGTGACAAACGTGACGTTTCTTCAGGACGACACGCGTCTTGTATCGACCGGAGGCGCCGACACGAGCGTTCTCCAATGGATCGTCAATTAAAGGACGAAATATTTATTGAAAAAATGGGCGACAACCTTGGAATCGTAAAAATGCAAAATGAAACTTAGAGCGAGAGAGAGATAAAGGTTATAACACGATGAAAGATTTCAATGATACTAACTATATCATACCTCGATACCGTCCAGTAAAGAAGTTTCCTCCGCGGTAAAATTAACAATTTTATGAAAGAAAAAGAAAAAAAGTAACGAAGGTACTTACTTTTCGTGGATCGTTTGTTTTTTTTTTTACCGAAGCATGATAGACAAGTTTGCGGCAAGAGAAACAAAAAATTTAAGAGATATGATGGAGTATCGCATTTGTAGGTTTTTTTTTGTTCGAAGTTGTCCCGAGAGATTTTTTTTTTTTTTCCGTTCGCAGTTATAAATCGTATTCACTACCTGATTGTGTCGCTACATTGTAAATAAGCAAGGCGTGTATTATGCGAGATCTATCCACGTGACTGTATTATTAACGCATTCACAATTTTTTATTTTCCATTTTTTTTTCTTTCGAGTTGTATTTTTTTTTTTTGCCACTTGGCCAAAGTCATGAGCGTTTGTTGTTTTTTTTTTCCACTCAGTCGCCGTGTAAGATAACTCCTATACATAATATACATATATATTTTATTTATGCCACTTCGACAAATCTCGTGTGGATATTGTAACTTTGAGAAATAAATGGGAGACAACAAGTTTTTCGAGGCACGTATGTAATGTGTGTTTGTTTGTTTTTTTCCTTCTTTTCTACAATAAAAAAGGAATTCTCGGACTTCTTGTGTTCTTACTTTTAAGTTATCGAATGAAAATTCCCGGGGACTCTCGCCATCAGAGTCAAGTGTTAAGTCAAATTTTTATTATAAACAAATTTCATACGATTTTTTCGAACTCTTATAGAAACTTTCGGCTCGTTTTTTTATTTTTCGAATTCCAGAAATTTCGAAAACACATTTTTTCAGCAACGACGATTCGAAATATTTTTTGGCATAGAATTTTCGTCGTGTTTTATTATTATTGGTAAAATATATCTGAGTAATGCAGATTTGCAATATTAAAGGAAAATTAGTCATCGTGTTCCCTTCAAAAATAATCGACGAAGGTTGTAATTGGACGAAAATCAATTCGTCGATAAATAGATATTTTGTTTTTAGTTCTGCCGTCGTGTTCGAATAATCGAAAGTGCAATTAAAAAATGCAGTTTTCGATATTTTTTTTCCGATTGATTGAGTAACAAAAATGTTAAATCAATTTTTGGCGATAATTAGTCAAATTCAATATCGAATAAGCATGATTCTTAAAATTCGATAATCGATCCATTAAAAATTTCTAACATGAAGAAAAAATGTATTAGATATCGCTCGACATATCCGTCTTCCAAGACATTTTTGTATTTTCTTATAAATCCAATTCAACATTAATTCATCAATGATTTGATATTTTTAAATAAATTAAAAAAAATCGGATTCACGATAAATTTCGGAATAATTTTATATAAAAAAAAAAATATTTTGCAATGGCATTTCATTGTTTCAATAGACAATTACACTTTAATCAATTTTCAATGACTCTCGACAAAATAATACAAAAATCGTACGTCAATGCTTGGCTCATACTCAAAACAAAAATTCCAACTAACAAATTAACTGATCGGAAAAAAAACCTCGCAATATCAAAATGAAATGCATCGAGAATGGTATCTCCTCGATCGTGTGAAAGTGAGACATCACTTTCTTTGTTATAATTTCACGTTCCATAATTATGTTAATGAGAAACTGGCGCGCGGCATTTCCGCGCTTTGCAGACAGAGCGAATTGTAATTTTTCTTTTTTATCTCTCATTCAATTGAAAGTGAAATGAATAAGAAGAAAAAAAAAATGTGAGAAAGTTCTCGTTCCCCGCGTATCAGGGCTGTGTGGGAATATAATCATAACCAAGATGTCTCATCAATTGAATTTGTTCAGTCATATCAGCGACGAGTAAGCATTTTAATTTTGCACGTCGTATCTTGACAAACTCCAAATGACCGTCTCTCAATTCGTCACGATATTGCATCGTTTCTTTACGAAAATAATCATGCTTTTTCGGATCCACTTCCGTTCGAATCCGTGGATCGACTTCGTGAATCCAGCCCTGACTGACATTACGATTTTTATTATTATACGTTTTTGTAAACATTTTTTCGTTTGTTATAGCACACAATTTTACAAACCATTTATTCAGCATTGCCATTTGAACCTGCGACATTTGATGAGCCATTTTTTATTTACGATTATTGAAAGATAAAAAAATTTTCGCCAAACGTTTGCCCCAATTAAATTGTAAAATTAAAAAAAAAATGACTTGATTGCATCGTTATTCTTTTTTTTATGTAAAAGTCGAGACTGACGAATAAAATTTTGTTGTGCGAACAAAAAAAATGAAAGAGAGCTGACGATCGTGAAATTGTGCCAGAGTCCGTACACAACTTCCGGCGGTGTAAAATTTTACCCCCGGCAAGGCGGGGTGGATATGATGGTTTTTCTGCAATCGGAGCAGAAAAGACGATGGAAAAAGTGGTCTCGTGACACGAAACTAGTGTAATGAAAATGATTAACATTCTGAATCGTCTCGTTGTACTCGTGCATTATCTCAATGATATTTTTCTTCTCTCACGTTCATCAGGGCAATACTCTTGTCGGACAATAATTCAATGATCTTCGATGATTTAATGTACAGTCATGGCCAAAAAGTGGTGAATATTTTTTTTAAATTGTCGATGCAATCTTCATCAGCGACTCAAGTTAATCTTTTTCCCCGCTGATTAACGTATTATTATGGAAAAAAAAATTAAAATAAAATAAATCGCATGGTTTATTGAAATTTTCGAGAAAGTATATTCATCTTGAATTTTGCAATCGATATTTCGAGTTTTTTACAAAAACTCGGTGTTATCCGTAATCAGCGGAAAATTTCCGATCGAATAGGGTATCGAAATATTGAAAAAAAAAAGAAAAAAATTTTTTTGTAATTTTTGCCTACTTTTTCAGAACCTTAAAATGTCGAAATTTCAAATAGCGATAACTTGGCTCCCGTTTGATCGATTTTGAATTTTGAGGGAGGTTTCAGGTTGAAAATCGACGAAAAAAATGAGAAGGGGTATGTATGGAAAAATTCGCAAAAATCGATGGTCCAACTTCAAAAATCTATGAAAAATCGAAAAAAAATCGTAGCTCAATAAACGAAGCGGCATTTCAAAGGTTGAACGGTTACGAAAAGAATGAGCACAGAGTGGAGCTCCAACTCTATCGGAAAGCAACGTTACAGCGATTTTAGTGAAGCCACTTCTGTTAGGCCGAAATGCAAAAAAATTATGAATTTTTTATTTTTCTCCTAGGATGCTATTTCGATGTATTTTGACCCGCTCATTACAAATTCATTGACCATTTTCTCGAAAAAAAAAAAATTCAATTAAAAATCGATAAGAAAGTGTTCTTTTTCCAAAAAAAACCCCAAAAAACAATTTCTTTAATATAAATTTTGTATCAATATACTGAATTATTTGGCTGAAAGAATTTCATTTAAATACGTATGGACCCTATTGGAATCAATGAAAAAAATATATAAAGAATAAAAAATAAATAAAAAATGTTACAGCTCGTTAGCTGTTGGAGAAGTGGTATAAGCGATTTTTTGTTCATCTCGTGCTTCTTGTAACAGTGAGTGACCCTTTGAGTACAACGAAATATTTTATGCCATTTTCTTTTTCGTATTTCGAAATGATAAATTGCCCGAGCGGAATTGATGACGAATAATCGATAAGCGATAATCAGTAGTTTCATTAGAAGGGCGAACGCGGTAGATCGTCTCGGTTATTCTTGTTACGATCAATCGAGCGTCCCCGAGACATGACTGAACGGAGATCCTTCAACTATGAGATATCGATCGTTACGTGGAAAAATAAAACGTTAGCGGAGGGCTTTGTGTGAAAAAAAAATAAAATAATAATACGCTCTTACGTCCTTCGGTTATACTTCGTTAACCGTTATTGTGATCGCGAGAGTCGATCGTTAATTTCTATATTCATCTCAGTGAAATGTCGTAGATCACGTGGTATCGCGTTTTTTTTTTAAACCATTTTATACAGATACGAGGTCTGTTAAAAAAGTATCGCGAATTTTTCATTTCCGCGGGCTACGTATATTCGATTTTCGATTTTTTTGTGGCGTTAGGTTGGTACTCGTGTCCCTCACTTATCGCGGTAGTCTGGTCTAGAGCGAGATTTTTGACGTCATTTCTAAGGTGCATTAATTTTTAAACCGTCGAAGTTGTCTTGATGAAAATTTACACGTGCATTTATTGATCCTTAGAGAATACTTGGACATAAAAAAAAAAAATTATTTTAAATATTTTCATGTAGTTTTTTGCCTTGTTGCAACATGGTGCGCCGAAAGCCGCCTCAATCGGCGCCCACACTGGACGATGTTGTATGCATCTGAAAAAAAAAATATATATATATTCTCAATCTGTATGAGTATTCTGAGCACTGGTAGCAGAATTGGTAATTAAAAAAAAATGTTGACAAAATGGCGGCCTGTTGAACTTTCATTAATGATATTTCATACATTTTCGGGTATTCGACGAGTTATAAAATGTCGGCAAAATTATTGTTCGACTCAATTCTGCTACCAGTACTCAGAAACAGGCTACCTAAGGTACGTGCAAAATTTGAGGCGGCTTTCGGCGCACCATGTTGGAACAAGGCAAAAAACTACATGAAAATATTTAAAATAATTTTTTTTTTTAATGTACAAGGATTCTCTGAGGATCAATAAATGCACGTGTAAATTTTCATCAAGACAACTTCGACGGTTTGAAAATTATTGCACATTAGAAATGACGTCAAAAATCTCGCTCTAGACCAGATTACCGCGTTAACGCGACACTGTTTTTCTTCGAAATTGAGCAATTTTGGCACGAATTTCGTGGCGACCCGTCTCATGCCCAAATCATTGGTAAAAATCGAATAGCACGAGCCAATCGATACGTTTAGTTCCTCAGCAACTTCTCTAACGGTGATTCGACGATTGGCCAATCCTATTTTCTTCACTTCATCAATGTTTTCGTCCTGTTGTTGATGTGCTCGGGCGTCTGGAACGCATTTCGTTGTTCGCATCTTCTCGGCCCTCTGAGAACATTTTGTACCGCCGATAAACGTTGCTTTGGTCCAAGGTAGCTTCACCATATGCCACAGTCAACTTTCGGAATGCGTCCGCGCACTTAATTTTCTTTTTCGCACAAAATTTCATACAGATTCTTTGATCGATTTTTTGGAATAGGCAAAAATCGAAGACAAGCCAAAACACGTCTAACCAAAACAGCTGTCAACAATTAACTGAACATTCAACATGGCCGATTGTTTCGGCATAAGTGAGGGACACGAGTACCAACCTAACGCCAGGAAAAAATCGAATATACGTAGCCCGCGGAAATTCAAAATTCGCGATACTTCTTGAACGGACCTCGTACACCAGTCGCTTTGTGTGCAAAACGTAAGTTGCACACAACTTACGAGCGGCTAGCCGAGTGATTGCAAGAGCTAATACATTATCCGCGTCGATATTTCAACGGCAGGACTGTTGTAATGAGTTTTTGAAGTTACCCATTGAGAATTCAACGTCGAAACTTCGAAATTAATAATGGCGGAATCCCTAAGGTCGAGCATAAACGAAAAGAAAAATCTTTCCAGAGTGAAAATCGACATTTGACACTTTTAAAAATCGTTCAACTCAAAGCCAGCATTAAAATGTTGAAAACATTTTTATAACAAAAATAAATGAAACAGAATATTGTTAAAAGTTCTGAAATGTGAGAATATAATGATTTTCACTTCGTAGAATACTTGCGGCTTAAGAAAAGAGAAGGTTCTCGAACGCGACGCCTGTTATCGATCGCGATCTTTCATTCTACGAGGTAAAATCAACGATAATACGCCGTCTTTCACGTTCATTTCATTGGAGAGAGAGATCGTTACTCGTATCGATCGGTAAATCGATCGTCAACGGTTTCGATCTCGGCCGAGACAGGACGATTATATTCCGATGGGATTCTCTCTTCGCGACCGTCAAGCAACACGGGCATACACGATTCATTCATGCAATCTTGCGACACACACAGACACACGACAATCGACGTTACATGCTCGATTACATAAAAGCGTCCAGACCTCGGCTCTAAGTAGGTAGAGTGTAACCTACGTGTGCATTCTTCGTTCGAGAAGTTACGAGCCGGTGTTTGTGTGCGTCTGTGTGTTTGTAAATATATGTTTTAATGTTTATTTGAGCATTTGTGTTGGTCGAGGCGCACGGAAGTAGGACAGCACTTTCCCTGCTCGTTCCTCGGCTTCATACTCGCTCGATGCCTTTAACATTTTCGTTTTCTTTTCGCTTTCTGCTTCCCCCTCTCTCCCGTCATCGTCATTTTACACTTTTTCATCGCATCACACGTCATATTATTGTTTTTTTGTTGTTGTTAATAATCGCAATATTTTACCGATTTCATATTGAATTTTTTAGCTTACGACAAAAACTCCGTTCATTGTTATATCTCAATTATTGTAGGGACAGGAGATTTATAGAATATCAGCGAAAAAAAAATGAGAAGGGGTGTAGGAATAATTCACAAAAATCGAAGGTGCAACTTTAAAAAGTTGTGAAAAATTTTAAAAAAATCGAAGCTCAATGACTCAAGTGGCATTTTAAAGCTCAAACGGTTACAAAAACAATGAGCGCAGAATGGTGTTCCAACTCCATCGGGAAGGAACATTACAACGATTTTAGTGCACCATTTTTTTTTTGTTGCCAAAATGAACCTTTTAATTTTTAGATTTTGTTTTTTGTCGCGACCCCATGTCGGTCTATTTTTGCTCGTCCATTTACCAAAATACTTATCTGACTTTTCAGCTCAATTATTGTAGCTGTAAAAGCCCCATGAAAATCGGCAAAAAAAAATGACAAGGGGTATGTACGGAATAATTCGCAAAAATCGAAAGTGCAACTTTTAGAAATTGTAAAAAATTCAAAAAAAATCGTAGATCAATGATTCAAGCGGCATTTTAAAGCTCGAATGGTTACGAAGAGAATGAGCGCAGAATGGAGTTCCAATTCAATTGAAAAGCAAAACTACAACGATTTTAGTGCACCAACTTTTTTTTGTTGCCAAAATGGATCTTTTAATTTTTAAATTTTCTTTTTTGTCGCGACCCCATGTCAATCTATTTTTACTCGTCCATTTATCAAAATACTTATCTAACTTTTCAGCTCAATTATTGTAGCTGTAAAAGCCCTATGAAAATCGGCGAAAAAAAATGAGAAGGCATATGTACGGAATAATTCGCAAAAATCGACGATGCAACTTTACAAAGTTGTAAGAAATTCAAATAAAATCGTAGATCTGTGGTGACGGCGTCGCCACCACTCTCTGGTCGCATATAAACACGCATTTATTTTATTTCATTTTATTTCATTTCCAATATGCATTTTCTTCTATACAGTCATTCCTTTGTAAGGACTCGATTCTTTCTCACGCGTTTACTTCTTTGACTCCTTTCATTTCGTCGTCTACAAAATAGAACAACCGTGTCTCAGTTTTCCCTGTCATAAAACTCAAGTGCTTACGGGTCCCAGTCGAGTCTCTCCCGAGACGAGGCTGTTTTACGGGGAGTCTCTTCTGGTGGCCAAAGGGGCCCACACGCGCTCTTGCATTTTCTAAACCTTCGGTTTCTCGTAAAAACTTTCCTACCCTCTCTTCGATATTTTCTCTCCGTCAACAAGCAGACTATCAGGAATTCTCTTGTTGACGGGGGAGTTCCTAACGAACAAGCGCCGCGACAACAACTCAACCGACTCTCTGTCAAGTCACAAACTCGTTCACCGCGCCAAACTAATTTTTACTAATTAATTTTGTAATTGGTTATGAATAAATACTGTGCATTACTCTTATGATAAATCCGTCTTTTCGTACCACAACCAGCACCGAATCACCACCCCCTCAGATCAATGATTCAAGCGGCATTTTAAAGCTCAAACGGTTACGAAAAGAATGAGCGCAGAATGGAGTTCCAACTCCATCGGGAAGCAAAATTACAACGATTTTAGTGCACCAACTTTTTTTTGTTGCCAAAATGAACCTTTTTATTTGTAGATTTTGTTTTTTGTCGCGACCCCATGTCGATCTGTTTTTACTCGTCCATTTAACAAAATACTTATCTAACTTTTCAGCTCAATTATTGTAGCTGTAAAAGCGGTATGAAAATCGGCGAAAAAAAAATGAGGAGGAATCGTATGGAATAATTCGCAAAAATCGAAGGTGCAACTTTACAAAGTTGTAAGAAATTAAAATAAAATCGTAGATCAATGATTCAAGCGGCATTTTATAGCTCGAATGATTACGAAGAGAATGAGCGCAGAATGGAGTTCCAACTCCATCGGGAAGCAAAATTACAACGATTTTAGTGCACCAACTTTTTTTTGTTGCCAAAATGAACCTTTTAATTTGTAGATTTTGTTTTTTGTCGCGACCCCATGTCAATCTATTTTTGCTCGTCCATTTATCAAAATACTTATCCAACTTTTCAGCTCAATTATTGTAGCTGTAAAAGCCCTATGAAGGTCGGCGAAAAAAAATTACAAGGGGTATATACGGAATAATTCGCAAAAATCGAGGGTGCAACTTTAAAAAATTGCAAAAAATTCAAAAAAAATCGTAGCTCAATGACTCAAACGGCATTATAGAGCTGAAACGGATACGAAGAGAATGAGCGCAGAATGGAGTTCCGAATCCATCGGGAAGCAAAACTACAACGATTTTAGTGCACCAACTTTTTTTTGTTGCCAAAATGAATCTTATAATTTGTAGATTTTGTTTTTTTGTCGCGACCCCATATCGATCTATTTTTACTCGTCCATTTATCAAAATACTTATCTAACTTTTCAGCTCAATTATTGTGGCTGTAAAAGCCCTATGAAGGTCGGCGAAAAAAAATGAGAAGGGGTATGTACGGAATAATTCGCAAAAATCGGAGATGCAACTTTACAAAGTTGTAAGAAATTCAAAAAAAATCGTAGATCAATGATTCAAGTGGCATTTTAAAGCCCGAATGGTTACGAAGAGAATGAGCGCAGAATGGAGTTCCAACTCCATCGGGAAGCAAAATTACAACGACTTCAGTGCACCATCTTTTTTTTGTTGCCAAAATGAACCTTTTAATTTGTAGATTTTGTTTTTTGTCGCGACCCTATGTCAATCTATTTTCACTCGTCCATTTATCAAAATACTTATCTAACTTTTCAGCTCAATTATTGTAGCTGTAAAAGCGCTATAAAAATCGGCGAAAAAAAAATGGGAAGGGATCGTACGGAATAATTCGCAAAAATCGAAGGTGCAACTTTTAAAAGTTGTAAAAAATTTAAAAAAAATTGTAGATCAATGATTCAAGCGACATTTTATAGCTCGAATGATTACGAAGGGAATGAGCGCAGAATGGAGTTCCAACTCCATCGGGAAGCAAAATTGCAACGATTTTAGTGCACCAACTTTTTTTTGTTGCCATAATGAACCTTTTAATTTGTAGATTTTGTTTTCTGTCGCGGCCCCATAACTTTTCAACAAATTACGGTTTTCGTCATACACCGAGTAACGAGTAAAGCGAAAAAAAAAATTAAAAATTCAATGTATTGCGTTAAAAGAGAAAACTGGCCGATACCAATGTGCTCTCAGTATATAATACGGGAGACGTCGTGTGTGCGCTACCGGATAATATTAGTCTAATTGTAATCACGAGGGCGTCTCGAAAAAAAATGGCGTGTCGAAACGCCATAATACATGTTATAAGATGCAACATGCAATTTAGCCAATATAAATATATATATATATATATATATATATATATATATATATATATATATATAATCAGCGTAAAGAAGAGCGAAATTATTAGGGTGCTACGAACCCTCCGATTGGTGAATATTGAAAAAAAAAAAAAAAAAAAAAAACATAGTAGTATCACGTCGAAAGAGAAGAAACGAGAGAAAGGAAGTAGCGAAAATCATGTACACTCCTTTTTTTTAAGTATCATTGGTCGAAATTCATGATTTAAAATACAAATCCTCCTTTCTCTCGTTAAATTCTCTTTCTCAAAAATGGAAAAATAGCGTGACTGTAGGAAAATGACGTACATGGATAGTCAATGATGTAGAATCAACGGAGCAGGGGGGGTAGGGGGGATAAAACGAGGAGCAAGAAAAGAGCGAGGAGATGTCTGAGGGAAAAAGAGCAACCGGGAATGAGTCAAGTCTAAAAAAAAAAAGAAAAAAAAAAGAGAAGAAGAAAACGACGATAGGGAGAACGGGATGCACTCGCTCCTCTTGGGGCTTCAAATCAAGGGACCAGACAGACCGGTCTCCTCTCGAGAGATGGGCCCAATTTTTTTGTTTCTTCTTTCAGCGTTTTTTTTCCTCCTCTCAACCCCTCGACCTTCTTCTTCTTCTTCTTCTTCTTCCTCCTCCTCCTCGTCTTCTTGTTTTTCTTCTTATTTAGCCGCCCCAGGAGATCCTTGCAGGTGTCCAGCAGTCTCGAACGAAACTCTCGCGAGCCAGCAGAAAAGTCCAATCGAGGGCTGTCCAAAATTCACTCAAAATATATCCCAGCTACCTATGCCATTTGTGAGACGGCCCAGTAAGTAGTATTTAGGACGTTATGATTCATTCGAGGTCGTTTAAAAATTGGTATCGTCAATAAAGTACAGTAGTTACGACATTTTTATGTTCAACAAAAAAAATTATGTAATTTTCTTTCGTTTTCATTATTCAAATTATTCTATTCAGCTTGCGATCGAAGAAAAAGCGTCTTAACTCTTGCGACAAGCCATTAGGCGAACGTGTCGCGACGGAAAAATATTTCAGGACACGTGCATTCATCCCCCACCTCCCCCCGCCACCGGGAAAGACGAATGGAATACTTAAAGAGTGGCATTGTTGCACGGAGTGACGTTTTTTTTTCCTCCTCTTCTTTTATCAAGCTCCTATAAAGGAATATATCTCCTAACGTCGTACTAAACATCAACCGTCTATAATTTATCATCGTACTCACTAAAAATCGTATATTATTGTACTCAGTAAAAATCACTCATTAATGACATTTCAAATTTTGTAATTGTTTCATGCAATTCTTCGTCAAATAAAATTACTTTTGATGCTTTCCCCCAACACACTAGTCTCCTTAGTATGAATTTCAAACGACCATATTGACTCTGGCATTTTATGCCAGATTGCGATATTTTTTAAGTTGAATTATACTCATTTTGGGGATAATTAGAAAGAGGGGTGTTTTTTTTTGTTGTAGATGAGAATATTTTTTTAAGATTCATCAGGAATGCTTGTACGGATTTTGATTAATTATTTAAAACAAATTTCGTTCGTTATGGACAATCGAAAGGGTTTTGAGAAATTCGAATTTCATTTGAACGAAGAAAATATTCTCCTTATTCTTACGTCATATGCTTTTGCATAAATTGTTGCAATAGACGTGTGATAATGCTCGACGAAGAACAGAATTAGGGGAGATGAGGGTCGAACGATTTTTATAATACATTTCGACTACTTAAAGAGTGGCATTGTTGCACGGAGTGACGTTCTTTTTTTTCTCCTCTTCTTTTCTCAAGCTCCTGCAAAGGAATATATCTCTTATCATCGTACTCACTAAAAATCGTATATTATTGTACTCAGTAAAAATCACTCAATAATGACATTTCAAATTTTGTAATTGTTTCATGCAATTCTTCGTAAAATAAAATAACTTTTGATGCTTTCCCCCAACACACTAGTCTCCTTAGTATGAATTTCAAACGACCATATTGACTCTGGCATTTTATGCCAGATTGCGATATTTTTTAAGTTGAATTACACTCGTTTTAGGGATAATTAGGAAGAGGTTTTTTTTTTTTGTTGTAGATGAGAATATTTTTTTAAGCTTCATCAGGAATGCTTGTACGGATTTTGATTAATTTTTAAAACAAATTTCGTTCGTTATGGACAATCGAAAGGGTTTTGAGAAATTCGAATTTCATTTGAACGAAGAAAATATTCTCCTTATTCTTACATCATATGCTTTTGCATAAATTGTTGCAATAGACGTGTGATAATGCTCGACGAAGAACAGAATTAGGGGAGATGGAGGGTCGAACAATTTTTATAATACACTAGCTGACCCGACAGACGTTGTCTTGTCTGAGCTATGAATATTCAATTCGAACTGGAATAAATAATGACAAAAAAAATTACTTTAAAAACATAGTGCTTATTGTAACTGAAAATAAAAAATTGACTGTCTTAATGTTTCTTTATAACCATGTATACCACGTGTTAGTCTATCAAAACTTACCCCAAAAATCGATATTAAATTAAACTTTCAATATAAGGCGTGATTGCGGTGAACTAACTGCGCTGAACAAACACTTCTCAAAAAAACTCACTCAACAAACTCAAAACTGGATAAACGTTTAGATCGAATGGACGGTGCACTAAGAAATGAATAAATGAATTTTTTGATCCATAGATGCCGACCGATGCATCTATTAAATCACATTTGCTTCGCGCGAACTGTCAAACGCGCGAAGGTTAAATAGTCGTTAAGTTTTCGGAAAAATTTCCAATTTTCTGCGCAATTTTCTTTTAATCTTTCTTTCCGCAAGAACCTTCTACGAAGTATTAGAAAACTTAAGAAAAAAGATGAAAGAAATCGGTAAAGTCGTTCTCAAGTTATGGCGTGACCAAGGGAAATAGGGCTCCATTTTTATATATATAGATTTCGAATACTTAAGGTCTGGTAACTTAAGCCGATTTTCATGTCTTTTTGGAGGGCGTTTTTTTGTAGGAAAATAAAAATGAATCGTTTTGGATATTTAGGATGTTTTTATTTACATATTAAAGATACAAAAAAAAATTTTTTTGAAAAAAATGTAATAGTTTATTATTATTATTATTATTATTGATCGAAGTTGGCACCTCGAAGTTGGCAGCCCGGGTCCTAACTTTTTTTCTACCGAACCGATTGCTTTCATATTTTTACAGGCCACTCTACACACTTATAGTTCTCGTAGGAACCACCGAGAAATTTTTTCACCCGTAACTTTTTATTTTACAACCCCTTCTTTGCTAAAATAAAAGGACTTTAGCGAAGAAGGGGTTGTAAAATAAAAAGTTAGGGGTGAAAAAATTTCTCGGTGGTTCCGACGAGAACTATAAGTGTGTAGAGTAGCCTGTTAAAATTTGAAAGCAATCGGTTCGGTAGAAAAAAAGTTAGGACCCGGGCTGCCAACTTCGAGGTGCCAACTTCGATCAATAATAATAATAATAATAATAAACTATTAAATTTTTTCAAACAAATTTTTTTTTGTATCTTCAATATGTAAATAAAAACATCCTAAATATCCAAAACGATTCATTTTTATTTTCCTTAAAAAAAACGCCATCCAAAAAAGACATGAAAATGGGCTCAAGTTACCAGACTACTACCTTAAAGAGTGGCATTGTTGCACGGAGTGACGTTCTTTTTTTTTTACCTCTTCTTTTCTCAAGCTCCTGTAAAGGAATATATCTCTTAACGTCGTACTAAACATCAACAGTCTGTAATTTATTATCGAACTTGACTTGAAATCGAGAAAATTGTAAAATTTAACATTTTAGCCAATTCCTCGTTTGTCAATTCATTTCTCGTTAAAATCAATACTCGGCGACTATTCTAAAATACATATTGAAATAGGAAAAATCGTGAATATTCCATTATTCCTTTTTCACCTTCGTTTTACGACGAAATTTCACATTTATTTATAGATTAAGCCCGACGAGAGTGTGCAGTGCTACTGAACACACACACACGCAGCGTTTTTGTTTATTATCGGCAAAGCGGAAGTAACTTCCGGTCCATCGTTAACGTGCGATGCTTCCTTCCGGCTTGGATAATTATCCTCGCTCCGCTATACAAAATTCTCTTTTCGATAACATTGCCATTTTTTTTTTAACACAATTTTACTTCAGTTTGAACCTTCGACGATTCAAAGCCTCGGAAATCCTTATTTAACCTTCAAAATGCTTATTTTCTTTAATTTGCCTCACTATACCTTGCTCGGTCGGTAAATTACCCATTGATTACGAATCTGACTGATTTTTTGGATGGAGCTTTTGTTTTCACTAAAAATTAATTTTTCAATGTTTTTTATGATCCCATCGTCTGTTTTTGTCGTAATGTCAAGAGAACGCCATTAACACAATCGAAAAAAGAGTGTACGAAAGTTGAAAATATTATTTTTCCACTTATTCATTGGCATTTCGACGAAAAGAATCAAGCAGAGAAGTTTTTATACCATATTCGAATTAACGTGTATAATGTATTGTAGTAACGCCCGTCAATTTTCACTCTTGGCGTCCAATCTGTTGTGTTATTAAAGAGCCCGTATTTCGGCAACACGCGTTTACCCAACAGCTTGCAGTACAGCCACAAATTTATATCGAGGAAGGGATGAAAGAAAAAAAAACAGAAAAAAAGTACTCTGTTAGTGAACAAACGATAGGTCGACACGTTCGTGAACACGCTCCCGGAGCACGATGGAGGCGAACACACATCCAGTTAGTTACGGGCAATGATGATCGTAGAGGGGAACGATCCAATTTATAAATCATATAATGTGAATTGGGTAACTATATATACTAGCCGACGATGATATGTCGACATGCGGGTGGCCGTGACATACGTATACGTATACCGTAACCACCGTTAATGATATAAAATGAGAAAAGGACCCTCGAGACTGTAACAAACGATAGAGTGACCCTTCAGGTTTGCCATCTCGAGACTGATGCCCTTCTGACAAAAGCAGAACAGACAGACATTTTGGAGTATATGAAAATGAATGGGACAATCGATGGGACCGATGAATGTTTGGATTTTCCCACGAACGATTTTTCATCGAAACAATATTTTTTGCAAGAAACAACGCACGACGAAAAATCGATTCAATTGAATTTAATAAATCGGCAAACATTTCTTCGAAAATTTAAGTGATCAGAAATGTAAAAAATGAAATCTTTTTTTTCCCAATTTACATACGAATAACTGTACGTAAACGGGAGAGAGATGAAGAGGGATGAGAGAAAGAAAGGGAAGGGGGGGGGGACAAAAAAAAACCAGAAAAGTGTCCCGATCACCAAAACAAAACGAAGTAAGAGAAAACGAAGGGTCGTGATTGGAGACGAGGTGGACAGTCGACAAAAGGAACAGCGCGCGCGGAGAAGAAGTAAAAGTCGTAGAACGGGTTCTACCCCCGGGAAGCGAGATCAGTGAGATTGAAAACAAAAACAAAAAAGGTCATCCCGATGCAGAACTCCGCCCTTCGTTTACCACACTTGTTCAATAACAACAACAACAACAACAACAATAATAATAATAAGAGCTATGACTTTTCCAAATTGAAAAATAATCGAAAAAAAAACATATAAATTGAAGAAAAAAAAGTGTTATTCAACTGGATAATTATCAAAAATGTGATAATACCTTGAGCGTGAAATTCTTACGTTGCATTCATACTTTTCATTTATTTGTAAGTTCGTCATTCGTAAATAAGAGTATTATTATTTTTTGTTTTTGCCTCATTCTACAACACGAACGATAAAAATTGGGTAACGTCCATAGCTTGTTTTATCATGTTGTTGTAATTTTTCTTTAATTCTCGCTTATCAAGCGAGTCGATACGAAAATTTTATCTAACGAAAAATCACAAATGTGTAACTTCGAAATTCATTGTATTTCGACAACTTCCGCAATGTGGGAAGAATTACGTTTGGAATTTCGAGGAAAAAAGAAAATGATTGATGTGGGTGTAAAGAAAAAAAAAAAGAAACTTTAACGTGCCGCTGTATTTGACTTTTGATGATTTTTTTTCCTTTTTGACGAATTATTCGTCGGAGAAATCTTTAATTTTTCTTTCTTCTTAATGTTCTAATGTAAAAAAATTTCAACGTGACATTGTATTTGAGTTTCGATGGTCTTTTCTCCGTTTAGATGAATTATTCGTCCGAGAAATCTTCAATTTTTCTTTCTTTTTAATATTCAAACATACTACTCGTGGCTGCCACTCTTATAATCTGTCTTTCTCGCTTCATCATCATTCACTCTTAATGAAGACCGATAAGAGCTTATCTCTTGACCAACCAGGACGTCCATTTGTGTCTATGTGTGTGTGTGTGTTTGTGTGACGAAATAACGTGACCACGCGATTGGTCTTGTGCATTAAGTGTGTCTGAAGACTCGAGACGTCGATTTTTGTTTGCTCTAAACGACATGTACTTGAATTGGATATCAATTCTATTTTTACCAAAATTACCAAATTGAACAATGAACAATCGCGTTATAAGAGGGCCTATTCACGATCAACAGTTCGTCGTAGCCGAAAAACGTGTTTGATTTTTTATTATGCGAATAAAAATCTTGTAAACTTAACCCAAACGAGAAATTATTCAAAATGCTTTTGTGTTCATGTAAAAAAATATTCAGATCGTTATATAAAAAAATGTAGGAGGTATACATTTTTTTAGTGAATATTCATTTTATTTTGAAAAGAAAAAAAAAAGAAATGCATCTCTCCCATTAATTTTTTTAGATTTGCATCTGAATATTTGTTAATATTATGATTGTCGTTGGAATTTAGTTTCTTACGACAAGTTGCAAAGAGATCACCACTGCAATGTAACACGATGCGATAAAAAATGAACAGTATTAGAAATTGCCTATTGCGGAAAGATTTGCCGTCATCACGTCACCGAGAGAAATGACGAAACGTAGCTCCGGTTGATCATCAATCATCGGAACGAGATGCTGCGAGAGGAGAGTCCCCATGAAAAAAAGCACATCTCTCGAGCGTGTTTCGCGGGTACAATTTTTTCAGTTTTTTAAATTTATTTTCTTTTGGAGAACCGGTTTTTTGATAACGCTACGATCGTTACTAACTCTCGCTATCGGTTCGTTTAATCTTCAGACGTGTTTGTACAGGGCGTTCGAGGCCAAACCGACGGGTTTACGTGAATATTCAATTTTTCGTCTGGTCTTTTCTTTTGCTCATGTGTTTTTTTTTATCGTACACGACACGAAAATATATTGAAAAAATGACATTCGAAAATTTCGAATTGGTATCATCGATAACGAACGAACCAATTTGTCGATAGATCTGAATAAATCGTGAAAATTCGTTTTTTGTCGCCCTGTAATAAAGTAAAAAGGGACAATGAACGAAAAAAAAATGGTACATGTCGCGGTTTCGTCAATTTGGTCTGAAATGCTTCATATATACGTGTATACGAATAATAGCAGTTTTTGGATATTGTAAATGCTATTTCACGAATCGTCGTTCCTGTCCGTCTTAACTCGAGCCTCCGCCGACTCTCTCGTCTAGGTGTTATTATAAACCGAGTTAAGTTGATAAGCCATCTCGCACCAAAGCATATATATATATATTCGGAATGCTATATCAGCGATCTCTGGGGACATGACTGTCATTTGTTTCAACGTGGTAGTTGATCCAGTGTCCACGTTGTAGCGACAAGTTGTCGCACTTTTACTTCGATCATTTTAGCCAATAATAAATTGCTTTCGCTACGATTTCTGACATTCTCATATAAAAGATGTAAACGTGCACGAAACGATAATAATTTATAACAAGATGTTAAGGGGGTGACAGTAAAAATCGATCAATTATGACATTTCAAATAATGTAATTGTTTTATGCAATTCTTCGTCAAATAAAATTACTGTTGATGATTTCCCCAACACACTAGCCTCCTAGTATGAATTTCAAACGGCCATATTGACTCTGGCATTTCATGCCAGATTGCGGTATTTTTTAGGTTGAATTATACTCATTTTAGGGATAATAAGGAAGAGGTGTTTTTTTTTGTTCTAGATGGGAATATTTTTTTTAAGCTTCATCAGAAATACTTGTACGAATTTTGATTAATTATTCAAAACAAATTTCGTTCGTTATGGACAATCGAAGGGGTTTGAGAATTTCAAATTTCATTTGAACGAAGAAAATATTCTCCTTATTCTTACATCGTATGCGTTTGCATAAATTGTTGCAATAGACGTATGATAATGCTCGACGAAGAACAAAATTAGGCGAAATGGAGGGTCGAACATATTTATAATACTTTTCGAAATTTAAACCATCGTGCTCGAAAATTCATGAGCGAGCAGCTCACGATTTTGTATTATATTCAAGTCAAACTTTAGAAAGCTGAATGTATTTTTAACAACGACCAAGACCCAATCGTTTTATAAACACGTAAACATCGTCGTTGGCTGATGAAATTGGGAGATTTTTTCGACACACACACACACAATTGGGTAGATAGAAGATGGTAGATAATAGATAATAGATAATAGATAATAGATAATAGATAATAGATAATAGATAATAGATAATAGATAATAGATAATAGATAATAGATAATAGATAATAGATAATAGATAATAGATAATAGATAATAGATAATAGATAATAGATAATAGATAATAGATAATAGATAATAGATAATAGATAATAGATAATAGATAATAGATAATAGATAATAGATAATAGATAACAGATAACAGATAATAGATAATAGATAATAGATAATAGATAATAGATAATAGATAATAGATAATAGATAATAGATAATAGATAATAGATAATAGATAATAGATAATAGATAATAGATAATAGATAATAGATAATAGATAATAGATAATAGATAATAGATAATAGATAATAGATAATAGATAATAGATAATAGATAATAGATAATAGATAATAGATAATAGATAATAGATAATAGATAATAGATAATAGATAATAGATAATAGATAATAGATAATAGATAATAGATAATAGATAATAGATAATAGATAATAGATAATAGATAATAGATAATAGATAATAGATAATAGATAATAGATAATAGATAATAGATAATAGATAATAGATAATAGATAATAGATAATAGATAATAGATAATAGATAATAGATAATAGATAATAGATAATAGATAATAGATAATAGATAATAGATAATAGATAATAGATAATAGATAATAGATAATAGATAATAGATAATAGATAATAGATAATAGATAATAGATAATAGATAATAGATAATAGATAATAGATAATAGATAATAGATAATAGATAATAGATAATAGATAATAGATAATAGATAATAGATAATAGATAATAGATAATAGATAATAGATAATAGATAATAGATAATAGATAATAGATAATAGATAATAGATAATAGATAATAGATAATAGATAATAGATAATAGATAATTGGATTTTTCATTCAATTGTTTTTTCCGGCAAGTTGAAAAAAAAACGTGGCCCCCTCTTCTCGAACGTAAAAATCATCTAATTACGGACGAAAAAACGAAATTGTTATGATATCCGATACCGGCAACGAAAAAATGATAAGATGGCAATTGGCAAAGAAAAGTGTCAGCGAAAACTTAGCGAAAATCGTAAATTTTATTTGAAATTTCACAAAATTCTCGATAAAATTGTGAAAGTTATTTGAAATTTCGTTTTCCAATCATGTATAAATTATAACTTTATAATCTCGTTAAGTTTATGCTTTTTTTTCAATATCGGATTATTCCACTCTCTAAGTTTACACAATACGGTATACACTACTTATAATTCCAGAAGTCGATGCGAGAGTCGAATGATTTCTACAATTATCGATATATTACGCGAAACACGTTCGAGAGATGAATTTCTAAAATCATGATATTTGTGTTTGAAATTTTATTTAAATTTCATTTAAATTTCACGAATCACGAAATTTGATTGAAAATTACCAACAAGTCTTATGAAATCGTAAGTTTTAGTTTGAAATTTCACAAAATTCTCCATAAAATCGTGAAATTTATTTGAAATATCGTTTTCCAATCATGTATAAATCATAACTTTACAATCTTGTTAAGTTTATGCTTTTTATTTTTTTCAATAATATCAGGGATTATTTCACTCTCTAAGTTTACACAATACGGTATACGCATACTGTTCTCGGTAGTATATCGATAATTCCAGAAGTCATTCGATTCTCGAATGACTCTGCCAGAGTCCGAGAGGCAGTAAAACACTATATGTGTGTTAGTTTCGAAGGGGGGTTTTCTTACTCGGGGCACGATCTCTTTCTCTCTTTCTCTCTTTCTCTCTCTCTCTCTCTCTCTCTCTCGGTTGCTGTTTGTTACTTGGCTGTAATATTGCTGCTGGGCATTTGGTCACGGTTTGCATGTGTGTAAAGCGAAACTCGAAGCTTCGGTGTAGTTACTTGGGGTATATATACGAGAGTTTCTTTTAAAAGCAATACAGGAATATGGACAAGGAGAGGAGAGCACGTAAAGTCGACGCGTAAAACACATGTAACGACAACCCGCATTTCATATGCACGATGCGGTACAAAACGTCCGTGGCGGCGTTCCCCCAGGGTTCGTCGTTTTTTTTCTTCTTCTCTTCATCGTTTCAGTTCCCTTGTTTTAATTTTATTTAAACATTTTTTTCTCACTCCATCTACCTCCCTCTTCTACGAAATACGATTTTATTTTTATCAACGTGTATTACGGACGTTTCTCCCTCTTGATTTTTCCATCTTGGGTCCCCTTAACGCCTCCCCGACCCTTTCCAAAGACCGGGGGTCTTTGGAAAGGCTTTGACAGCAACGTCACGTACCAGACTTCCTACGAAGAGTTTGCTCGCTTGAATACTCAAAGTCTTCGGACTCACCGCCGAGGAAACGTACGAATTAACGCGAACCAATATGTAATACAGCGAGGATGATTTTATTTATTAGTTCGTTAAATTGACGATAGATGGAGACTCGATAATAGAGCCTCTTATCCCAATAACCTCATTATACTACAATAATTTTCGATTAAATAATTTCTTTGAAATTTTTTAATTTGTGCGAAAAAAAAAAAACAATCGTCGGAGCAAAACTTTCGCGTACATTCTGACGTTCTATTTGATGACGATTGTGCTAACGTTTGCTGAATATGAAACGAGGTTCTCGGCTAGAATTGTACGAGAAAAAAAAATATTTCAAACGTCTCGTAAAGCGAACAAAGAGAAAAAGAAGGTAGAAACCATGTCAGCGACGTCTAGTTTTCGTTTTACTTGAATTATTGGCGTTTCTTTGCATATTATCATTCCTTTCTTTATTCCCATTCCCTAGTTTTTGTCTATTAAAAATTCTATTCTTTCCTCTAAGAACAAGTTAATAAAAATGCTCGGGCATCTCGTGATGTGAATTTTTAACGGTGGCAGTAATGACGATTATATTAATAAAACAAGAGAAGCAATTGTTAAATTGTGAGTCTGACTGTACGGTAAATTCGTATCAATTGCTCGTACAGCTGCTTCAATTTATTGTGGGATTAGAAACAATGAGTGGGGTCAAATGATCTCCCTACCTCCTCCTTGTCACAATGTGTACCCTGTCGTCGTCGTCGTCGTAATTTTTGACGTCATTTGTCGTTCACTAACACGAATGAAAAAGAAGGAAAAAAAAATTACTCTCATTCTCTTAGGATCCTCAAATTGTTTAACTCCCCCAAAGTCTCGCAAGATCTCACTCACAAACACGCACTTTCACTTTCACCTTTTTTTTCTCTCTCTCTCTTTTTTTCCATCAATCCCGGACCTATTTTACAATTCATCTCGTTTAAACACCAATTAGCCCCTCGTCTAATAGAAAACGAATTTCTAACGGTTCACGAGTTGGACACAAAAGAATTCTATCGTCTTTGTATTTTTTTTTCTTCTACGATCAAATTCGACAAATTTTAAATATAAAAAAAATCAAGATTAACGAAGGGTGTGCCGGGTATTATTTTTTGTTCTACGAGAAAAGCGAAGAGAGGAAGCATTTGTAAAAATTTAATATTTTTATGCGACGATAAAATGGATGTTTTTTTTTAAGTTATTGGAATTCTAATATCGAGTTTTTCTGATTGAGACGTGTTACAAAACAGAGGAGGACGGTTATTCGATGTTAATTTTCACTTTCAAACATCGCACTTTCGATTCCGGCGTGTTCCGTAATTTCAACAAATATTGCGTGAAATCACGTCTGCGAACGCGAAGGAAGAGAAAGTATATAAGGGATAAGAGAATTGAAAGAAGAAAAAAAAAGAGGAAACATGTATGTGTAAATATGTGGCTGAATGCACAGGAAATTTTTGTTGATAAGAGAAGAAAAAAAGTCGTCATTGACCGGGATATGTGCACGAGAGCACGTCATCGTCGAGCTTCACCAACGAGTTGTCTTTTTTATCGAGAGAAGTGAGAGGGAGCGAGAGGAAGGGGGGGGGGGAGAGATATGACCAATTGACGCAGAAGACCGGTCGATAACGAGTCACGATTTTTTTTTAACATTCGTTTATTCACCGACGCCAAAACAGCCTCTGTGCTTTCATCTCCGGAGCATCTCCCCGCGAGACATATATATATATATCTCTACGGGTTATTTCGTGTCAAATTGACCAACGTCGGACTCTTCCCTCGCATATGATGGATAATGTTTTTTCATATCACTGCTAAAATGTATTGAAAATTTTTTTTTACGATTATTGTCGTTTCATCGTTACGTTAAAATAAATCAAATTCAAATTAAAGATTTAAAGGATATTAAAAAAAAAAAACGTTTGGATACGAGAGTCGTTTTTTTTTAAACACTTTTTGGAAGTGATGTACAATTGTAAAAAGCAAGGAAAAAATTCGTGAACGAAATTCGAAGAGGTTTAGAGTTTTGATCGAATTCCCATGAAATAGCTCTTTTGTAATAACGTTATTAATTTTTGTTTTTTATTAACTTGTTCTTAGAGGAAAAAATTGAATTTCTAATAGACAAAAACTAGGGAATAGAGATAAAAAAAGGAATAATGAAATGCAAAGAAACACGATACTTCAAGTAAAACGAAAACCAGACATCGCTGACATGGTTTCTCCTTTTTTTTTTGTCGTCCGACTCTTCCCTCGGATTTGATGGATAATTTTTTTTCATAGCATTGCTAAAATGTATTGAGAATTTTTTTTTACGATTATTGTCGTTTCATCGTTACGTTAAAATAAATCAAATTCAAATTAAAGATTTAAAGGACATTAAAAAAAAAACGTTTGGATACGAGAGTCGTTTTTTTTTTAAAACACTTTTTGGAAGTGATGTACAATTGTAAAAAGGAAGGAAAAAAATTCGTGAACGAAATTCGAAGAGGTTTAGAGTTTTGGTCGAATTCCCATAAAATAGCTCTTTTGTAATAACTTTTGTAATTTTCTTAGAGGAAAAAATTGAATTTCTAATAGACAAAAACTAGGGAATAGGGATAAAGAAAGAAATAATGAAATGCAAAGAAACACGATAATTCAAGTAAAACGAAAACCAGACATCGCTGACATGGTTTCTCCTTTTTTTTTTGTCGTCCGACTCTTCCCTCGGATTTGATGGATAATTTTTTTTCATAGCATTGCTAAAATGTATTGAGAATTTTTTTTTACGATTATTGTCGTTTCATCGTTACGTTAAAATAAATCAAATTCAAATTAAAGATTTAAAGGACATTAAAAAAAAAACGTTTGGATACGAGAGTCGTTTTTTTTTTAAAACACTTTTTGGAAGTGATGTACAATTGTAAAAAGAAAGGAAAAAAATTCGTGAACGAAATTCGAAGAGGTTTAGAGTTTTGGTCGAATTCCCATAAAATAGCCCTTTTGTAATAACGTTATAAACTTTTGTTTTTTATTAACTTGTTCTTAGAGGAAAAAATTGAATTTCTAATAGACAAAAACTAGGGAATAGAGATAAAAAAAGGAACAATGAAATGCAAAGAAACACGATAATTGAAGTAAAACGAAAACCGGACGTCGCTGACATGGTTTCTACTTTTTTTTTTTCGTTTTTCGTCACGGGACGTTTGAAATTTTTTTTTTCTTTCTCGCAGAATTCTAGCTGAGACAAACGTCCGACTCTTCCCTCGGATTTGATGGATAATTTCTTTTCATACCATTGCTAAAATGTATTGAGAATTTTTTTTCTCCGTTTATTGCTATTTCATCGTTACGTTAAAATAAATCAAATTCAAATTAAAGATTTAAAGGATATTTAAAAGAGGAACGTTTAGAAACGAGAGTCGTTTTTTTTTAACACTTTTTGGAAGTGATATCCAATTGTAAAAAGGAAAGAAAAAAATTGTGAACGACATTCGAGAAGGTTTACGGGTTTGGTTGCATAAAATTCGCATAAAATAGCCCTTGTATAATAACGTGACCAAAGATCAGGCTGAGAAAGAGCTGAATCCCGGGAGTTATGGAGAATGGCGCGACGAGCAAGAGTTATCGGGGTCCTCCCCCCCTCCCGCCGCTCTTCAGGGATCAGGTCCCGATCTCTCGGGGTCTAACGTCGATGTTTCCTCAGCTCTTTTTTTTCCAAACTCGTGTGTTTTTCTTCGTTACATCATTGAATTTCTTCCAACACATATTTTCTACATTTGTCGTTTATCAAATATTGATACTACAACGTAATTAACAATAAAATAATGTCGAAAAGTGAAAGATTAGTTAGTTTATCGAAATAAAAAAATAGTGAAGAATATATATGGGGGAAAAAAAATTGAGTAGAATAATTAAGGGGGAAATAGGGTTAGACGGTTCAAAAAATCGATTTTTTTTTAATTTCATAAATTGTTGGTAAAACTATTGAAAAATATGTTCCCAAAATTTTTAATGAAAATTCCGAATCGTTCTATTGTTATAAGCCATTAAAGTTAGGTAGCTCTCCTTCAGTAGCTAGCTTCAGGCCCCGAGCGCGCCTCGTGTATAACCGAGCGGTCACTATTTTTTCAAACGCGTTTTTCTGAAAACGACTTTTTTTGAACTTGCGTACACGCTAGTTTGAAAAGTTTTCAACCAATCGTTTTGAAAATTGGCAGGTACTTTCTTCATAGTATTGCGCTCTATATGAACCTAAAATCGGAATTTTATCATTATTTAAAATAATTTTTTTTTGCAAATAAAGTTGTAAAAAATGGCAAAAAACCATGCTTTTTTGTTTTGACCCCTGTAAAAAATTCAATTTTCTATTTTTTTTTATAGCATTTAGGTTCATATAGAAGAGAGACATATAATGAAAGTAAATTCAAACCTCGTTTGATTTCAGATGAAAATTGCGGCTTCCAGAATGTACGCAAAGTGGTGAGTCTGATTGTGACCTGCAATATGGGGTCGCTAATATCTTCGCTGTTTTTCAAGGAAATTCTTCGAAAATTTTATAGTATATACTTAAATATATGTATAAAATATTCTCAAAGTTTCAATAAATTATATTCATTTTTTATACTATAAAAAAATTCATGAAAATCATTGAGAAAACGCTGTCCTAACCCTATTTCCACAATCAGACTCAGCATTTTGCGTACATTCTGAAAGCCGCAATTTTCATCTGAAATCAAACGAGGTTGGAATGTACTTTTATTATATGTCTCTCTTCTATATGAACCTAAATGCTATCAAAAAAATAGAAAATTGAATTTTTTACAGGGGTCAAAACAAAAAAGTATGATTTTTTTGCTATTTTTTACAACTTTATTTGCAAAAAAAAATTGTTTTCAATAATGATTATACTCCGATTTTAGGTTCATATAGAGCGCAATATTATGAAGAAAGTAACTGCCAATTTTCAAAACGATTGGTTGAAAACTTTTCAAACTAGCGTGTACGCAAGTTCAAAAAAAGTTCAAAAAAATTGCGGCTTTCAGAATGTACGCAAAATGCTGAGTCTGATTGTAACCTGCAATATGGGGTCACTAATATCTTCGGTGTTTTTCAAGAAAATTCTTCAAACATTTTATAGTATATACTTAAATATATGTATAAAATATTCTCAAAGTTTCAATAAATTATATTAATTTTTTATACTATAAAAAAAATCATGAAAATTATTGAGAAAACGCTGCCCTAACCCTATTTCCCCCCTTCATGGCTTATAACAATAGAACGAGTCGGAATTTTCATTTAAAATTTTGGGAACATATTTTTCAATAGTTTTACCAACAATTTATGAAATGAAAAAAAAATCGATTTTTTGAACCGTCTAACCCTATTTCCCCCCTTAACGGCCATTTTTACCATAGCAAAACATCCCCTTTCACTTTATTACCCTTCACAGTATCATTATCGTTTTTCATCCCTTATCCATTATCTTGTATCGTTGTATCCTGTAAATTAACTTTAATCTTTAATTTCTCATCCTTTCTCATCTATCCTTTCATCATGAATTTTTTAACTTTTATCCTCTATCATTATCCTGTATCCCTCCTAAATCTTTCAATATTCTTCACTATTTATCTCTCTATCTTTTATTCGTTACATCGAGGTTTTCAGGTTTTGTTGCTTCGTGCAAAATAGTTTACGCTTCGCGTAACCGCATCCACGGAGACTCAACAAAAACGCATGAGAATTAGTTTATTTATCCAAGATTCGCGAACCTCTCGCCATTTTTTTTTTTTTTTTTTAATTGTTTACACCCTCTCTCGTGTATATACGCGAACGAACTCTCCCCTTCGTAAACGTCACGTGGTTGCCGGATAATTCATAAACTAACACGTGCATTTCATACGGTTTAAACATGATGTTTAAAATAGCCAACGTTTCGTTGTTGGCGGATATCGCTCGCGATTACGTCACTGTTATTCCAATTAATTTTGCGATAACCCCCTCGAACGATAAAGATAACCCAGCGTGGCTCTCTTCTTATATTAATAAAAAAAATAAAAATAAAAAAAACTAAGATAAACGTACATATACGCTCAGAAAAAAAAACGACATGTACCATAAACGTTTACTATTTTTACAAGATTCATTTCGTTTTCGTACGAAACGAATAAAATCCGAGACGAGCGAATGAAAATGTAACAAGACGCGAAGAGTCAAATTTCCAAATGTAACACGCAATTATTATTCCTGAAAAAAAATACAAAATTAAATGTTCGATAATTTTTGCAAAATGAAAAAGAGCAATAATAAAAAAGAATGTATCGATAAATGTTTTATTGTGTGTTTCAAAATTGCATAAAGTGTGCAAAATATTCGATGAAAGATTTTCCAGCACAATAGAAGAAAAATGACCTGATGTCGAGAAAACGACGTCAATCGCCATTGACTTTGAACGGTCAAATTACGAATTAAAAATGTTTTTTCTTCGCAAAGATTACGTTTAAGGGAATTGGGACTGTACGAGGGGGGGCCCTAATGGTTTTTTCGCCGTTGTGAATGGACCCTTAGTGGCGTCGAGAAGAAAAAGCATATATATACGAGAGAGAGAAAGAGAGAGAAATTGTCGAAGAAGGGTGTGGAGAGAGAATTACACTCGGGAGCAGGACTCGGCTGTAATCGACTGTATATATAAATGTGTGTGTGTATGTGTGTGTGTGTGTCCCGTAGAGAGCGAGAGTGAGGAAAAAAAAGGGAGAAAAGAGATAAAGGCCCTCTGTAACGGCGAGAAAGGGAGATAAAGCGATGCGGTTTGAAGAGAGAAAGATAGTCAGAGATGCTGCGAGGATGAGTAAGAGAATGACGAACAGATGAATAAACTGCAGGAGGGATGAGCGGCCGGGGAAAAGCGAAGCAGAGAAGGATGAAGAAAAAAAAAATTGAAGAGCCAAGAGACCAGTGGATCGAGTGAGAGAAAGAGAGAGAGAGAGAGAGATAGAGAGAGAGAGATAGAGAGAGAGAGAGAAGAAAAACACATTATCCGTTCTCTTCCTCCTCCTCCGCCTCTTCATCTTCTTCTTCTTCAATTTCCAGCATCCATCTCTCTCTCTCTCCTGTTCATCTTTCATCTCACTCGTGATATCTCGCTCGCTCTCGGCTCCGTAGATACGTGATAATTCCGAGAAGTGTACAGTCGACGAGAGAAGTTGTGGCAACGAAACGGAAAGATGAAAAAGATCGTCGATGAAGAGCGGTAAAGAAAGAAGAGAAATAAAAGACAGACAACGATATAAAAACCGCATTGATAAGCTCTTTCCTCTTTAATTACATATCTATCTCGTGCATTTGCGCGAAATTTCGCCTTCGTTATTACAACCGGATGTACGATGTAATCGACTTGAGGTGATAACGATGACGAGGAAAAAACTAAAAATAAGAACCGCTTTTACGTTTTTTTATTGTTTACTTTTTCTCCTGGGAACATTAAGGGGGGAAATAGGGTTAGACGGTTCAAAAAATCGATTTTTTTTTATTTCATAAATTGTTAGTAAAACTATTGAAAAATATGTTCCCAAAATTTTAAATGAAAATTCCGACTCGTTCAATCGTTATAAGCCATTAAGCGGGGAAATAGGGTTAGGACAGCGTTTTCTCAATGATTTTCATGAATTTTTTTATAGTATAAAAAATGAATATAATTTATTGAAACTTTGAGAATGTTTTACACATATGTTTAAGTATATACTATAAAATTTTTGAAGAATTTCCTTGAAAAACACCGAAGAAAATTTATGACTGCCTTCACTTTGTTTTTCTTGGTACTATTTTTTCAAACGCGTTTTTCTGAAAACGACTTTTTTTGAACTTGGTACTCGCTAGTTTGAAAAGTTTTCAACCAATCGTTTTGAAAATTGGCAGTTACTTTCTTCATGGTATTGCGCTCTATATGAACCTAAAATCGGATCATTATCATTATTTAAAATGATTTTTTTTTGCAAATAAAGTTGTAAAAAATAACAAAAATCCATGCTTTTTTGTATTGACCCCTGTAAAAAATTCAATTTTCTATTTTTTTGATAGCATTCAGGTTCATATAGAAGAGAGACATATAATAAAAGTAAATTCAAAACTCGTTTGATTTCAGATGAAAATGCGACTTCCAGAATGTACGCAAAATGCTGAGTCTGATTGTGACCTGCAATATGGGGTCGCTAATATCTTCGGTGTTTTTCAAGGAAATGCTTCAAAAATTGTATAGTATATACTTAAATATATGTATAAAATATTCTCAAAGTTTCAATAAATTATATTCATTTTTTATACTATAAAAATTGAAAATAGGGTTAGGACAGCGTTTTCTCAATGATTTTCATGAATTTTTTTATAGTATAAAAAATGAATATAATTCATTGAAACTTTGAGAATATTTTACACATATATTTAAGTATATACTATAAAATTTTTGAAAAATTTCCTTGAAAAACACCGAAGAAAATTTATGACTGCCTTGACTTTGTTTTTCTTGGTACTATTTTTTTCAAACGCGTTTTTCGGAAAACGACTTTTTTTGAACTTGCGTACACGCCAGTTTGAAAAGTTTTCAACCAAACGTTTTGAAAATTGGCAGTTACTTTCTTCATAGTATTGCGCTCTATATGAACCTAAAATCGGAATATTATCATTATTTAAAATATTTTTTTTTAGCAAATAAAGTTGTAAAAAATGGCAAAAAGTCATGGTTTTTGTTTTGACCCCTGTAAAAAATTCAATTTTCTATTTTTTTGATAGCATTTAGGTTCATATAGAAGAGAGACATATAATAAAAGTAAATTCCAACCTCGTTTGATTTCAGATAAAAATTGCGGCTTCCAGAATGTACGCAAAATGCTGGGCCTGACTGTGACCTGCAATACGGGGTCGCTAATATCTTCGGTGTTTTTCAAGGAAATTCTTCAAAAATTTTATAGTATATACTTAAATATATGCATAAAATATTCTCAAAGATTCAATAAATTATATTCATTTTTTATACTATAAAAAAATTCATGAAAATCATTGAGAAAACGCTGTCCTAACCCTATTTCCCCCCTTAACTGCACAAGAAAGTTGAAACTACAAAGCTTTTTTTTTTGTGTGAAGAAAAAGAAGTACCGATAATTATTGAATAATACTTTTTTTAACTAATGGAAGGACAACGCATCTGATAAAAAGGTTTGTGGATAAATAAAAAATATTATTCATCGAATAACATTCGTACAATATCGCGCAACGTTCATTGCTATTATTAGCAATTTACTCGACGACCCAACGCGTTACTATCACGGAATATGAAAATTTTATCGATTCATTATCATCGATAGATCACATTATTTATTTTATTTTATTTTTAGATATCTAAAACATTCGAAGAGAATATTTTCGTTTTCCTAATTACACACTGCTGAACGTTTCACTATCGAACGAATCGTTCGTTCCGATGTAGTCAGCAATTAACACTTCGTCTGTAAACGTTTTTTCCGCACCTCTCGTCTGTAAACGTGGGTCTTTCGCGTCCGGCCATTATTTCGTCCCCCTTAACGCACTCAAAAATTCTGAAAAAATTCATGCTACTGTTCGAAACATTTATTTTCAAGTGCCAATTGTAAAATTCTCGAAAATTTAATTTTTTCATAAATTGTTTGTTAAGTAAACGAAGAAATTGGGAAAAAATATTTTAATTTACAAAACAAATTATAACTCAGAGAAAAATAAAGATAGCGTAATTTTCCAAAATGCAAATTAAAGGTGAATAGTGTAGCTTTAAGAAAAAAATTATTTCGTTTCGTTTGTTGAAAGCTGAATGCTTAAGTTTTGGACATGAAAACAGGCAATCTATTTGCCAGGTGCAAACCAAAGGTGTTTTTGCTCGGACACGAACGACCCAGGTTTACAGACGAAGTGTTAATATTCCGTTTTGTATTTGTTTAAAAAGAAAAAAAAGTAACAGAGACAAAAAAAAACGACTCATAGCGGATTGGATGTTGAAAAATGTGGCTCAAAAAAATAATGCTACAGGACCTCGAAAGGACATCGACTTTATTCAATTCAGCCTTCCGCCACAAAGTCCTATCTCCCTCTTCTTCTTATCCGTGCATATATTTGAAACGGAATTAAGAATTCATTACACGCAATTTAATGAGGGACATCGTATTTTCGTTAAATAAATCGATATGACCAAGAGCAAAAAGAACTCACACAATTAAGAACTACGAATTAAGTATTGGGTATCGTAAAACAGCGTTGAAAAAAATTTGCGATTAAAAGAATCGCGAATGTAAAAATAAATTCTATCCGGGGGTCGATTCCCACTGAGTCATGAACCGCGCGGCCGTTAAAATCTCAACCCTCTTCGTTCTCGCGCTATGATTCAATAATTTATCACGCCTCATCTCGGCTCAGCTTTAACCTACAATTAAATACAGCTCGGTAGATAACGAGACGAACGCAAAAAAAAAGAGCACGCTTAACGGTTGTAACAATAATAAAACGAAGAAAAAATAAACGACAAAAAAAAGACAACCACACAAACGAGACTTTCAAAGTTCATCACCTTATTCGTATCAATCAAGAATAAAAATATAATTACTGCGTGAAATAACAGAGCCTTAATCCATCGAGACCTCAAAATTAACATCATCCATGAAGAAATAAAAAAGTGAAGCAGAAACTATCAGGACCGGTTTGAAAATCACCCAAATCAGCTTGTCGCAAGTCTAGTTGATAAAAACTCGCGAAGAACGAAACTACAGAGATTCAAACACGGACACCTACTCCAAATATTTAACTAGGTAACCAATATCTAAAAACTAATATATTTCTAAAAAAAAATAACGTAGCCCAAAATCAATGAAAAATCAATGGATTTCCATTTGCCCATTTTACTGTAAATCACCCAAAACTATTTATTGTTAATATTATTAACAGATCGTAGTTGTAAATAAAGAGAGAAAAAAAATTAAAAAAATAAAATAACAGAGCAAAGAAGACAAGGCTGATATTAGGCATAGTGAGTATAAGATGGCGTGGTTTTGTGCAAGATGGCGACATTTCCCTAATTTAACGCTCGCCTGAGCAATCGCCGTTAATGATTCGTGTATGGAAACTAAGCTAACCTCAATTAAAACGTAAAATTTGGATATTTACGGCTTTGAAGTTCTATGCAGATCGATAACGTTTAAGGGACGTTCTATTTACGATGTACAACTTCTTAAGGCCGTAGTCTGGTCTAGAGCGAGATTTTTGACGTCATTTCTAATGTGCAATAACGTTTAAACCGTTGAGGTTGTCTTGATGAAAATTTACACGTGCATTTATTGATCCTTAGAGAATACTTGTACATTAAAAAAAAAAATTATTTTGAATATTTTCATGTAGTTTTTTGCCTTGTTGAAACATGGTGCGCCGAAATCGGCGCCCACTCTGGACGATGCTGTATGGGTCTGAAAAAAAAAAAATTTATATATTCTCAATCTGTATGAGTATTCTGAGCACTGGTAGCAGAATTGGTACTTAAAAAAAAATTTTGACAAAATGGCGGCCTGTTGAACTTTCATTAATGATATTTCATACATTTTCGGGTATTCGACGAGTTATAAAATGTCGGCACAATTATTGTTCGACTCAATAAAAAAATTTTTTAAGTACCAATTCTGCTACCAGTGCTTAGAATACTCATACAGATTGACAATATATATATATATATATTTTTTTAAATGTACAAGTATTCTCTAAGGATCAATAACTGCACGTGTACATTTTCATCAAGAAAACTTCAACGGTTTAAACGTTATTGCACATTAAAAATGACGTCAAAAATCTCGCTCTAGACCAGACTACGGCCTACGTCTATCTGAACGCTAATCACTTTCGTGACAGTTGTAAAACTATGACAGAGTACTACGTGTCTTCGGACTTCGTTCATAGTTTAAACTCACTTTATTCAAACGATAATATCCCATTCGAAGTGTCACGTTCAAAGTTTGTAACTACCAAAAAATAGTTCCAAAAGTACAGGCATATTGGCGTGACAAGTCCGAGCTGCCTCGGAACAACTTGCGAACGACGCGCGATCATTAACGAACTCATGCGCATGCGCAATCGATCTTCCCCCACTCTCCTCTCTTCCTCTCTCCCCCACTCTCTTTCGGTCTTTGTTCGTCGTCGCTGCGGCGCGAAACCCACGTGGTGACACAAAAAACACGTGTGTGCCCGCTCGTATAATAATCCTATATACATATTATAGCGTATGAGAATTTTACGAGTGTACACAAGCCAGACCCACGTTTTTTGTGTACGCCGAGTATATTCGCTCAACGGAAAACTGTGAGGCTTAAAAATACTCGACTGTGTGGGTCGCGCATGCGCGCACACTAGTAATTTCGTGTACACCATGCGGTCTCATTTTTCTTTTTATTTCTCACACAATCTCTCTCTCTCTCTCTCTCTCGCTCTTGTTTTTTTGCCAAGCGCGGAAAAACAAATATAAATACACGGATCTTGTGCACGAAGAACGTGCGTATCGTGGCATACGCACACGTTTATAAGTGTGATGTTGCGTATAAAAGTTGGAAGTTCCTTTGTTCGCGAACGAACTTGGCGGTTGTTCGTTCTCGTACCGTTTTGGCACTAACTCTAGCTCCTCCGCAGTTTCGCAAAGTCGTCCGATACTCTCCTTCGCCATAACGCTTACCGCGTGTGAGATCTGCTTCGTACGTACACACACATTTGTTGTCAAAACGGCGATTCGGTTCAAGCAATCCGGAAGGGAACGAGACGATAAAGGTGGTGATCAAAGTAAGACAAAAGGAAGTTCGTACGATTCGATCTTCGTACCGTTTCGGCTTCCTTCAGTCACTTGGCATTCGAGAACAAATAAGGAAAAAGAAACACATCGAAACCTAATTTATTCATTAATTCCCAGTTATTTAGGTACATACTGACGAGTTTGAGTGGGGAAATAGGGTTAGGACGGCGTTTTCTCAATGATTTTCATGAATTTTTTTGTAGTATAAAAAATGAATATAATTTATTGAAACTTTGAGAATATTTTATACATATATTTAAGTATATACTGTAAAATTTTTGAAGAATTTCCGTGGAAAACACCGAAGATATTAGCGACTCCATATTGCAGGTCACAATCAGACTCAGCATTTTGCGTACATTCTGGAAGCCGCAATTTTCATCTTAAATCAAACGAGGTTGGAATTTACTTTTATTATATGTCTCTCTTCTATATGAACCTAAATGCTATGAAAAAAGTAGAAAATTGAATTTTTTACAGGGGTCAAAACAAAAAAGCATGAATTTTTGCCATTTTTTACAACTTTATTTGCAAAAAAAAAAATTATTTTAAATAATGATGATATTCCGATTTTAGGTTCATACAGAGCGCAATACTATGAAGAAAGTAACTGCCAATGTTCAAAACGATTGGTTGAAAATTTTTCAAACTAGCGTGTACGCAAGTTCAAAAAAAGTCGTTATCAGAAAAATGCGTTTGAAACACGTGGCGCGCTCGGGGCCTGAAGGAGAGCTACTAAGAAAAACAAGCAATATGGGGTCGCTAATATTTTATAGTATATACTTAAATATATGCATGAAAATGTTATAGTATATACTTAAATATATGTATAAAATATTCTCAAAGTTTCAATAAATTATATTAATTTTTTATACTATAAAAAAATTCATGAAAATTATTGAGAAAACGGTGTCCTAACCCAATTTCCTCCCTTAATGGCTTATAACAATAGAACTAGTCGGAATTTTCATTAAAAATTTTGGGAACATATTTTTCAATAGTTTTACTAACAATTTATGAAATAAAAAAAAATCGATTTTTTGAACCATCTAACCCTATTTCCCCCCTTAAGGAAACAAAAAGATCGTTGACTCGGAGATTGAGTCTTTCGCGATGACGGTAACTTTTATTTAAGCTAAAACAACCCACCAAACTGGACTCTCGTTTCTTACACCTATATATTCCGATTTTGTCGTTGAAATAAGTCGAGAGTTTATTAAATAATCGTGGTATTTACGATAAGCGGCATATTACACCACTGAGTATTTCGAATTAATTCGAAGGTCATTCGAGTAACAGTCGATCGACCGTGTTGTACGGTAGAAAAGTCACGTATTAGTTATATTCGGCAACGTGAAATTTAATCATCATATTAATTTCTCTCATCGTATGATCTTTCCTCATAGATTCCATTGGTTGCCATATAAAAATCATTAATATTCATTACGAAATAAAGGAATAATTATACCGGGCTATTTCATCGACCGAATCATTTTGAATGGTTTCTTTTTTTGTTTTATTCTTCGATCGACGATCATTCGTGAATTAGAGTCTATAAATTTAAATGATTCAATTGTTATTTTCGCGAAATCATAGGACATCGGCTTCCGGCAACTGTCGATTTAATTTCTCACACATCTATCTCCACATGTATATGTAGTGTAACGTTGTAGAGAAGGCATTTCGCTTGCAATGCTCGCGAGATTATTTCTGCCGGTGCGAGACGATCGCGTCATTGGTCCTCTCTCGATACTGAATCCTTTAGCGATGCGGACATGTAGCGTTCGCGGTAGATTCGTCGGGTAATAATGAGAGAGAAAGAGGGCAAGAGAATTTAATCGTAAATTCGTTGAGTGAGAAAGGGAGAAAGATGGAGAGCAAAGAAATAAGAGAGGAATGTTACAAGAAGAGAAAGAGAGAGAGAGAGAGTTGTTTCCACGATCGTGCGTGACAGTGAATCCAGCAGTTTCTCCCGGAAGTTCTCTCAATCTCTCGTATCTACCCCGAGCTCGGCGGAGTTGCTTGACTGTCACCAAACTTGGCGAACAAATGTCATTCTTGTAATTTCCTCGCAGATCCTATCTCGTATTGCCACGAGGTTCACTGTGACGAATAAAAATTAGCAAAAGTGTTAATTCAATGTTTTCTTTCTGTACGTGACTTTTCACAAAATTTGCCACCATCGATCCGATTCAATCCTGAACGTTGAAAAACGAAACTTTAAGATTGAGGCATTTTTATAATCAGCCTTTTCATCGTATAACTTTTTGGGATTCTTATCATTTACGGTTTAAATCAAATGACTTGGTAAATAAATTCATTTGTAGTGGACAAATAAAATCACATCGTACTGGCCTATACCAGCAGTTCTAATTCATGAAAAACAAAAAAGAAACAAATGAGTCCACTCGTACTATCACCAGCGATATTTTGCAGTAGATTATGGTAATAGTGGTACGACATCGGAGAAGCGTTGAATTACTTTCTTTTTTCGCTGACTCAACTCGTGCGAATCGCACAATTATTTTTTCCCTTTTCCTCTTCTCCTCACTCGCACGATATTTTATCTGAACGCAAACGTATCCGTCATTGGACATGACAAAATGTACGGTAAATATCTAAATAAACATTTGTTCTTTCGATTTTATAAAAGTTATAAAAGCTTATTCCAATCGGAAATTTCTCACCGATCACAAATTGGCGCTATTCTTTAGGAAAAACTAAAAAAAAAACGAAAAAGTTCCCATCGAACATAAGCTTTAAGACGGGAAATAGGGTTAGATGGTTAAAAAAATCGATTTTGTTTTATTTCATAAATTGTTAGTAAAACTATTGGAAAATATGTTCCCAAAATTTTAAATGAAAATTCCGACTCGTTCTATTGTTATAAGCCATTAAGTCCATTCGAGCCGATTTTCATGTCTTTTTTGGAGGGCGTCTTTTTGTAGGAAAATAAAAATGAATCGTTTTGGATATTTAGGATGTTTTTATTTACATATTAAAGATACAAAAAAAAATTTTTTTGAAAAAATGTAATACTTTATTATTATTATTATTATTATTATTGATCGAAGTTGGCACCTCGAAAAAAAAGCGCGTGGGTGGCCCCGGTGATTTTGGCTCTTGATGTTATCTGAAATAAAAAATTCTTGATAATTCTTAATCTATAGACATGTCATTCTGGTTGGAACTACTGAAGTTAAATTTCATGGATAAATAACAAAATGGCGGACTTTGGAAAAAAGTTTTTTTTTCCAAAGTCTTTTTTTTTCCAAAGTCAAAATTCTTGATAATTCTTAATCTATAGACATTTTTGATAATTCTTAATCTATAGACATGTCATTCTGGTCGGAACTACTGAAGTTAAATTTCATGGATAAATAACAAAATGGCGGACTTTGGAAAAAAGTTTTTTTTTCCAGTCTTTGTTTTTCCAAAGTCAAAATTCTTGATAATTCTTAATCTATAGACATGTCATTCTGGTCGGAACTACTGAAGTTAAATTTCATGGATAAATAACAAAATGGCGGACTTTGGAAAAAAGTCCTTTTATTTTGCCCGCCATTTTGTTATTTATCCATGAAATTTAACTTCAGTAGTTCCGACCAGAATGACATGTCTATAGATTAAGAATTATCAAGAATTTTTGATTTCAGATAACATCAAGAGCCAAAATCACCGGGGCCACCCACGCGCATTTTTTTCGTGGTGCCAACTTCGATCAATAATAATAATAATAATAATAATAAATTATTAAATTTTGTCAAAAAATTTTTTTTTTGTATCTTTAATATGTAAATAAAAACATCCTAAATATCCAAAACGATTCATTTTTATTTTCCTACAAAAAAACGCCCTTCAAAAAAGACATGACAATCGGCTTAAGTTACCAGACTACTACCTTAAAGTGAGTAGCTCTCCGTCAGGCCCCGAGCGGTACTATTTTTTCAAACGCGTTTTTCTGAAAACGACTTTTTTTGACCTTGCGTACACGCTAGTTTGAAAAGTTTTCAACCAATCGTTTTGAAAATTGGCAGTTACTTTCTTCATAGCATTGCGCTCTATATGAACCTAAAATCGGAATATTATCATTATTTAAAATAATTTTTTTTTTGCAAATAAAGTTGTAAAAAATGGCAAAAAATCATGCTTTTTTGTTTTGACCCCTGTAAAAAATTCAATTTTCTATTTTTTTGATAGCATTTAGGTTCATATAGAAGAGAGACATATAATGAAAGTACATTCCAAACTCGTTTGATTTCAGATGAAAATTGCGGCTTCCAGAATGTACGCAAAATGCTGAGTCTGATTGTGACCTGCAATATGGGGTCGCTAATATCCCCGGTGTTCTTCAAGAAAATTCTTCAAAAATTTTATAGTATATACTTAAATGTATAAAATATTCTCAAAGTTTCAATAAATTATATTCATTTTTTATACGATAAAAAAATTCATGAAAATCATTGAGAAAACGCTGTCCTAAACCTATTTCCCCCCTTAACCCTGGGCGGTCGCACTGTAATTTCGCTGCTTCCGCGGTTGCACTGGGTCGACAGTTTTCACGTACAGTTTTCAACGTGTTAAATCGGTTTGAAAAATTTGAAAAAATTCATGAACACTCTTGAAACCTTCTAGAACGTGAATCCACGATTATTCGAGTTAAAAAATTATTATATTTTTCACTATAAATCGGTATCTCAGCGAAAACGCTAGGAAAACGCGTTTCGGTTGGGTTGAAATCGTCCCGAGGGCGACCGCGGAGAGTTTAAATTTGTTCATAAACTGTTAAAATATTAATGTTGTTTTTCGTGCGATTTCTCGGAAAATTTTCCTTTCCCCACCTTTAATGTTGCGTCGCGAGTGAGTGATAAAATTTCGTCGTTTCCGTCTTGACGTCTCCCAATCACGAAGCTGATCGTTAAACGTCCAGCGATAATGATAATCTATCCATAAAATTTCACGAATATGATAAAACCTTGCGAGGGGATTGATAAGTGAAACATTAAAAATTGGCTCGCCGTTAATCCACGCATCATATCGATTATTACACACGATACGACGAGACGACTGACACTGTTGATCAAGATAAATTTCATTCGATTTTTATATTTAAAGAAATATATATATATATTTTTTAAACACAAATGAACAATGGACGAGTGAACGGTTATCTCATTTCAGATTAAGGACATTCGAGGATGGAACGAGAGAGGAAGAAAGAAAAAAAAACCGAAACGTGGAAAATTCGAGACAGGTCAGAATCGACCGAGGACAAAGATCCTAGAGAGACAAGAGATCTCTGACGTTTGTTGCGCGACGAGGGGAGAGAAAAAAATATCTTAAGAAAGACTGAGATCGTGACATTCTCATTTTTGGCACTCGAGACGGTTACTGGACCCAGGGTGGTTACTGTCCAACGAGAACATATATATCTATATATTTAAACCGCGATAGTTGAGTCTCGAGATAGATTTTTGACCTGCTAAAACAAACCTGGATCCTATCTCTCCGGTTCCTTTTTCTTCTTTTTTTCCTTCATCTTCTCATCTCTCGGGTCCCATCGAAGGTTTTTTTTTTTTTTTTCATAGCAGTCAAGAAGGCCATCGAAAACTTTGAAACGTCTAAAACCTAACGGAGAAGACCCCAGCTGCGCTCTCTCGCGTCTAATGTTCAAGAAATTTCGTGTGGTCCCGAGAGCTAAAGACGTCGAGTGTTCCCTTCTAGCTCAATCCGATATAAACTTCCAATAGGACCTTTCAGAATGCTCTGGAAATTATTATCTCTCGCTGTAGTTCTCTCTCGATTTTTATATATAGTCTTCGCTGCTCTCATTCTCTAGACACAAGCGCACAAACATTCTCTCTTCGGTCACCAATCTATCGTTTCTTCTCTCGACGCGCCATTACAAAGATCAGGAATCGCCGGAAAAACTACTCGAAAAATTCTCGGATTCTCAACTATCTCACCATTAGCCCCGAACTGTAACCATAAAGACGCCATTGAACGACAAGAGATGATTCGACCCACCTTGCGTCAATGATACACACACGAAACAAAATTCAGCCTCGGCCACTGCACAGTGGACCATTCCGTGGACCATTTCCTTTCGAGATTCCACTGCACTTGACGATAGCGCTTTGATAAACTTAACAGAGTATTGAATTTCCGCTAGACATTTGGTCGAAAACCCATTGAGACAGTAACTTGAGTTTTGAAGAACGTTGGTGGCCATTTTGATGTTGAAAAAAAAAAATTAAAAATGATGCTGTAATGGAGAAGTGTTGTTGTTCATTTTTAAGGTTTAATAACCGAAAAATCATAAGGATTCTATCCTCATGGTGAAACTCGGTTGTCCGTCCATCCGTTCGTCCGTCTGTCCTTCCCCGACAGTCGTCTAATTCCTAAACCGTTTAAGGGGGGAAATAGGGTTAGACGGTTAAAAAAATCGATTTTTTTTATTTCATAAATCGTTAGTAAAACTATTGAAAAATATGTTCCCAAAATTTTTAATGAAAATTCCGACCCGTTCTATTGTTATAAGCCATTAAGGGCGGAAATAGGGTTAGGACAGAGTTTTCTCAATAATTTTCATGAATTTTTTTATAGTATAAAAAATGAATATAATTTATTGAAACTTTCAGAATATTTTATACATATATTTAAGTATATACTATAAAATTTTTATACATATATTTAAGTATATACTATAAAATTTTTATACATATATTTAAGTATATACTATAAAATATTAGCGACCCCATATTGCTTGTTTTCTTGGTACTATTTTTTCAAACGCGTTTTTCTGAAAACGACTTTTTTTGAAGTTGCGTACACGCTAGTTTGAAAAGTTTTCAACCAATCGTTTTGAAAATTGGCAGTTACTTTTTTCATAGTATTGCGCTCTATATGAACCTAAAATCGGAATATTATCATTATTTAAAATAATTTTTTTTTGCAAATAAAGTTGTAAAAAATGATAAAAATCCATGCTTTTTTGTTTTGACCCCTGTAAAAAATTCAATTTTCTATATTTTTGATAGCATCCAAAAAATCGATTTTTTTAAATTTCATAAATTGTTAGTAAAACTATTTAGAACCTAAAATCGTAATATTATCATTATTTAAAATAATTTTTTTTTTGCAAATAAAGTTGTAAAAAATGGCAAAAAATCATGCTTTTTTGTTTTGACCCTTGTAAAAAATTCAATTTTCTATTTTTTTGATAGCATTTAGGTTCATATAGAAGAGAGACATATAATAAAAGTAAATTCCAACCTCGTTTGATTTCAGATGAAAATTGCGGCTTCCAGAATGTACGCAAAATGCTGAGTCTGATTGTGACCTACACTAATATTTTAATCGCTAATATTTTATAGTATGTACTTAAATATATGTATTCAAATTTTATAGTATATACTTAAATATATGTATAAAATATTCCCAAAGTTTCAATATTATATTCATTTTTTATACTATAAAAAAATTCATGAAAATCATTGAGAAAACGCTGTCATAACCCTATTTCCCCCCTTAAAGGATTATACGCAGTGGAAAATTTCAAAAAACCTGCAATTTTAATACAATCTTCTCAGATATATTCTCCAGGTATTGATCGAAGGAATAACATTTCCGATAATTATTTCTATTTTTTTTAAACAATTCAACGAAAAAATGTTGGTCGAAAATTGGAACTGTTTCCGTTTCATGCCGTCATTTTGTCAAAAATCAAAATTTCGACTATTCCTTCGATTAATACCTAGATTTATCTATCCACTGAAAGAATCTTTTTGGTTTTTTCATTTTGGATAATCCAAACCGGAGCTCGCGCTTATCGCGGTAAGCGCGGATATCGTGCTTACCGCCAGACACCTTTTTTTAGATGAGCTCCCGGAGATCGACTATAGCAGCTTTAAAGATCATTATTTTTACAAATAAAAAATATGAAAATAAAATTAAAAGTTACCACAATCCGCATATAAATTTTTACGTTAATAAATAAAAATGGCTCTCCAGGAAAAATTCTTGAAAAATCGCCTTTTTTCGGTCTCCTGACTGCGTGTAACTCCTCAACCTAACAATTTGAAATGTTCCGTGCAACTAGATTGCAATGTTCCGGAAAATGGTTCCGAGTTTGATTTTTCTAAAACAAAAAAATAAACCTTAATTTTTTTTTTTACACCTGTTGTCAGACGTTCCTAATATCTACTTATTTTATGTCCGTTGATACAGACCTTGTTACCCCTATGTTACCAATATCGTATATATGTACATATAATAAATATATAAATATAGAACGAGTATCGTCCATGTGGTGTATCGGCGCGTAACGAAATAGCCGAGTCCCTCGAAGGCCAGTGGAATGAATATATCGCCGTTGAATCCATTTTTTACACGCCGGTTATTACACATACAAACGATACATGTTGTGTTAAATTCTGTTTGCAAATCTACAACAACCGGATGTTGTTCGGCGTGAGGACACCAGAGAACACTTGGCAGCTATCGGGAATCGCGTGTTTCCTTTTTTTTTTTTTTTTGAATCCTTCTTCATTAAATTACGAAATCACGTTTAGCGAGGTCGCGCATCGTCACGAGAGATTTGATAAATGAGATTAGTCAATGATTAATACCATTACAATGTCGATTCGATCGAAATCTCGGAATCCTCTTCCCATGTTCTTGAAATCCTTAATACCCCGGTAGGATAAGTACTTAATTGTACGTACGAGGTCTGTTCAAAAAGTATCGCGAATTTTGAATTTCCGCGGGCTACGTATATTCGATTTTCGATATTTTTTGTGGCATTAGGTTGATACTCATGTCCCTCACTTATGCCCGTCGTCTGGTCTAGAAATTTGAAAAGTCGATTTTTTTTTTTTTCAATTTCTTATTCCTTAGACCTTTCTTCATACGCTCCTGAAAACCGTTTATTGATATTTCAAAAATTAGCCGAGAAATAAAAATTCTAAGCAAGCCAAAGGAAGCAACTTTGAACGCGTTTATCTCAGAACTATGTTTTTCAAATCGGCGCCCACGATATCTCGATAACTAATGGACCGATCGAGCTCAAATTTTGCACGTACCTCAGGTAGCCTGTTTCCGAGGACTGATAGCAGAATTGAGTCGAACAATAATTTTGCCGACATTTTATAACTCGTCGAATACCCGAAAATGTATGAAATATCATTAATGAAAGTTCAACAGGCCGCCATTTTGTCAAAAAATTTTTTTAAGTACCAATTCTGCTACCAGTGCTCAGAATACTCATACAGATTGAGAATATATATATATTTTTTTTTCAGATGCATACAACATCGTCCAGAGTGGGCGCCGATTGAGGCGGTTTTCGGCGCACCATGTTGCAACAAGGCAAAAAACTACATGAAAATATTTAAAATAATTTTTTTTTTTATGTACAAGTATTCTCTAAAGATCAATGAATGCACGTGTAAATTTTCATCAAGACAACTTCAACGGTTTAAAAATTATTGCACATTAGAAATGACGTCAAAAATCTCGCTCTAGACCAGACTACCGCGTTAACGCGACACTGTTTTTCTTCGAAATTGAGCAATTTTGGCACGAATTTCGCGGCGACCCGTCTCATGCCCAAATCATTGGTAAAAATCGAATAGCACGAGCCAAACGATATGTTTAGTTCCTCACCAACTTCTCTAACGGTGATTCGACGATTGGCCAATATTATTTTCTTCGCTTCATCAATGTTTTCGTCTGTTGTTGATGTGCTCGGGCGTCCGGAACGCATTTCGTTGTTCGCATCTTCTCGGCCCTCTGAGAACATTTTGTACCACCGATAAACGTTGCTTTGGTCCAAGGTAACTTCATGATATGCCACAGTCGACAGTCGGAATGTAATTTTGTTTTTCACACAAAATTTAATACAGATTCTTTAATCCATTTTTTGGAATAGGCAAAAATCGAAGACAAAGCCAAAACACGTCTAACCAAAACAGCTGTCAACAATTAACTAAACATTGAAAATGGCCGATTTTTTCAGCATAAGTGAGGAACACGAGTACCAACCTAACGCCACAAAAAAATCGAAAATCGAATATACGTAGTCCGGGGAAATTCAAAATTCGCGATACTTTTTTAACAGACCTCGTATAAATTGTCGTGTCCAACTAGCGTGAAAAATCAAAGTGTAAAATCAAATAGTAATGTGAAACATTGTGAAAAAAAAAAAAAAAAAGAATTCTATTTCACTCACGTCCATCGGATTTTCTTTTATCACTCCAATCGTTATCGGAGTCTGATTACGTTATGAGAGTGCAACAAGGTTATGACAGTATTTTAGTGGAAAAAATTGTTAAGACGTGATCGCGTCATCGTCGAAATTACAAACGAGGCGAGGGAAATTTGTGCCGTTACTCCCCGGATCGTACGCCATCGTCGAGTTTGATATTTTATGATTTAAGGGTAAGCGTTGTAATGCGGGGCTGTATTATCACAGCTTAGCGGCATTTAATTCCTATCGATGCGAAATAAATGTTCAATAAAGAAAAAAATCGTCGCTATTGTTTACGCTCTTTTTACAAGAGGTTGAAAATTTCTGGGAATTTATGACTAACAGTGCGAGACATCGATAGAGGGATCATTTCGTACGAAGCTGAACGTTTTTTGTTTTACGAATTTCTGTTAGTAAGTCTAGAAAAATTTGATTGAGTATATAAATTTGCTAAATCTTCGAAAAATTAATTATTTTTTTTCTTTTAGAGATCAATTTTTTCGGCTGGATTCTTCATTTCTTTATAACGAAATAATCTCTTTATGAAAAACAAAAAAAAATTTTGAATTTTGCGTGAATGAGACTATATTTGTGTCGTTAATGTATCGAGACGGTTAGAGGAGTCGGATGAGCAGTTTTTGAGATGTGAAATGTATCGTTTATTTTCGACGTGCTACTTTTGTGATATTTCAACGGATGGCGCACTTGCTGCCTCGGCATGGGGTCGGTAAAAATTGTCGAAGCTGCCAACCCCCGGGGGATCTTTTTCTTCAGGCTCTCCGGTGTCTCTCCTTCGTCATATTTGTTCACCGAACGTTTGTCACGAAGAGACAGAAGAAAAAGCAACGCCCCCTTTGAGCATCGAGTGTAGGGGTTTTCCGGACTATATGTCTGTACATATATTTATGTTGGAATTATTCAAGATTCATGGAAATAAAATGAATTCCAAATTGAATCAAGACTCAGAATACTATTTTAAGGAGTCATACGCAGTCGGGAGACCGAAAAAAGCGATTTTTCAAGAATTTTTCCTGCCAAGACATTTTTATTTATTTTACATAAAAATTTATATACGTATTGTGGTAACTTTTAACTTTATTTTCATATTTTTTATTTGTAAAAATAATGTTTTTTAAAGCTGCTATTGCCGATCTCCGGGAGCTCGTCTAAAAAAAGGCGTTTTGCGGTGAGCACGATATCTCTGGATCGGATCATTCAAAATGAAAAAACAAAAAAGATTTCGTTAATATAAAGTATTATCCAGCATTCAGTCGAAGCAATAAGCAAAATATTAATTTTTAACAAAAGGGCGGCTTGTCAAAAAAAAATTTCGATTTTCGATAGAAAATTTTGGTCTTAAATTGTTTATAAAATGGGAAATATTTATCGGCGAGAAAAAACCTTCGATTCATCAATAAAAAATATATTTATCAAGCTTGTGTAAAAATTTGAGACGGATCGGTTTTGCCGTTTCCGAGGAATCTTGCTCGTCGACTTTAAAAACACAGTTTTGAGAAAAGCGCATTGAAACTTTCAAAATCATGCTCAGACGCTCCGTTACTTAACATTTTTTTCAGTAATAAATCATCGTGGATGAAAATTTGCAAGGTTAAAACACTTTTCTAGTGTCTCAATTATCGATTTTCATTTCGTAAGATCGTTTTCCTAAATTGAGCGGAAAAAAAACTTTAAACTTCGACAATATCTATGAAAAAATATTCTCGCAGCAGTTTTATCAGTACAAAGGTACTACAAACGCAATATGAATATATGTACATTACGAAAATTAAATGAAAACATTTTTTTTTTAAATCCTGACTGCGTAAAACCCGTTGAGTGCTGCAAGTTCCTTCTTTGTGTTATTCGTCAATTTTAATGACAAGATTCATTGAAACTCTTCATACGGTGATGTTGGACATTTTAAGAAATTTTCCTCAATTTAGTGTCTGAATTATCGATTTTCATTTCGTACGATTTTTTTCCTAAATTGAGCGGAAAGAAAAAATTATAAATTTCGACAATATCTACGAAAAAAGATTCTCGCAGCGGTTTTCTTAGTACGAAGGTACTACAAATGCAATGTAAATATATGTACATTACGAAAATTAAATGAAAACATTTTTTTTTATCCTGACCGCGTATAACCCTTGAGTACTGGAAGTTTCTACTTTTCGTTATTCGTCAATTTTAATGACAAAATTCATTGAAACTCTTCATACGGTGATGTTGGACATTGTAAGAAATTTTCCCATCTCTTTCCAAGTCTTGGTAAGCTAGTTACCATTTCTCTCAGTAATAAATCATCGTAGATGAAAATCTGCAAGGTTAAAACACTTTGCTAGTGTCTCAATTATCGATTTTCATTTCGTAAGATCTTTTTCCTAAATTGAGCGGAAAAAAAACTTTAAACTTCGACAATATCTATGAAAAAAGATTCTCGCAGCCGTTTTCTCAGTACGAAGGTACTACAAATGCAATGTAAATATATGTAAATTACGAAAATAAAATGAAAAAATTGAGTACTGCAAGTTCCTACTTTTCGTTATTCGTCAATTTTAATGACAAAATTCATTGAAACTCTTCATACGGTGATGTTGGACATTTTAAGAAATTTTCCCATCTCTTTCCAAGTCTTGGTAAGCTACTTAACATTTCTCTCAGTAATAACCCATCGTAGATGAAAAATCTGTAAGGTTAAAACACTTTTCTAGTGTCTCAATTATCGATTTTCATTTCGTACGATTTTTTTCCTAAATTGAGCGGAAAGAAAAAACTTTAAACTTCGACAATATCTACGAAAAAAAAATCCTCGCAGCAGTTTTCTCAGTACGAAGGCGCTACAAATGCAAAGAAATAAATTTAAAAAAGTCTTCAAACGTTCGCTCTCAGTTTCGATTATACAATGAATATAGAAATTATTCATTCCAAGCGCGGCGTTACTAAAACCACTAGCGGAAATTATCTTCATGGTCATATTCCGCTTTGAACGTTATATATCACACGTGTGCAAACTTAAATATTCGTACGAATACATATACAGCGATATATACAACGTTAGTAGCAAGGAGGCTGTGAAAAGTGCGGGAGTTACGATCCCGTCTGAGAAAATCCATAGCTCTCTTGTTCCGTAGCGTTTTTTTTTTTCCTCAATTTTTCATATTCGTTGTACCCTCGTTGTATCTCCGCGGGTTCTTTTAAAATCATCGTTATTGATGTTCGAGCAGCGAGGTGAATCGTGGAAAAAAAAAACAATGTTGCGCAACGAGAGTAGCAATCGAGGATTTATGGTCACTCTTTTTCCTCGTTATTCTCGTCAGATTGTCGCGCGAGAGACTTTGTGTGTGATAACATTGCTACCGATTATACTAAATTGCTAAGCCTTCACGCGTACAGATAGTTTTTATTTTTTTAAATTTTTTTCGAGTTCTCCTTCGACTTGGACGATTACGAGAATAATTTGACGGTAATTTGTGAGAATAACGACCATCAGGATTGAGTGGAATGATTTCGTTAATTTGAAAAGAGATTTTAACGTTAATTAACAACAAGATGGTTAACGAAGATTTTTGTATGCTGGCTATTCACGTTTTTAAAGTTAAAACTTTTTTAAGGTACTTTAGAATGAACAAAATGGGTATAAAATCCCATCCCAGCTCTACGTTATTTCAAAAGAAGGGGAGCGAGAGAGAGAATAAAAAGACCAACAACCATGATTTCTATAGTGGATTAAGAAAATAAAAAAGGGAACGAGGGGAAAAAAAAAAGGCGCTGGTTAGAAATTTGAGACTTAATGCAGGTGTAATATTATTATGGAAGAGAAAGAAAGAGGGAGAGAGTAGAAAACGAGTCTGAGGGACACATGGACCCCTTTGCAGGGGAGAAAGAAAAATTTGAGATGAACCCTCTCTCTCTCTTTCTCTCTTACTCGATCTCTCGCTGACTGACGGGACGAATAGTATAATGGAGCACCTTGCAAATAGTCTGCTCGTTTTCCTCGTGGCACAGGTGAAAAGGGAAAATTTCGTCGCATACAATAGGATGAAATAACGAGTCGGAGGTTGCACCAGCGTACTACCATTGTCCGTGAAATATATATTCCACAGAAATAGATAGAAACAGGAGTGGAGAGGGAAGGTAGCCGAAAAATATCGTTGAAAGAAGGAGGGGAAAAGCGTCGCCGAGAAGGGACGAGAACGTGAAAAAGAGGGCCTCAAGTTTTATTGTCACTTTCACGATGGGGTAAACGATACGGTTGACTCTTGAATTTCACCATTTTCACCGCATAACATAATATCGAAAAAAAAGGAGAAAAAAAAATGTTTAACTTTGAACCCATAATTCACAAACTTTTCAGATGCAAAAGAGATCCTCCTCGAAAAGGTCATATTTCCATGTCTTTCAACTTTTGTTTGCCTCCGGATATAAACCGCAATTTATAGTGACGAGGGAAAAGTGTTTTCGTGGAGAAAAGAAAAGCGTGTAAAATTGCACGTTGTTACGGTGATAAATGTGACGAGAAATTAGAGCACAGTTGTGGATAGAAATTCAAGGGGGAAAGTTTTGTTCGACAATTGTTATGGAAATGTTTCGATACAGGGGAGAATGGAGCAGTGGCGGACAAGGTGTAATCACGAATAGTCATTTTTTAAGGGGGGAAATAGGGTTAGATGGTTCAAAAAATCGATTTTTTTTTATTTCATAAATTGTTAGTAAAACTATTGAAAAATATGTTCCCAAAATTTTAAATGAAAATTCCGACTCGTTCTATTGTTATAAGCCATCAAAGTGAGTAGCTCTCCTTCAGGTCCCGAGCGCGCCACGTGTATAAACGAGCGGTCACTATTTTTTCAAACGCGTTTTTCTGAAAACGACTTTTTTTTAACTTGCGTACACGCTAGTTTGAAAAGTTTTTAACCAATCGTTTTGAAAATTGGCAGTTACTTTCTTCATAGTATTGCGCTCTATATGAACCTAAAACCGGAATATTATCATTATTTAAAATAATTTTTTTTTTGCAAATAAAGTTTTAAAAAATGGCAAAAAATCATGCTTTTTTGTTTTGACCCCTGTAAAAAATTCAATTTTCTATTTTTTTTATAGCATTTAGGTTCATATAGAAGAGAGACATATAATAAAAGTAAGTTCCAACCTCGTTTGATTTCAGACGAAAATTGCGGCTTCCAGAATGTACGCAAGATGCTGAGTCTGATTGTGACCTGCAATATGGGGTCGCTAATATCTTCGATGTTTTTCAAGGAAATTCTTCAAAAATTTTATAGCATATACTTAAATATATGTATAAAATATTCTCAAAGTTTCAATAAATTATATTCATTTTTCATACTATAAAAAAATTCATGAAAATTATTGTGAAAACGCTGTCCTAACTCTATTTCCACCCTTAAGTAATATATATAGACAATATTGAAAAAAAAATTTTTCTTCATTTTCAATATCGTTATCATTTTGGATGAACGTTTGTGACAAAATTTTTTGTCTGCGTAAAAAAAAAAATATATAAAATTATTCTCATCACTCAAAAATTTTTTCATTCAAATTTTATCGCATCTCATATTTCTTTCTCCAGTCTTATTATTTTACTACGCTCCTAAATGTTACCGTAAAAAAATTATTATTGAATCTCGCGACAGTATAATTCACAGAAATTGATAATTGATTTTTGTAAATTGCAGCAACCTCGTTTGTCCGACAACGTTCGACGAGGACTCGGAGAAAGTTCACGGCTATAATCGAGCAAAGTAATTTCACGATGAAAAAAATAAATAAAAAATTATTTCGCAATCCAAACGAACATCGCTAATCAGCCTCGAGAAACTCGATGAGTGAGATATTGGGCTAATCAAAATTTAGAAAATGTCTGGTGTTCGACAGATCTTCGAGAATTCTAATAAAAATGTTTATTTATAGCTGATACAAGATGTTGACTTATTTTTTTATTTTTTATTTGTTACCTTAGGAAAGATTCGCTTTCTCTCGCCAAATTTCTTTCTGAGAAATCTGAGAAAAAAAATGTTTGTTAATATTCGACAAGAGACCAAAAGAATGGAAGAAAGGAAAAATCATCTGTTTGATTGAAATAAATTTTTGTTTGTCTGAAAATTCGTGCGAATAAAATGAAATTTAATCGATCTCATCAATTTTATCGAAACAAATTCAAAATTTACTCGATTTAAGGGGGAAAATAGGGTTAGACGGTTCAAAAAATCGATTTTTTTTAAATTTCATAAATTGTTAGTAAAACTATTGAAAAATATGTTCCCAAAATTTTAAAGAAAATTCCGACTCGTTCTATTGTTATAAGCCATTGAAGTGAGTAGCTCTCCTTCAGGCCCCGAGCGCGCCACGTGTATAACCGAGCGGTCACTTTTATTTCAAACGCGTTTTTCTGAAAACGACTTTTTTTTTAACTTGCGTACACGCTAGTTTGAAAAGTTTTCAACCAATCGTTTTGAAAATTGGCAGTTACTTTCCTCATAGTATTGCGCTCTATATGAACCTAAAATCGGAATATTATCATTATTTAAAATAATTTTTTTTTTGCAAATAAAGTTGTAAAAAATGGCAAAAAATCATACTTTTTTGTTTTGACCCCTGTAAAAAATTCAATTTTTAATTTTTTTGATAGCATTTAGGTTCATATAGAAGAGAGACATGTAATTAAAGTATATTCCAACCTCGTTTGATTTCAGATGAAAATTGCGGCTTCCAGAATGTACGCAAAATGCTGAGTCTGATTGTGACCTGCAATATGGGGTCGCTAATATCTTCGGTGTTTTTCAAGGAAATTCTTCAAAAATTTTATAGTATATACTCAAATATATGTATATGATATTCTCAAAGTTTCAATAAATTATATTTATTTTTTATACTATAAAAAAATTCATGAAAATCATTGAGAAAACGCTGTCCTAACCCTATTTCCCCCCTTAAATGAACTTCATCGAGAGTTAAAAATAAATCCCCTTTTCTGAATCGGTAATTGTACGTGGGTATTAGAACTTATTTCATAAATTTCATAAATTTTATATAATATATTCATAGAATCTATATTCTCGTGTATGAGCGGTTTAGTCACCGTCGATAGTTAATTCGTCCTTGTTTTCTTAATCGGCATTCAATACCATTATAAAACTAGAAAAACGTCCATATTATATCCTGCATTTGCACCGGCTAACCTGTAAAATAGATCGGTAAATCGATAGTTTCATTGTAGATCGTTCATTTTGTATCTCCCTTGGTACGAACGTCGTTCGAATAATTTGCATCATGGAACATGTGCCTATCTACGGCGTATTTCAGGCCAAATCGACTAATACGTCAACCGCAAGATTGGAAATTTTCTTTTAAATGAAAAAAAAAAATGATTTTAGAAGAGAAAAATCATTGAGAACGTGAATAATTGAAATAATTCAACCGAAAATCATTAAAAAAATTGTTTTCTGGCCCAATAATTACAAAAACAAAAATAAATCAGTAGATTTTCATTTTTTAACAGTATTTCACACGAATCAATACTGACTCCACGCTCTCAGTTGCTTTTCTCGCACGAAATAATTCGTTTTAACATGGAACAACGAAAAAAAAATGAGAAAAAAATAACGTTGAAAAGTAATTTTCAAAAAGATAATCCTAAAATTTCTCCACAATATTGTTTTACTGTTGTGGTATGTAAAAAAAAAAAAAAAACGTAAAAAATGTTAACGATCACTTCTCCGTCGATTTGGTCTCGAATCGCCGTCATACGCGTTTACAAAACGCACGTATCAGGTAAAATGCAATAGCGGCAATGACGATGCGATCGCCGAGGCCACTGCAACGATTTTCAATGGTCGACTGACTTCCTCATCGTCGTGGAAAATGGAAAAAATAACAAAAGAAGAAAAAAAATAAAGAGAATAACACGTTAAAAATGAAATGAAATGTTAGGAAACATCGGAGGGTTGTGAATTAATTTACAATACCAGGAGATAGCGTATATTCTGTTGGGAATATTTCGAAAACTCGTCGGGCATACATTGCTATTCATTCAATTTTTTTCCTTTTTTTTTCAGCGAAAACAACGACTTAAATCCTGGTACAAGATTATACCATCGTCATCAACAATGGTTACGTTATTCAGTTGCGTTTTTTTTTTTTTCTTTCGCTACTTTATTCTCCTCGTAAGATAACGGCGCGAGCAAGAGATCGTTTGAATTCTAACTCGTTCATTCTTCAACGTGAGTTCTTTTGAGATCGAGACTCGCGTCCGATTAGATAATTACCATTGTTCGCAGATTTAGCGGAGAAAAGAGTTTCGAGCCATCGTGAGAGAATTTTCAATCAACGATCAGGTAGGTTTATTCGTTATATGTGGACACAATGATTGTTCGTTAAACGAGAGGAAGAGAAAAATAGTTTTTATTCAAATTTAACGTAAACTTTTATGAAAAATTAACTTTAGTTTAATTGTTAATTGGTAAAGCTCGTTTTTTTTCGATTTTCAGACACTACTCGCTTGCGTTTTTAGGCAAAATCATTTTGTCATCACAAATATATGATTTTTTTGAAGGAAAAAAGCGTTTTGTACTATTTCTTTCAAAAATTGCATTCGTAGCGTCGTGCTTAAAAAAAAAACAGTAAAATTCATTAAAATTTGTGGAAGTTCATAGTGAGTAAAAGATGCGTCGACTAACTGTAATCACAGATATATAAATTGAGGGAAAAAAAAAAAACGACAGGGATGTAGTTGAGAGTTGAGATAAATGTGATTAAATGAAATAACGTTAATTTGATTGAAAAAAAATATGAAAAAAATTAAATTATACATTTTACTCTTGTACGATCGTGAAACATTGTGCTTGTGCATTTTTTCTTCCTCTACAAACTGTGGATTACAGTGTTACAGTTGGATTATCCCGCGGAATATCGCGCGCAATGACGAAGAGGTGCAATAAAACTGGAATGGCCCGCGACAAGAGAGGTTGTAACAGGTTTTAATGGGCGCGTCTGATTCCCTCGTCTTAGTCGCGTTGAGTGAGAGAAGAAACGAAAGAAAAAAAGAAGTAGAAACAAAGATGAAGAAGAAGGACAAGCAAAAAAGTGGAAAAACATAGGCGAACACAAGACGACGAGAGGCTATATAGTAGTGTATAGAACGACGTGTGGTACCGAGCTACGTGTTTTGCCTGATCTATCCTTCCTCTTTTTTTTTCCCACGTAACAACTCAGCTTTGTGTGTACCTCGTGTCCTGTTCACCCATTTCCGAAGGACCTTAACGAACCATGACCGGGACACAGAGTACAGAGTTAACACACTATATACGCGGTACCAGTACGCCTTTGCACGAGCATACGAGGTCTGTTCAAAAAGTATCGCGAATTTTGAATTTCCGCGGACTACGTATATTCGATTTTCGATTTTTTTGTGGCGTTGGGTTGATACTCGTGTCCCTCACTTATGCTGAAAAAATCGGCCATTTTGAATGTTTAGTTAATTGTTGACAGCTGTTTTGGTTAGTCGTGTTTTGGCTTGTCTTCGATTTTTGCCTATTCCAAAAAATGGATCGAAGAATCTGTATTGAATTTTGTGTGAAAAAGAAAATTAAGTGCGCGGACGCATTCCGAATGTTGACTGTGGCATATGGTGAAGCTACCTTGGACCAAAGCAACGTTTATCGATGGTACAAAATGTTCTCAGAGGGCCGAGAAGATGCGAACAACGAAATGCGTTTCGGACGCTCGAGCACATCAACAGCAGACGAAAACATTGATGAAGCGAAGAAAATAATATTGGCCAATCGTCGAATCACCGTTAAAGAATTTGCTGAGGAACTAAACGTATCGATTGGCTCGTGCCATTCGATTTTTACCAATGATTTGGGCATGAGACGGATCGCCGCGAAATTCGTGCCAAAATTGCTCAATTTCGAAGAAAAACAGTGTCGCGTTAACGCGGTAGTCTGGTCTAGAGCGAGATTTTTGACGTCATTTCTAATGTGCAATAATTTTTAAACCGTCGAAGTTGTCTTGATGAAAATTTACACGTGCATTTATTGATCCTTAGAGAATACTTGTACATTAAAAAAAAAATTATTTTAACTATTTTCATGTGGTTTTTTGCCTTGTTGTAACATGGTGCGCCGAAAGCCGTCTCAATCGGCGCCCACTCTGGACGATGTTGTATGCGTCTGAAAAAAAAAAAATATATATATTCTCAATCTGTATGAGTATTCTGAGCACTGGTAGCAGAATTGGTAATTGAAAAAAATTTTTGACAAAATGGCGGCCTGTTGAACTTTCATTAATGATATTTCATACATTTTCGGGTATTCGACGAATTATAAAATGTCGGCAAAATTATTGTTCGACTCAATTCTGCTACCAGTCCTCGGAAACAGGCTACCTAAGGTACGTGCAAAATTTGAGCTCGATCGGTCCATCAGTTATCGAGATATCGTGGGCGCCGATTTGAAAAATATAGTTCTGAGATAAACGCGTTCAAAGTTTTGACACCGTTAAGGGGGGGGTAAGGGTTTTTACTTTCGAAAAATCGATTTTTTTTTTGTCTTATCTTATTGTTTAACATTTCAAGAATATGTCCTTAAAATTTTTAACCGATCTAAGCAATATTCTTGAAGTTATTGTCTTATTAATCTCCTGGCCTTTAACGCTCTACCTCTAACAGCTGCGGGCGGTTTCTTAGTGTTCAAAACTTTAAAGCGTTTTCCTCACAACTCACGTTTTCAAAGTCGGTGTCCCTCATAACTTGAAAACTACAGCACCGATCCCTTTGAAATTTTGAACACTAATTCTGTACATAATTTACGAGGTAACGCTGGAGAGTTTTTTTCAAATTTGTTAATAATTTTTATTTTACAATAACAAATTAAACGATTTTTTTCGTAAAAATCGCGTTTTCCCCTTCAAAATGTTCCAAAAAATTGAAAAATTGAAATTTCGAAAAACCCTCCCAGCGTTACCTGGGGAAAACTATTATCCAACAAATGAACTTTTTCATTTCAGATGATCCAGCACCAAGTTATGAGGGACACCGCAATTCTACTTTTTTCCGAGACACGTCCGAATAATTGCTGCCATTGCCGTATTTTTTAATATTTCTTCGTGAAAATTTTATATAATATTCTTCGAATGTCATATTTTACTGTACCATTAGTTTTAATAAAGCGATTTTAACTGCGTCGTCACAAAAAAATCACAAAAACATGCCTTTTTTTGTACGAATTAACCTTACCCTCCCCTAAATGAGCGACTCAGTAGCCTCTGCGTTAGCTGCTTCCTGAACGCGCTACCTGAGCGCGCGGCTTGCTTAAAATTTTTATTTCTCGGCTAATTTTTGAAATATCAATAAACGGTTTTCAGGAGCGTATGAAGGAAGGTCTAAGGAATAAGAAAATGAAAAAAAAAACGATTTTTTTCAAATTTCTAGACCAGACTACCGCCTTAACATTGCTGACGAACTGTTGGACTCGGTCCTTGACGACCCAATTTTGCTCTAGAGGGTCATAACTGGTGACGAATCATGGGTTTATGGTTACGACGTGGAAACCAAAGCTCAATCATCGCAATGGAAGCTGCCTTTTTGGAATAGGCAAAAATCGAAGGCAAGCCAAAACACGTCTAACCAAAACAGCTGTCAACAATTAACTAAACATTCAAAATGGCCGATTTTTTCAGCATAAGTGAGGGACACGAGTACCAACCTAACGCCGCAAAAAAATCGAAAATCGAATATACGTAGCCCGCGGAAATTCAAAATTCGCGATACTTTTTGAACAGACCTCGTATATATATTTATTTATTTCACATGTGCTTCATACGAAAATACGAAGTTTGAGGTTCGAAAAAATTATTTAAAATCTTTGTTTTTTTCTAAACAAAATCTCTTTTTCATAGGATAATTATTACGAATAATTGTTATATTAATTTATTAAAGATAGTAGTGAAAAAAATAATTTTTTTTTTAAACTGATTATTCTCAAAGTTTGTCCAAAAGAAAAAAACGATTATTTTCAAACATTAATTGAAATAACCGGAAATTTCCATTTTTTTCATAATGGTATTTACGATTATTACCAGAAAAAAATAAATTTCAATGTCAAATCCACACGATCGTGATATTTCAGAAAATTCGAAACTCCTCGAGCAATTTTTCACGATGTTAAGATAGTGAAATATCTCCAAAGGCCATCGGCTGAACGAGCGATATTTCTGTTTATTTATTGTGCGTTGTATTGGAAATTTTTTTCCTGTTCTTTATCATTTAAAAGACTCGAGCAGAACGAGAAACCTCGACAAACAGCTTGTATGTTATATTTAACCAAAATCTTTGTTTTCTAGAATAATTATTACGAATAGTTGTTATATTAATTTATTAATGTTAATAGTATAAAAAATCATTTTTTTTTAAATGATCATTCTCAAACTTTGTCCAAAAAATAATTATTTTCAAATTTTTCCCAACAAAAGAGAAACAATTATTTTCAAACATTGATTGAAAACAATCAGAAATTTCCGTTTTTTTCATAATGGAATTTACGATTATTAGCAGAAAAAAAATAAATTTCAATGTCAAATCCACACGATCGTGATATTTCACAAAATTCGAAACTCCTCGAGCAATTTTTCACGATGATAACATAGTGAAATATCTCCAAAGGCCATCGGCTGAACGAGCGATATTTCTATTTATTTATTGTGCGTTGTATTTGAAAATTTTTTCCTGTTTTTTTATCATTTAAAAGACTCGAGCAGAACGAGAAACCGCGACAAAGAGATAATAAAATATTGATGCTGTTCGTCGTGGCAACGACGCAAAATGCTTGTATGTTATATGCGTGGCAAAAGAAAAATGAATAAATTCTATAACGCTCTATGGGAGGTTCGAGCAGAAATGACACAACGTTGGTACGCGTAAGGGGAGGCCCCGGATACGATAAGTTCTCTTATCGTATATGGATGCAAACTAGAGTCCACACATAGGCCCGAGACGAGAGAAAAAAAAAAACCTCGAGTGTTACGCTCGTTTGTAATTCTCCGCTTATCTCATCGCCCTGACACACCCGTTATATACCTGACGAAAACGGCCGCGCGCATGAGATATGATTTTTTTTCCCAAGTGACAAGTTTCACGTTCGACGTTATTTCTAACAAAATATTGCTGCACTGTGTGTGAAGGCAAACAGAGAGTGAAATATATAGAAATATTTCTCATTTTGGAGGAATTGAAAAACAAGCAAAAGTTAAAAACCTTAAACTTAATTCATTTTAGGGAAAATTTGAAAAAACTTATTTTTGAATCAATGAAGCTTGAGATTAATTAACTTGAAATTAAATTTGATTCAATTATAAATAATAGATGTCACATTGATATTAATATCAAAAGATAATTAATTCAACGTAACAATCTTTTGCTCCAATATATTTTTGATTTAACCGATTATTCATACTAATCGAAATATATAGAAATATTTCTCATTTTGGAGGAATTGAGAAAGCAAAAAAATTAAAAACCTTAAACTTAATTCATTTCATGGAAGATTTGAAAAAAACTTGTTTTTGAATCAATGAAGCTTGAGATTAATTAACGTGAAATAAAATTTGATTTAGTTATAAATGATGGATGTCACATTGATATTGATATCAAAAGATAATTAATTCAAAGTAACAATCTTTTGCTCCAATATATTTTTGATTTAACCGATTATTCATACTAATCGAAATATATAGAAATATTTCTCATTTTGCAGGAATTGAGAAGCCAAAAAAATTAAAAACCTTAAACTTAATTCATTTCATGGAAGATTTGAAAAAAACTTGTTTTTGAATCAATGAAGCTTGAGATTAATTGACGTGAAATTAAATTTGATTTAGTTATAAATAATAGATGTCACATTGATATTAATATCAAAAGATAATTAATTCAAAATAACAATCGTTTGCTCCAATATATTTTTGATCTAACCGATTATTCATACTAATCGAAATATATAGAAATATTTCTCATTTTGGAGGAATTGAGAAACCAAAAAAATTAAAAAACTTAAACTTAATTCATTTCAGGGAAGATTTGAAAAAAGTTGTTTTTGAATCAATGATGCTTGAGATTAATTAACGTGAAATAAAATTTGATTTAGTTATAAATAATAGATGTCACATTGATATTAATATCAAAAGATAATTAATTCAAAGTAACAATCTTTTGCTCCAATATATTTTTGATTCGACCGATTATTCATACTAATCGATTATTTGGGTAAATGATTATTTTTTTTCTCCATAATTAAAATCCGTACACCCGTTAAATACGTGACGCTAACACGAGAGATATGATTTTCCTTATTACAGCTCGGAGAACTCGTCTACGAGAGGAAGTTGCGGTGACTCTGCTGAACAGGATTTGTGCCAAGTGAAAAAAAAAAGAAAAAAAAAGTGATAAACAGATTTCATGTTTTTCATTTTCATCGAAACGTGAATCAATGGTAAAACATACTCGATTCAACGACGCAAAAAATTCGAGGCACGTTTCGAATAGTCCGAGATCATTTTTCTTTTCTGCTCCGAATAAATGTTTTGCCAAAAAAACGAAAAATTTAACGGAAAATAACTCCAAATTAATTCTATACGATTCTAGGCTCTGGCGCTTCTCGTAAAACGCGTTATGAAAAATACTTTATTATCGTACGCGATACAGGTAAAATTTTGTACAAAAATATGATAAGAATTGGAGATAATTTGGAACGACAGAAAAATAAAAGAAAAAAAAATTGTCTTCCCTCCTCGGTGATAACTTCCTTGTGTACGATCGACTGAACATCAACATTTCGACGATATTGAAGTTGATGATCATAGGTCAAGAGATTGATAAAATATTTCACGAGATAATTATATACCGAACGGAAAAAAAATTTTCGAGTTCAAAAAGATCCTGCTTACGATTGAGCAGGAAAATGAAAAGAAAAGAAAAAAAAACGAACTGAAATATAAATTAGAAAAAAAACTAAGACGATTCCGTATTCGAGAGTAAAAAAGAGAAAAAAAAAGTTCACTTGCGTGAGTTCGATGTCTAGAATTAATTGATGCGAGCTAGTTTGAGAATTTCGGTGAAAGTTTGCCCCCCAGCATAGAGATTATTTATAATTCCATGCTGACTGAAATCTATAGATCGTCAGTAGTTAAATGCAATGGCAATTAGAAAGTAACATTGAATTTTAGTTGGGTGAAATGATATTTCGTAATATTTCAGTCGGTGTTATTAAACTTGAAAAATGTTCGTAGTTGTAACTATTTTAATTGTTAATAATAAACGTTTAATAAATTGACTGTTATTTTTGTATGTTCATTCGGAAAATGACTTTTTCATCGAGATACACTGTGAGGCTCGTCACGTTTCACGATAATCACGTCATTAACGTCAATGAGAATATAATCTCGATCGAGAGAACATTGTTGTAAGTGAGATGATCGTCGATGAATGAAATTTGACGGATAGATTGCTCGAATCATGTTTAGCTCCGTCACGAACTAAAAATCATCGTTTCTTAATCTTATGGTATATACTGCTACTGCTGTTCTGTACTACGAAGAGAAATTAAATTTTTTCTACTTAAACCCTAATTTTAAAAAATCGGTAATCCCAAAGAGACTCATTATTCATTGTTAAAAGAAAGTCAACAATGAATATTGCTCGTTTTAGGAAAGAAAAAAGAAAATCCACGCAGCTGAGATGAATAATTACTTTTTCCAAAAAATTACTCCCATTACTTAGTTAAAAAATGTTTTCTCACCAACAATGGAGTTCAAGCCCATTACGGATTTTTTCAAAAAATTAGCAACAGGGGATCATTTCCATAGTCTATTTTTTGTTCACAAAATCATTCAAATGATATTAATTTTTTTCAAAATTGAGAAATTCAATTTTTCCAACTTAAACCTAATTTTAAAAAAATCACGTAATCCCCAAGAGCCTCATTATTCATTGTTAAAAAAAGTTAACAATGAACATTGGTCGTTCTGAAAGAAAAAAAAAATCCACGCAGCTGAGATATGGATAACTAATTTAAAAAAAAATGACAACAACAATTACTCCTATTACTTATTAAAAAAATCTATTCTCCCTAACAATGGAGTTCAAGCCCATTACGGTTTATTTCGAATAATCAGCAACAGGGGATCATTTCAATAATCCATTTTTTGTTACAAAATTATTTAAATGATATTAATTTTTTCAAAATTCAAAAATTAAATTTTTTAAACTTAAACCTAATTTAAAAAAATCGGCAATCCCCAAGAGCCTCATTATTCATTGTTAAAAGAAAGTCAACAATGAATATTGCTCGTTTTAGGAAGGAAAAAAGAAAATCCACGCAGCTGAGATGAATAATTACTTTTTCCAAAAAATTACAACAAAAATTACTCCCATTACTTAGTTAAAAAATGTTTTCTCACTAACAATGGAGTTCAAGCCCATTACGGATTTTTTCGAAAAATTAGCAACAGGGGATCATTTCCATAGTCTATTTTTTTTCACAAAATTATTAAAATGATATTAATTTTTATCAAAATTCAGAAATTCAATTTTTCCAACTTAAACCTAATTTTAAAAAATCGCGTAATCCCCAAGAGCCTCATTATTCATTGTTAAAAGAAAGTCAACAATGAATATTGCTCGTTTTAGGAAAGAAAACAGAAAATCCACGCAGCTGAGATGAATAATGACTTTTCCAAAAAATTACAACAAAAATTACTCCCATTACTTAGTTAAAAAAAATTTTCTCACTAACAATGGAATTCAAGCTCAATACGGATTTTTTCGAAAAATTAGCAACAAAGGATTATTTCCATAGTCTATTTTTTTTTCACAAAATCATTCAAATGATATTAATTTTTATCAAAAATCAGAAATTAAATTTTTCCAACTTAAACCTAACTTTAAAAAATCGCGTAATCCCCAAGAGCTTCATTATTCATTGTTAAAAGAAAGTCAATAATGAATATTGCTCGTTTTAGGAAAGAAAAAATAAAATCCACGCAGCTGAGATGAATAATTACTTTTTCCAAAAAATTACAACAAAAATTACTCCCATTACTTAGTTAAAAAAATTATTCTTACTAACAATGGAGTTCAAGCCCATTACGGATTTTTTCGAAAAATTAACAACAGGGGATCATTTCCATAGTCTATTTTTTTTTCACAAAATCATTCAAATGATATTATTTTTTATCAAAATTGAGGAATTCAATTTTTCCAACTTAAACCTAATTTTGAAAAATCGCGTAATCCCCAAGAGCCTCATTATTCATTGTTAAAAAAAAGTGAACAATGAACATTGGTCGTTTTGAAAGAAAAAAGAAAATCCACGCAGCTGAGATATGGATAACCAATTTAAAAAAAAATGAAAACAACAATTACTCCTATTACTTATTAAAAAAATGTTTTCTCCCTAACAATGGAGTTCAAACCCATTACGGATTATTTCGAAAAATCAGCAACGGGAGATCATTTCGATAGTCTATTTTTTTTCACAAAATAATTTGAATGATATTAATTTTTTCAAAATTGAAAAATTCAATTTTTTAAACTTAAGCCTAATTTAAAAAAAACGGCAATCTCCAAAAGCCTCATTATTCATTGTTAAAAAAAAAGTCAACAATGAACATTGGTCGTTTTGAAAGACAAAACAAAATCCGCGCAGCTGAGATATGGATAATTTTTTGTACAAAATGATTTGAATGATATAAATTTTTCTCAAAAATGGCCAATGCAACATGGTCGCCTTTTAAAAAATGATTAACGTTACAAACGATCATTAGCAACGTTTGTACATTCCAAAATCTACAATACATCGAATGATGCAGATAATTACAATAATGAATTATTTACAACATTATACGTGACAACACCCGTTAGATGGGTCCGTGAAAAACCGCGTCAAATCTGCGATTCATGGTGCGCTTTGAATTTGTTCTTTAGCTTCGGTCGGATGAGACCGATTGAAAGAAAGAATTATATATATATATATATATATATATATATATACACATATATATGATGAGATACGAATTAATTCGGTACGCCATGTCCGAGCGAGAGAGCGTACAGCTAGAGTACGCCCGCGCGCCTCGTCATCCGCGCACGGAGTTAATTAATGACCGACGATCTGTCTCTCTCTTTCTCTCTCTCTCTCAGTCGTATAGAGAACTCTCGCGAGGCGCGAGCGCAACAGGTCCGTAGACTTGGCAACGTTGCCCTCGGTAAAAATGTAAACAACCGAGCGTGGTACAGTCACTGATAAGAGTTTGAGAAAAAGGAGGAGAGGGTATAAGCTCGTTGGGGAGGGGCTGGGAGGGGAAGGAGAAAGAAAAAAAGGAGAGATAAAGTTGGGAGGCGTGCTGTACAATCCGAGCTACAAATCTTATCACTCCCGTCGCCATTATTCAATAATTTCGCTAAACAAAACGACTTAATAATACGAAATAAAAATTATAGCGTCGTCTAGCAATTTCGATCATTTCTCGATTATCGATGAGACAATCTTTGAACAGTGATTATGAACGAAATTTCGGATTTTCTCGAGTGTCAATCCCGGTCGCTGGTTCTCACTCTCTTTCTCTCTTGAGAGAAGGAGAGAGAGAGAGAGATGAGTAGTAAAAAGAGGACGATAAAGTTTCATGTGGACGATTACGAAGCAATTTTCTTGGCCGAATTGGTGGGCGTGTTTTGACGGCGCGATTTTTTTTCTTTACTTTTTTTTGCCGGAACGATAAAGATCACCGTCCAAGTTAAACAGAAGGGGTACGTTACAAGAGGAAGGGGTATCCATTATATATATTGACAACGAACGTAAAGGGCCGAATTTGCATAAATTTATCGATGAAAATCACGAGACTTAAGCCCGTTTATTCGTTATCAAACTGTATACCACGAAGTGCGAGGTCTGTTAAAAAAGTATCGCGAATTTTGAATTTTCGCGGGCTACGTATATTCGATTTTCGATTTTCTTTGTGGCGTTAGGTTGGTACTCGTGTCCCTCACTTATGCTGAAAAAAATCGGTCATTTTGAATGTTCAGCTTAATTGTTGACAGCTGTTTTGGTTAGACGTGTTTTGGCTTGTCTTCGATTTTTGCCTATTCCAAAAAAGCAGCTTCCATCGCGATGATTGAGCTTTGGTTTTCACGTCATAACCATAAACCCATGATTCGTCACCAATTATGACCCTCTGGAGCAAATTTGAGTCGTCGCGGACCGAGTCCAACAGCTCCTTAGCAATGTTAACGCGACACGGTTTTTCTTCGAAATTGAGCAATTTTGGCACGAATTTCGGGGCGACCCGTCTCACGCCCAAATCATTGGTAAAAATCGAATAGGACGAGCCAATCGATATGTTTAGTTCCTCAGCAACTTCTCTAACGGTGATTCGACGATTGGCCAATATTATTTTCTTCATTTCGTCAATGTTTTCGTCTGTTGTTGATGGGCTCGGGCGTCCGGAACGCATTTCGTTGTTTTCGCATCTTCTCGGCCCTCTGAGAACACTTTGTACCACCGATAAACGTTGCTTTGGTCCAAGGTAGCTTCACCATATACCACAGTCAACATTCGGAATGCGTCCGCGCACTTAATTTTTCTTTTTCAGATTCTTTGATCCATTTTTTGAAATAGGCAAAAATTAAAGACAAGCCAAAACACGTCTAACCAAAAGAGCTGTCAACAATTAACTAAACATTCAAAATGCCCGATTTTTTCAGCATAAGTGAGTGACACGAGTACCAACGTAACGCCACAAAAAAATCGAAAATCGAATATACGTACCCCGCGGAAATTCAAAATTCGCGATACTTTTTGAACAGACTCCGTATGTATTGAAAGCGAACGAAAAGGGCTGAATTTGCATAAATTTATCGATGAAAATCACGAGACTTAAGCCCGTTTATTCGTTATAAAACTGTATACCACGAAGTACGTACTCCAAAAAGTAATTCCTGCGCTATTTGGGGCGGGGGAGGGGGGGGTCTCAAACTCTTTCTCTCGAGAATTAATAAAGTTAATTTCTCGTGAAAATAATTGATACTATGTTCGACAAAGATTTAAGTAGAAATGTATTGCGTTGCTATTTTTTAGTGTTCATAGTTGTTTTTTATTTTTTATTTTTTTTTTCGACTATTCACTACCGTGGTCCAGGACGCGGATATCTTCTCTCTTTTCTCTCACGACTTTGATGCCGTTCAGAATTTACGATCCTTTTTTTTTCCCCCCTCTTTTGCTCTCGCTCTATCACTCACTTTTTCGCTATCCCTCCCACTCGTATAACCGCTCTTTTTTTCAACCGAGTGTCGGATGTCTACCGCGAGAGTGATGTATAGTCAGCGGGAGCGGGGGCAGAGAGAGAGAGAGAGAAACAAAAAAGAGAGAGAGGGAAATGAAAAAAATGAAAGAGTAAGAGAGAAAAATATATATATTTTTTTTAAACGAGTGAGGGAGAGGGGGATAGAACGAGAGTCAAGTGCCATGAAGGCTTGGCCGTTCAATTGCGCATGCTCTCGAGCCTGTGTTTTGCTTTGTACAGCCCTGAAAGCGACGATAAGAGAAGAGAAAAAAGACTGGAGAAGAGGGAGTATGGATAGGAGAGAGAGAGAGAGAGAGAGAGAGAGAGAGAGAGAGAGAGAGAGAGAGAGAGAGAGAGAGAGAGAGAGAGAGAGAATGAGGGAGCAACAGGTCCTTAAGGTCCCTTGAAAAATGAATCTCCGACTTGGGCTCAGGGACGCTGAGGCCCCGAGGGCTTATATATGCCTATATATATATATATACGTATATAAAGCTAATGTGCCCGTACCAAAACCCGAACCGGACCCCCGTCAAAACTCAAAAAGGCAAAATTTTCACTCCCCGCGCTAACCCACGGACAGCCGAAGTAACGGATCGAAAGTGATCCGGGATAATAAGTTTGGAAATGTGAGATGGGCTTTATGGTCTATACGGTTGGACGGAGTACCGGTGCAGGATGACGTTTCCATCGTCATCTTGATCTTCATCTCTTTCTCTCCCTCTCATACGCACACTCTACTATTTTTCTGTCTTGGCTTTAAGTGGAATAAACATTCTGATGGGTGTGCACTGTCTAGGGAATTGATTTTTTCTCTCTCGACGTTTCGCCCGGAACATTCTAATGGAGCCGGAATAATTTAGTACTGTCACTAACGAGCATTTGTAAACTATGTAATTAAAACACAGACGATACTTTCAATGTAAAAATAATGCATTATTCATTAAACAAAATAATGGATAATGGATTTGATACCCGTTATTTTTAAAGAACGGAATTATGAATGAAATTTTATTACCCCAATTATCAAAATATCGGATAATATCCATTATCAAAATAATGGATAATAGATGAAATTTCATTGCTCAATATGAAAATAATGGATAATGGATTTAATACCCGTTATTTTTAAAGAACGGAATCATGGATGAAGTTTCATTACCCAATTATCAAAATAATGAATAATTGGTGAAATTTCATTGCCCGGTATCAAAATAATAGATAATGGGTGGATTTTCATTATCCATTATCAAAATAATGGATAAAATCCATTATCATAATGATCCATTATCAAGATAATGGATAATAGATGAAATTTCATTGCTCAATATGAAAATAATGGATAATAAATCAAATTTCATTGCCCAGTATCAAAATAATGGATAATGGGTGGATTTTCATTACCCATTACTAAAATAATGGATAATTGGTGGAATTTCATTGCTCAGTATCAAAATAATGGATAATGTGTGGATTTTCATTATCCATTATCAAAATAATGGATAATAGATGAAATTTCATTGCTCAATATGAAAATAATGGATATTGGGTGGATTTTCATTATCCATTATCAAAATAATGGATAATAAATGAAATTTCATTGCCCAGTGTCAAAATAATGGATAATGGGTGGATTTTATTACCCATTACCAAAATAATGGTTAATAAATGAAATTTCTTTATCCCATTACTAAAATAATGGATAATTGGTGAAATTTCATTGCTCAGTATCAAAATAATGGATAATGGGTGGATTTTCATTATCCATTATAAAAATAATGGATAATAGATGAAATTTCACTGGTCAATATCAAAATAATGGATAATAGGTGGATTTTCATTACCCATTATCAAAATAATGGATAATAGATGAAATTTCATTGCCCACTGTCAAAATAATGGATAATAGGTGGATTTTCATTACCCATTAACAAAATAATGGATAATGAATGAAATTTCATTGCCCAGTGTCAAAATAATGGATAATAGGTGGATTTTCATTACCCATTACCAAAATAATAGTTAATAAATGAAATTTCATTACCCCATTACTAAAATAATGGATAATTGGTGAAATTTCATTGCTCAGTATCAAAATAATGGATAATGGGTGGATTTTTATTATCCATTATTAAAATGATGGATAATAGATGAAATTTCATTGCGCAATATCAAAATAAAGGATAATAGGTGGATTTTCATTACCCATTATCAAAATAATGGATAATAGATGAAATTTCATTGCCCAGTATCGAAATAATAGATGATGGATGGATTTTCGTTATCCATTTCCAAAATAATTGATAATTGGTGAAATTTTATTGCTCAGTATCAAAATAATGGATAATGGGTGGATTTTCATTATCCATTATCAAATTAATGGATAATAGATGAAATTTCATTGCTCAATATCGAAATAATAGATAATGGGTGGATTTTCATTACCCATTACCAAAATAATGGATAATTGGTGAAATTTTATTGCTCAGTATCAAAATAATGGATAGAGGGTGGATTTTCATTATCCATTATCAAAATAATAGTTAATAAATGAAATTTCATTACCCATTCCCAATATAATGAGAAATAAGTGAAATTTCATTACCTATTACCAAAATAATGAGAAATAAATGAAACTTCATTACCGACTACCAAAATAATGGGCAACAGAGTCAATTCCATTTGCCATTAATAAAACAACGTGTAATGGATTCAATTCCATAGCCGATTAACAAAATAATGGCTAGTGAGAATGTAAAATCGACCAGTCAAAGGAAGTCGATCCGAAGGAAAAAGATGTCTCGTAATAAAAAAAAGTCTGGACCAACGTGAAGGCTAAAAAAAATAAAAAATAAAAACCGAATGAAAGAAATATAAAAAAAAACTATACGGGGTAATAATTCGGTGTAAAAGAAACGGCCACCTTAATTCCCGGATCTTAGAAGAACCTTTTTTTTCCAAGAGAGCAAAAAAACCGACCACAGCGCCGAAAAAAAGGACGCATCATCGTAGTAACGTTGTTTTCTCCACTCTCTAGGCCCAAGAACCGTTCTTACAAAGGGATAACAAGGAAGGGGATAAACAGGAATTGAGCAATTGCATCGGAAGAATATAACGGGAAGGGATGGAATTATGCTTCGCTGCTCAATTGATACCAGTGGCGAGTGATCTGTCAAAAAGCCGATAAGCCACAACGAGGATGGAGTCGAATTGTGTGCGCGACTAGAGACACCAATCAGTACTGACCTCGCTCAATTCCAATGCTCTCTGACGTTCGTTCAGTATTCGACCAGACCGTAATCTCCCTATTGTATTTTCTTTATTTCCTTTTCTCTTTTTTTTTTCAAAATCCACACATATGGGCAAATATTTTATGTATCAGGGGTGATACGAAAACATCACGATATAACGTGTGTATATCGAGTTGTTGTTGTTGTTTAAAGACCGAATCTCGGAAAGCAGCATCCTCTCTCGAGTGTTTCGGGGAAAGGGAACAGAGAATTCTCATCTCTTTCACTCTCGTGTTGTTTCCACGTCGGGGCAACGAGACCGAGAATTCTGGAGTAAAAACCTCGAACCGGACCCCACGAACCCTCTGCCTACTCCCCGCGGGAGATCGGATCGTTTTAATTTTCGTTTATACCCTCGCGGTCCGCTCTCGGATGCTGGGGGGTGAAGTTCGTATGTCCGTGTGTGTCTTTTTATACTTTACGAATACACGACACGATGGAGAAAAAAACGAAAAAAATATAATAAAAAAATAAAACGAGAGCGAGTATCGTCGTATCGGGTTATTTTCCTCTCTCTCTCTCTCTTTGAGGCTCCCAGAATTCGAGTTATCGCAGCGAAAGACTTCGAGAACTACATATACATTCGACTGACAACGCAGTGGAACCTGAAGTCCTCAGCGCGGAGAAAAAGCTTCAACGCTTGTAAGAATGAGAGATATTCGATGGTTGTGATGGCGTATGTGAAAACGGGTCACAGAAACGTATTCTCCTTTGAATTACAATAAAGAAGGTTCGTTAAAACTTTTGTTTAAATGTCGATTGGAGAAAAATTGAAACTTAGAGAAAGGGATCATTTTTAAGCTGACGAAAAGAATAATCATATCGAAAATTCCACACGAACGATCGTCGACAATGTTTCTACGATAATGTAAAAAAAATATTCACCTCGGAATATTAAAAATCGTTGAAGATGCATTTCAAAACCGAACGAATACTAAAACAATAAATGAAACTTCTGTTAGAATTTTTTCATATTCCGATATGATGGTTTTTTTTGTAATAAAAAAAAACAACATTTCGACCAATCCCTCGTTTGGGATACCGAAGATTTTTACACATCTAGAAACCCATTAAATTGTCAAGAAAGAGAAATTTTATGATTTTTTTTTTTTGTAAAAATTCCTCGTGTAGTGTCATTAACGCTACTCGACGTAATTTACCACTAATTCGATGAGTTTGAAGGACAGTAAGTAACTTAAGGCATTGCGATAATGTTTTGAACGCTAAAAAATTGCTACCTCTGGTTAATTATTGCAGAAAGCAACGTCGGAGTATTTAAAAGACAAAACAAGGATTTTCAATCATTTTGAACAGCCAGTCAACCCTCAAATCTCAATGATTTTCATGAATTTATTTATAGTATGGAGAATGAATATAATTTATTAAAACTTTGAGAATATTTTATACATATATTTGAGTATATACTATAAAATTTTTGAAAAATTTCCTTGAAAAACACCGAAGATATTAGCGACCGCATATTGCAGGTCACAATCAGACTCAGCATTTTGCGTACATTCCGGAAGCCGTAATTTTCATCTGAAATCAAACGAGGTTGGAATTTACTTTTATTATATGTCTCTCTTCTATATGAACCTAAATGCTATCAAAAAAATAGAAAATTGAATTTTTTACAGGGGTCAAAACAACAAAGCATGATTTTTTGCCATTTTTTACAACTTTATTTGCAATTAAATATGCACACGATTTTATATCCGCTACCGTTGGCCATAATTCTCGCAGGATTTTTTCCGTAAAAATTCCCTAGTACGACAAACGCTGCTTAACATCGTGTTCCCACCGACAGTTTACACGTTTCAAGCATGCGTTTTAACACAATATTCGTCTATCAAACCGGTTTTAATTTCCTCCTCATATCACAGCAGAGAGCAAAGTTTATTATCTTTGAGAGAAAACGAAAAAAGAAAAAGAAACGAGTTTGAAAAATCTCGTGTTCTCAAAACCGCGGTTGATGTAGCAATTACACGTTTTACGTAATATCATTTCGTAAAACACGACTGTATTTTACGCAAACGAACGAAAAAAAATTGTGTTTTTTTTTTAAATTTTGTCACGTCTTTGTTTACGATACGGCAGAAAAGCGTGGGTGCTAAATACAAATCGAAGTACATCGAAGAATCGTCATTTCCTATCGTCAGTGTGAACCTGGTGAGCGAACGAACATTATTCAAAAAATTACGATAGAAAATTCGGCGTGTGCGCGCCGCTATTGTGAATTTCGAAAATGTGGAGACGACGACGAACGGAGATATCGACGCCGAGTAATCGGGAGCGAAAGAAAAAATAGTGCTCCGTCCCCATCTCTCGCCATCGACGATTTCTATCGTTTTGAAATTCTTTCTTTTGTTTCATCTCCCGCGAGCTTAAACGACTTTGAGTGACACACGGCAGACTTTATACATTCACGCGAGACCGGCGTGCGATATAAAATTTTTTTTTTATCCTTGTCGCGCGTCATGGACAAAAAAAATGCAATGCAAGCGAAGAGGAAACGGATGCTGCCCGTCTCTCGGTGGACAAAAGATGTATCGTGAATCTGGCGCGCGGTGACGTTCGGAAATTCGATAAGTAAATGTACCCGGTTGAATATATAAAAAGAGTGCGCCGCGCGAAATCGTCTTTTGCTGCAACGGCCGAGTCGGTTTTATCGCGGAAAATCTGTAATTCGAATGGCGCACTTCTTCCGTTCTGGATTCGCGAGAAGTGAAAAAAAAAAAGAACATCAACGGACATCTCCTAAGCTACTTTATGTTTTGTCCGTTCGAACTGTTAAATTTTTTTTGTTTAAATAACAAAACAGTCGTCGATTGACGCGCAGAGACGACGTGCCGCGCGGTTGGAAAATTTCTTCTACATTTAAACATATCGTGAAATCGGCTCGAGAGCGCCCAGTTTCGATGAATTTATTAGCTCGTCGTTCGAGGGTTAAAAATAACGTTTTTTTAATTTTTCAATATACTTTAACGCTTTCAGTGTAGTAAATAATAATTTTGTTTCTTTACAACAACGAGACGCGGTTTAAAAAATAAAATCCATTGAGTTTAAGGGGGCAAATAGGGTTAGACGGTTCAAAAAATCGATTTTTTTTAAATTTCATAAATTGTTAGTAAAACTATTGAAAAATATGTTCCCAAAATTTTAAATGAAAATTCCGACTCGTTCTATTGTTATAAGCCATTAAGTGGAGAAATAGGGATATGACAGCGTTTTCTCAATGATTTTCATGAATTTTTTTATGGTATAAAAAATGAATATAACTTATTGAAACTTTGAGAATATTTTATACATATATTTAAGTACATACTATAAAATTTTTGAAGAATTTCCTTGAAAAACACCGACGATATTAGCGACCCCATATTGCAGGTCACAATCAGACTCAGCATTTTGCTATTTTTTCAAACGCGTTTTTCTGAAAACGACTTTTTTTGAACTTGCGTACACGCTAGTTTGAAAAGTTTTCAACCAATCGTTTTGAAAATTGGCAGTTACTCTCTTCATAGTATTGCGCTCTATATGAACCTAAAATCGGAATATTATCATTATTTGAAATAATTTTTTTTTTACAAATAAAGTTGTAAAAAATGGCAAAAATCATGCTTTTTTGTTTTGACCCCTGTAAAAAATTCAATTTTCTCTTTTTTTGATAGCATTTAGGTTCATATAGAAGAGAGACGTATAATAAAAGTAAATTCCAACCTCGTTTGATTTCAGATGAAAATTGCGACTTCCAGAATGTACGCAAAATGCTGAGTCTGATTGTGACCTGCAATATGGGGTCGCTAATATCGTCGGTGTTTTTCAAGGAAATTCTTCAAAAATTTTATAGTATATACTTAAACATATGTATAAAATATTCTCAAAGTTTCAATAAATTATATTCATTTTTTATACTATAAAAAAATTCATGAAAATCATTGAGAAAACGCTGTCCTAACCCTATTTTCCCCCTTAAAGAGAAATAAAAAAATTATCAACGATGAAACGTCGAGAGAGAGAGAGAGAGAGAGAGTCATGAACAAAGTGCAAATGTTAGTAAGAGTCACGATACCGTGCTAATTGCGAGTCGAGTTTGCGCGCGAAAAGAGTCACGAGACGTCGGGCCAGCCACTGAAGGAGGAAGATATGTACTTTGTAAAAATGGCTAAAAAAATGTTTTTCCCAAAGTCACAACTTGGCTGGAATGAGTGACAGGAGAGAAATTTCGATAGGACCAAAACAGCGAGGCAAAAGAGATGTGACGAGGCAAAATTATGAAAACAAGAGGAGGGCGAGAGAGAGAGAGAGAGAAGGAAGATGTGTATACAAGAAGAAAGGGTTTAAGAGGGGAGAGACAAGAAAAAAATCGTCGACTGCGAGGGAGAGAGAAAATTTGAGAAAGAGGGATGTAAGTTGGTTGAGAAGACAGAGCGAGTGGAAAGAATGAGCGAGGAAGAGAGAAAGAGTACGACGGTACGAGTTTAAGTTGGCGCAAGAAAGAGCAAGATATGAAAACAGAGAGAAAGGGGGGAAAAAAAGAAGAAGATATAACCGGTGGAGACCTCCACTCCGTTGAAACGAGAGGGAAGATCGTGAAGGAGAGAGAAAATGATTGGAAAGAGGGGGGCGAGAAAGAGAGAGAGAGAGAGAGAGAGAAGTAGATTGAAGAAACGAGAGACGGGACGTAGAAACGAGATGAGATTCGACGAAAAAGAGATGCTGATATAGAGAAGGAGGGAGGAGAGAGAAAGATAAGTGTATATACACAAAACGAAGAAAAGGACAGAGAAGGAGGGAGAACGAAAGAGAGAGAGGGAAGGCGTCTCCGAAGATTTTTTTATCCATTCAAGGTCAGATCTTCAATATGGCCGCTGCTAGACCACGGCGACGAAGAAGAAGAAGAAGAAGACGATACGACGACGACGCGCAGCACTCTCCTCGTCGAGTCTCGAGAGTTTAAGAGGATCATAAACAAACGAGGATAACCTCAAGGCGTTGCATTGGTCGTTGTATATATAGGAATACATACAAACGTACACACACGTACCGGAGACCCCTCTTAGTTTTTTCTTTATCTCTTCTCCTTCTCTCTTCGTAATTCTCTCTCGTGTTCACCAACACTCGGGAATAGAAGGAGTCACGCGATAGTTTCTCGATATTCCTCGACGAATAGACTCGGCCAAGAAGCCAAAACACTTTTCGGCTAGATCTCTCAAGACTATCGAGATCATAAACCACCCCATCGAAGGTATTTCACCGAAAAGCCAAAATGTCGTCAGAGCCCAAACTGTGAAACTTCACGAAGAACGACAAAAGAAAATGACAAAAATAGCAGCTATCGAATGTTCGTCATATTTCTTTGACTATCATTTGGTAAAGTAAACCAATCAATTTTACAATAAAATCGACATATGCGCGACTAATTATATCCTCAAAGGACTATATCAAATATTGTGCGAAACACACATTTTCAAAATTGTCATAATATTTCTTGTTCTCGGTTAAAATTCGATTAAAAAAAAAAAAAAAACTACACGTTTGTCGTTGTGTGAATTAATTTCGAACGGATTTTAACTCTGTTCGGGGCCGAGCTTTTCTAAAATATATCACGCGATAAATGTCACGAAATCCCATCGCGAAAGCAAAGGTGTATAATCGAGAAAGGAAAATTCGAAATTTCGTTTACGATCGTACGCTGGAAGCCATGATCGTACCTCGAAGACCCGTCTCGTCTTCGAGGATTCGAAATTAGAAACTCTTCGCCGTTACGAGTTAGTTACGGAATTTCTGTGTGTCCGGGTTACACACATATTGGGGCATCTATGAAAATACCCGGTCCAATATATCATACTTATATAATCCAATGCACGTAAATTTTTTTTTTTTTTTTTCGTACGTGTATTAAAAAAAAAAATCAGAAAATTGTACGTGGCGCGAGACGTACCGGAGAGAAAGTACTTTTGCCGCGCGCGTCGGCGTTGGTCGACAAAACGCGGAACGATCTGCGAGTCGAAGATCCTTTTTCCCCTCTGTTCTGAGGTGAGAGAGAGAGAGAGAGAAAGAGTGAAAGAGCGGTGCAGAAGGATGGGGGGATGGAAGGGAATTCACGTCTTTCTCTTCCAGACACTAGAGAAACCGGTAATCGGACGAATCCTGAAACGTACTCGCGGGAACTCAAAAAGCCAACAAGTAAAATAAATTCAACGGAACTCTGGAGAGCATCAACTTGGACAAATAGTATCGGGATACATAGAAAGGAGAACGAAAAAAATACACAATGATATTGAGAGTTGTTGGTTTTTTTTTTTTTTTTTTTTCAAACGAAAGATGGTGGAAAACGCGTTATTTTTTAGCCGCGAGTGTGCGAGCTCGGGACGTTGAATCCAAGGGTAATTTACCGTCCCGGTCATGAAATCCGCACGCGAACGAGGCGATCGCGAAACGACCGGTTTTGTTGGGCGAGTCCACTCTCTCCCACTCTTCCTCGTTCGTTATACATATCGTTACGTACATATATACAGATATATCGTCATATATATGCATATAAGTATATAAAGGAATTATTATTGTTATATATAAATATATGCCTCGAGATTTCCCAGCCCCCCGCGCCGATAATACCGCGAAACTTCTTCGTTAGCGTGCTGCCAGACTAGCAATTATTTCTTTGAAAAAAAATGATTTAAAAAACGTAATCTCGTTGTATCGTGTGTATTTGCAATTATTTGCGAATTTGTGTATCCACGTACCATTGGCCGTTAAGAATTTATGTTGATCCAAAATGTTTCAGCGCGCGTCCACGAGAGAGCCGGGCATCGAGGTCTCCTCTTTCGTCGAGCAACGAATTCTGTGGCGAAGAAGGAAAAAGGATTTTTCGATCAAAAGCGTCATTGTTCGTTGGGAAAAAAAACTTTTAATTCGACGTGATCGCGAGTTATTTACTCTCGTTACTTCGACATATATATGAGAATTTTGCGAGAGTCTCTCGGGATGTTGAAAGTTCTCTTTTGTTTCACGATCCCAAACAAATGTACTTCAACGATTAAGACCTTATATATGCGAAGAATTTCAAAAGTTTTCATTTTTTTAATATTTTTTATTCCGTTAGCCTGAACGGTTAGGAATATTTTAAGCTTTACGGAATCGAAAAATTCCAAAAATTGCTATTAAATAAGATAAGATTGCATTTATAATAGATACCGCGCGACGCGCCCGACCGTCAACTTCAAAGCCACGTTTTTCCGCGATTCACTTTTTTGAACCTTGTGAAAGTTCTCACTCTTGAACGAAGCTTCGGATCGCTTTGAAATTTTCACAACATACTCTTCGTATCATCGCCTATCGTGTGAACCACAGAAACGAAAAATTTCAATGACACAAAAAAATATAAAAAATAAAATACCGACAGAGAATTAAATGAAAAAATTTTAAGTTTCAAATTTATTATAATAATTTTTTTTTAATAATATTGTTGGTTCACACTGAAGATACATTCATTATGCAATTATGAATATACTCATTTTTTTTTCAGACACCCCCATCGATGGCGAGAACTTTCACCATCAACAAGCGCGCAAAACAATACATTGCTTTATTAAGTTATATCTCCACCATTTGTTAATATTTCTGATGTTTTTTTTTTTACATATACTTCCATGTGCATAAATGATCTGTGAAAAAAAATGTTGTCAATATATGCGTCATTTTTTTTTAACCGCGTCTAGAAAAGTACCTTCGAAAATCGGCGAAATCACGTATATAAGGCCTTAAGGTAGTCTGGTAACTTAAGCCGATTTTCATGTCTTTTTTGGAGGGCGTTTTTTTGTAGGAAAATAAAAATGAGTCGTTTTGGATATTTATGATGTTTTTATTTACATATTAAAGATACAAAAAAAAATTTGTTTGAAAAAATTTAATAGTTTATTATTATTATTATTATTGATCGAAGTTGGCACCTCGAAAAAAAAGCGCGTGGGTGGCCCCGGTGATTTTGGCTCTTGATGTTATCTGAAATAAAAAATTCTTGATATATCTTAATCCTTCTTTGGAAAAAAAACATTTTTTTCAAAGTCCGCCATTTTGTTATTTATCCATGAAATTTAACTTCAGTAGTTCCGTCCAGAATGACATGTCTATAGATTAAGAATTATCAAGAATTTTTGATTTCAGATAACATCAAGAGCCAAAATCACCGGGGCCACCCACGCGCTTTTTTTTCGGAGTGCCAACTTCGATCAATAATAATAATAATAAACTATTACATTTTTTCAAAAAAATTTTTTTTTGTATCTTTAATATGTAAATAAAAACATCCTAAATATCCAAAACGATTCATTTTTTTTTGTGTACAAAAAAACGCCCTCCAAAAAAGACATGAAAATCGGCTTAAGCTACCAGACTACTACCTTAAGGGAGGAAATAGGGTTAGACGGTTCAAAAAATCGATTTTTTTTTTATTTCATAAATTGTTGGTAAAACTATTGAAAATATGTTCCCAAAATTTTAAATGAAAATTCCGAATCGTTCTATTGTTATAAGCCATTAAGGGGGGAAATAGGGTTAGGACAGCGTTTTCTCAATGATTTTCATGAATTTTTTTATAGTATAAAAAATGAATATAATTTATTGAAACTTTGAGAATATTTTATACATATATTTAAGTATATACTATAAAATTTTTGAAGAATTTCCTTGAAAAACACCGAAGAAAATTTATGACTGCCTTGACTTCGATTTTCTTGGTACTATTTTTTCAAACGCGTTTTTCTGAAAACGACTTTTTTTGAACTCGCGTACACGCTAGTCTGAAAAGTTTTCAACCAATCGTTTCGAAAATTGGCAGTTACTTTCTTCATAGTATTGCGCTCTATATGAACCTGAAATCGGAATATTATCATTATTTAAAATAATTTTTTTTTTGCAAATAAAGTTGTAAAAAATGGCAAAAAATCATGCTTTTTTGTTTTGACACCTGTAAAAAATTCAATTTTCTATTTTTTTGATAGCATTTAGGTTCATATAGAAGAAAGACATATAATAAAAGTAATCTCCCACCTCGTTTGATTTCAGATGAAAATTGCGGCTTCTGTGTTTTTCAAGAAAATTCTTCAAAAATTTTATAGTATATACTTAAATATATGTATAAAATATTCTCAAAGTTTCAATAAATTATATTCATTTTTTATACTATAAAAAAATTCATGAAAATCATTGAGAAAATGCTGTCCTAACCCTATTTCCTCCCTTAAGTTTTACTTATCACGATGATTCGAAGTGAAGAAAATGCTGACACATTTTCCCACGCATTCTTCCGAATATAATCATTATCAGAATGCGTAATCCAAAAGTAAATACACGGAAAGTGTGAAAATGACGGTATAAGAAATTTGAAGGGGAAGAAAAAAAATGTCTTGAGAGTTGGAGATATGAGATTGAAGACTAAAACATCAAAAGGGCAGATGTCTCTCTCACCTTTGAGGGGTTTAAGATTCCGCCAAGAAATTCGTTAAACGTTCCCACACATTTTCTTCGTTTCTTCTCGTGAAATCGATAATTCATATCATTCATGGTTTTATAACGACAAACAGATGCTCGCATCTCTTTTTTTGACGTCGTAAGATGCTCACACGTAAGAAAAAGGAGGATGGCGGGGGGGAACCCTCTTCTTGAACTCTCAGGATTTGTCACCCTGTGAGAACTAACTGAGACAGGTGTCTTTCGCGCCCTATTCCCCATCCTCCGTCATTCTACTCTTCGTTACCCTCCTTCATTCAAGATCAAGTTCCCTACCCCAAGAAAATCTTCCCACATGTCCCAAAGTCAAAGTCAACGTATATGCATTTTCTCGGATAAATATAAACTTTATATTTATCGAAAAAAAAACAGCGAGAGGTCACGTATCAAATGGAAATTTAACAAAACTTAAAAAATGATTAAGTCCTAATTGTTTTTTAATGAAAAATTTCATCCTTTACCAAACAATTTTTTTCCGCACATCATTTCATTTATTACGTAAACGGGATTGTTTCATATTTCACCAAGTTCAAAGTGTGGTTCCGTAATTTTTTTTCCACCCAATTGGACCGAGACCGTTCGTGCGACAGGCATTTGTAAAAAAGGCCGTTGTTTTGATTCGACAAAAATGGTTTTGCGATCGTGTAAACAATCAATTATACTGCTCAAAGTCCCCTCGCACTCTGATTGTTCAAGACAAAAATGTATAATTTTCACGTTTTTACAATAATTATTTAAACTATTTAAAAAAAATCATTGACAATGATTTTTCTTTCGACGGTCATTCTTTGGCGGAAACTTCTCTAATCCACGAAAGTGTTCCCCGTCCCATCCAGCCACTGGTTTGAAATGTAAATATCAAATTCTATGGTCATAGAGTCGTGTGTGTTTTGAATTCACCCTTGGCACCCTCGTGTTCTCGGTTCACTCCCCTTCTTCCCTCTCGCAAACTCAATCCAATAGAATTCCTACACATACATACGTGTTATACACACGTACGTATTATAATTCCGTTGAGGCGGGTGGGACAGAGGGAAACCCCCGGGAGGCATTCATAAATTTCATGATACAGGTCCTGCATCTCTCACCCCCAGGTTGATTCGTCGTCCGCGCGGTGCATATGTGCGTGAAGAAATAATAAAAATAGCTCGGACACACAGGTGTCTCATAGAAAGAAAGGTCAGCCCTGTTTGCCCCGTCCTTCCTCACACATTCACACTTTTATCTACCTCTGCATCCATACATTTGTACATATAAATTTTATATCGTTGGGATTACATAAGAAGGCTGATTTTTACGTCCGTGGAATTGGTTTTGTTGAAGGGAGGGTGAGAGGAAGGGGGGGACCCATCGAAATGGTACTTCACGTTGAGAAGGGACTCACGATTTATTCTCTCGACTCTTCTTCTTTTGACCTTCGAGAAATTTCGATATAAAACGCCATTTTGAAAAAGTACCCAAACGCGCTTTGACAGAAATTTTAACCGCCTAGAGGTTGTAAAAAAAAACGAAAATTCAATATAAAACGCCGTATATGAAGAAAAAAAAAACCGTAACTATAAAATTCATTATAAAACGCCGTATTTGAAAAAAAAAAAACATAAACATAAATGTTGGAGAATTTTAAGAATCTCGATGATGAAAGAGATTTTTATTGGTGAAATGAATACGAAAGATTCTTTTATAATCAGAGATTTGTATTGTCGAAAAAAATAAAATGATGTCAAGATATTTAAGTTTATTTTTTTCGCAAGATCGACGTTTTTTTTTCGTTGAGAAAGGGTTAATTCGTCCGGAACGAGGGTGAAATATTGTGAGAAAAAAAAACAAATCAAATCGTTTTCTCGTAATATTATATTGTAGATAAAAACAAAATGATGTCAAGATATTTAAGTTTATTTTTGTTGCAAGTTGCAAGAAAGTATAAAATGGTCCGGAACGAGGGTGAAATATTGTGAGAAGAAAAACAGATTGAATCGCTTTCTCGTAATATTGTATTGTAGAAAAAAATAAAATGATGTCAAGATATTTAAGTTTATTTTTTTGGCAAGAATTTTTTTTCTTCGTTGAGAAAGAATAAAATGATCCGGAACGAGGGTGAAATATTGTGAGAAGAAAAACAGATTGAATCGTTTTCTCGTAATATTGTATTGTAGAAAAAAATAAAATGATGTCAAGATATTTAAGTTTATTTTTTTGGCAAGAATTTTTTTTCTTCGTTGAGAAAGAATAAAATGATCCGGAACGAGGGTGAAATATTGTGAGAAGAAAAACAGATTGAATCGTATTCTCGTAATATTGTATTGTAGATAAAAATAAAAAGATGTCAAGATATTTAAGTTTATTTTTTTTGCAAGGTTTTTTTTTCGTTCAGAAAGAATAAAATGGTCCGGAACGAAGGTGAAATATTGTGAGGAAAAAAACCGATCGCATCGTTTTCTCGTAATATTGTATTGTAGATAAAAATTAAAAGATGTCAAGATATTTAAGTTTATTTATTTGTGCAAGATTTTTTTTTTTCGTTGAGAAAGAATAAAATCGTCCGGAACGAGGGTGAAATATTCTGAGAAAAAAAACAGGTCGAATCGTTTTCTCGTAATATTGTATTGTAGAAAAAAATAAAAAGATGACAAGATATGTAAGTTTATTTATTTTGCAAGATTTTTTTTTTTGTTGAAAAAGAATAAAATCCTCCGGAACGAGGGTGAAATATTGTGAAAAAAACAACAGATCTAATCATTTTGTCGTAATATTGTATTGTAGAGAAAAATAAAAAGATGTCAAGATATTTAAGTTTATTTTTTTTTAAGTTTTTTTTTTTCGTTGAAAAAGAATAAAATCGTCCGGAACGAGGGTGAAATATTGTGAGAAAAAAAAACAGATCAAATCGTTTTCTCGTAATATTATATTGTAGAAAAAAATAAAATGATGTCAAGATATTTAAGTTTATTTATTTTTTGCAAGGTTTTATTTTTCCGTTGAGAAAGAATAAAATGGTCCGGAACGAGGGTGAAATATTGTGAGAAGAAAAACAGATTGAATCGTTTTCTCGTAGTATTGTATTATAGATAAAAATAAAAAGATGTCAAGATATTTAAGTTTATTTCTATTGTAAGATTTTTTTTTTTCGTTGAGAAAGAATAAAATGGTCCGGTAAGAGGGTGAAATATTGTGAACAAAAAAACAGATCGAATTGTTTTTTCGTAATATTATATTCTAGAGATTTGTATTGTAGAAAAAAAAACAAAATGACGTCAAGATATTTAAGTTTATTTATTTTTTGCAAGATTGACGTTTTGTTTTGTCGTTGAGAAAGAATAAAATCTTCCGGAACGAGGGCTGAATAATTGTGAGAAAAAAAAACAGATCAAATCGTTTTCTCGTAATATTGACGTTTTACCTTTTTTCTCATACTGCCACTTTGTTTTCTAAAAAAGAAAAAAAAACCTTGTAAAGAAGATTATATTTTGTAAGATCGTGGAAATTTTATTTTCGAAGAGATTGGGTCCGAGCGCGAATCCTAAAAATCCTCACGTAACGAAAACAAGTGCAAGGGGGTTTCACGTAGATTGAGGAGGGGAGGGTTACGGTATATGTTTAGGTCTGTATGTTTATATATACGGATATATACGTGCTAGGATCCCCGCCGGCTTATACTCTCCGTGCGCGGTGAAATCGTTAGGTGTGCACTTATGTTCCGTGTGGTGTGCCCGGGACTTCGAGTCCCAATCCCTCTCTACTCGTCTCCGCGTTGGACCCTTTCCCCCCTCTCCGCGACCATCGCCGACCCAACTCACGATCCTTACGGGAAAAAAAAGGCCCAAGAGGCTTTTCGTATAAGGACCTCGCCTGGATATATATCTTTCATTCTTCCTTTTTTCGGGTCCCTCGAAAAAAAAAAAAAACTGTTCTCTCCGCCCCTCTATATAACTCTCCCGATTCCTTCTTCTCTCTCGTGACCTGTGTGTGCAACCACTACAGCGCGCCCACCCTCTCTCGTCGTTTTCTCCTTCTCAGCATCGCCAGGGATGAAAGCCCGCAGGTGCTGCCGCCTACAAACCCCTCGCGAGATCAAATCACAATAGCGTAACCAATGGCTTTTCTCTTTTTCATCAGAGACGACGGGGACCATTTTTACATTTCGATGGTATCATTTATTAAGGTACCAGAAAAATTTCCAACTTGTAAATCGTCAAATAATTACGCAAAAAAAGTTTTTAAAAGTAAAAATAAAAATGATAGAACTGAAAAATTGATGTTAAACGTTTTACCATTTTTTTTTAAATACACTTCCAAGTGTCCAATGATAAAAATGAATGTTAAGTTTAACTGGAATTAATTATTTATTTGGCCAAATCGTATTAAGGGGGGAAATAGGGTTAGACGGTTCAAAAAATCGATTTTTTTTTATTTCATAAAATGTTAGTAAAACTATTGAAAAATATTTCCCAAAATTTTAAATGAAAATTCTGACTCGTTCTATTGTTATAAGCCATTAAAGTGAGTAGCTCTCCTTCAGGCCCCGAGCGCGCCACGTGTATAACCGAGCGGTCACTATTTTTTCAAACGCGTTTTTCTGAAAACGACTTTTTTTTAACTTGCGTACACGCTAGTTTGAAAAGTTTTCAACCAATCGTTTTGAAAATTGGCAGTTACTTTCTGCATAGTATTTCGCTCTATATGAACCTAAAATCGGAATATTATCATTATTTAAAATAATTTTTCTTTGCAAATAAAGTTGTAAAAAATGGCAAAAATTCATGCTTTTTTGTTTTGACCCCTGTAAAAAATTCAATTTTCTATTTTTTTGATAGCATTTAGGTTCTTATAGAAGAGAGACATATAATAAAAGTAAATTCCAACCTCGTTTGATTTCAGATGAAAATTGCGGCTTCCAGAATGTACGCAAAATGCTGAGTCTGATTGTGACCTGCAATATGGGGTCGCTAATATCTTCGGTGTTTTTCAAGGAAATTCTTCAAAAATTTTATAGTATATACTTAAATATATGTATAAAATATTCTCAAAGTTTCAATAAATTATATTCATTTTTTGTACTATAAAAAAATTCATGAAAATCATTGAGAAAACGCTGTCCTAACCCTATTTTCCCCCTCAATTGAATGAAATATCCACTGTTACGTTACGTTGAATATAAAATATACGAAGATTTCAGGAAAATCTTAGTTAAACTTTTCGTTCGTATTTCATTTCCAATATATTTCCGACAATTTTCTCAAGTTTCTACGCCTTTGGATTAACGTTCAGAGAGGGTCTTGGGGATGCGGCCCACATGTAGGCTACCCGTGAACGAGAACGAAGAAATATTGACCGAGATTATTCGCGAGTTCCAAAACGTTTGGGGTTCCATTGAGTACCGTGAAAAAAAAAAAAAAAAAAACGTGAGTTTTTAATTCGCTTCAAACGTGTTCGGGGGTATCTATGTCGATTGAGAATCGAAATTATTCCCGATATATCCTATCGCCGTCTAATTAACACGAGAAAGTATCGTGTTAGTTTCGACAACAAGACGCAATGGCAACAGTTTTAAAGCCCGGTAGCGAGTATTTCCCACGACCGTATTACACATATACAACCCCTCCACGAATCTCAACCGTTGAACGACCTGCTAAGTCCTCTCGACGGTTACGGGGGTGTTTAGGGTCACGTCCACACATGTGGCTTGCGAAAAGAAAAAAAAAAAAAAACATACGTTAAAACGCACAAGATCCCTCGAATGACGAGGCAATTTTGTTCGGAGGGGGAAGTATTAACGATGAAACCCTTGGAAAAACTCTTGTATCGCATATGTGCGTCAACAGGTCAAAAAGTTAATCGACGATTTTACTGAAATAAATAAAATCAATTATCTGAGATGTTAACTTTATGAAGTAAATCCCCTCCCTCCCCCGCCAAACGATAAGTACCAAATGTGCATTCGAAGATTTCAACAACTGGGTAATAAAAATCAACAATGTAAAATTTGTAATATTTTTCGCTTACTTTCAATTTGATATTTTCGTGACATTCAATTCAATTAAATTTAAGCTTACTCTTTTGTAAGGACACTTTTGTTTAACTGGAAAATTTGTCCGTCTCCTATGTATTGTACTTGTTCAATTTATTTTGTATTAAAAGAATGTTTAATTTCCAAAATTCGTTAGCTCGATAACATTCTTTTCGCTACATTTTTCGTTTTTCCATTTTTCACGTCGAAATGAGACAAAACAGACATCCCAAAGATTTCAATCCTCTGCCCTCCCCCTTAAATTTATGAAATAAATCGCCTCCCTCCCGCCAAACGATAAGTACCAAATGTGCAATCGAAGATTTCAACAACTGGGTAATAAAAATCAACAATGTAAAATTTGTAATATTTTTGCTTATTTTCAAGTTGATATTTTCGTGGCATTTAATTTAATTGAATTTAAGCTTACTCTTTTGTAGAGACACTTTTGTTTAACTGGAAAATTTGTCCATCTACTATGTATTGTACTTGTTCAATTTATTTTGTATTAAAAGAATGTTTAATTTCCAAAATTCGTTAGCTCGATAACATTCTTTTTGCTACATTTTTTGTTTTTCCATTTTTCACGTCGAAATTCGTCACATGCATTTTGCCGGGCACTGAGACAAAACAGACATCCCGAAGATTTCAATCCTCTGCCCTCCCCCCCGAGTGTCATTTTTCCTAGAACGTAAAACAGACTTTGGTGTTGGGAGAAACATGAGCATGAGAAAGAGAGAGAGGGAAAAGATCTGCGCGGGGTGTCTGTTTTCCACATGTGTCGGTAGCGAAAATAAAATTGAACAAAGACCTCCCAATGGAAGAAATAAAGAGAGAAAGATTATTCGAGAAAAGTCACGTTCACGAAGTCCCATGTGGGCCCCATACTGACATTTCGTTAAAATTGTTAAACAAGTTGGAACATCGATGTGTTTCCTTTTTATTTTATTTTTCCCGAAGTTGGAAAAATATGTATAAAGAGAAAAACGGTTAAAATGAAAATAATCAAATGAAATGACGTATTCGTAACAGATGTGACAATAGTATGTTCTGGATGATGATACACGAAGCATCGAGCGTCTCGGAATTGACTCAACTTCATTGTGTAACGATGAGAGAATAAAATGGTGAGAGATGGACGAATAAACCACGAAATAATAAATTATTCATTATTTTTAATATTTACGCAATTTTTTAACATGATTTTTTACGAAAATTAATTATGAAAGATGAAAAAAACCTGCTAATCACTGTAAAATAATAATTATTCAAAATTAAATTTAATTCTTTGCGAAAAAAAATATGAATTTTTATTTTTAAACAATAGCTACTGGTAAATTGCTTCGTAGAAACCGTTCTGTATGATTTTTCATTCGATTTATTCCAATCCCAAATTGGCAACAATACCGTGCGTTGAAATTTCCTCGCTAAAAATTATTTCCATGCTTCTCAAATGTTTTATAAGCATTTACGATCACGCGATAACAAATGACAAAAATGTATCCAACTATAAATAAATTGCTGACGAATCTGATAAATTTATGTATGTCCTTGAAGATTTTCGCAATTAACGCGAAAGTATAAATAAACAGTTGGTTTGTGGAAAATTAATTCAAAATATTACGTGAGATTAAATAATTTTTTTTTCCATTATTGTTTAGTATCGCTGTTTGTTCTTTTTATTATTTTTCCTCATTTTATTACCAAACACACAGTGATTTTTAATCATTTCATTACTAAACAAAAAACTCTCACTTTTGACAAACATGTTCCCTTTTAACCCCACATATATATGGGTCAATAAACCGTGCTTCGTGGCAATGCGCCGTAAATTACTCTCGATTTTTTCATTCTCGTCAAGCTTAGTTACGTTTATCACGTTCCTGACGTAGACATTTGACTTAAAAAATTTTTTTTTTTTTTAATACCGGCATACGTGTGCTTACCGCGATATCGTTATCTCTCGAGTTCATTGACCTTTTAGGATGAAACGAGAGAGACGAAAAAAAAAAAAAAAAAAAAAAAAAAAGGCGAGCAAGAGAGAAAAGACAAGAAAAAATACGACGCAGCAACGAGCGTTAAAGCTTTAAAAAAAAAAGTTTTTAACTCGCTCGAAGAGATAAGACGGGAAAAATGAAGTAAAAAAAAACCCGAGACGACGATGAACTTGGCCATTTCGGGCCATTTATTTCGTTAACACTGCTGACAAACGGATTCGCTCATTTTATTTTTATTTTTTTATTACACCACCCACGTACTTTTTCTCTCGTCTCGCAAGCTGAGCATTTATTAGTCCGATAAAGAGTCCTGAAAAAATAAAATAAAAATGTGTTTGAAGATAAAGAAAAAGAAACAAGAGTAAAAAAAATGTTTCCTTCGTTCTAAAAAGTCCACGAGCAAGATAGTTGAGAATATCGTTTTAATTGGATTCTCGAGTTTGCTTTAGATGCTCCTACCAGCTGTGTTTGATTCGTCTCCGGGCCGTTCACGATGTCTCTTGTCTCTTTTTCAATATGTCGGCTTAAACCTCTCGACTTTACATATACTCTACCACACGAAATGAAGTGTAACTTCAGTCGAGCCTTCGCACTGTGTGGGATGCTCCTCTTCATTTAATTCTTTAAGGGGGGAAATAGGGTTAGACGGTTCAAAAGATCGATTTTTTTTTAATTTCATAAATTGTTAGTAAAACTATTTAAAAATATGTTCCCAAAATTTTAAATGAAAATTCCGACTCGTTCTATTGTTATAAGCCATTAAAGGGGGAAATAGGGTTAGGATAGCATTTTCTCAATGATTTTCATGAATTTTTTTATAGTATAAAAAATGAATATCATTTATTGAAACTTTGAGAATGTTTTATACATATATTGAAGTATATACTATAAAATTTTTGAAGAATTTCCTTGAAAAACACCGAAGAAAATTTATGACTGCCTTGACTTTGATTTTCTTGGTACTATTTTTTCAAACGCGTTTTTCTGAAAACGACTTTTTTTGAACTTGCGTACACGCTAGTTTGAAAAGTTTTGAACCAATCGTTTTGAAAATTGGCAGTTACTTTCTTCATAGTATTGCGCTCTATATGAACCTAAAATCGGAATAATAGCATTATTTAAAATAATTTTTTTTTTGCAAATAAAATTGTAAAAAATGGCAAAAAATCATGCTTCTTTGTTTTGACCCCTGTAAAAAATTCAATTTTCTATTTTTTTATGGCATTTAGGTTCATATAGAAGAGAGACATATAATGAAAGTAAATTCCAACCTCGTTTGATTTCAGATGAAAATTGCGTCGCTAATATCTTCGGTGTTTTTCAAGGAAATTCTTAAAAAATTGTATAGTATATACTTAAATATATGTATAAAATATTCTCAAAGTTTCAATAAATTATATTCATTTTTTATACTATAAAAAAATTCATGAAAATCATTGAGAGAACGCTGTCCTAACCCTATTTCGCCCCTTAATGAGACACCCAATTGCGAGCAAACTTCATTGGCCAATAATTGAATGATATTTTTTTTCCCTTTTCTCATTAAAAATTTAATCACGTTTTCCATATCCGTCAAAGTTTACAAAACGATTTTTTTTTCGCAATAGACATTTGGTGGAAAAAAAAACAAAAAATCAATACTACCAAAAAAAAAACAATAAATTTACTATAAGAAAAAAATATATAAAAATGTACTTTTTTTTCAAATATCTGTAATGAACGTTGGAAAAAAATTGATTTTCATATACATTGTTTTTTGTACGAATATAATATTCGTACGAATGTGACTCCGAGCGTCAGAGGAAAATTCGTGGTATACAAGATTGTCGATTGTAATTAAAGTTGTCGAGTATTCGTGACACTTGATCTCGACTATTAGTACGAACTCTTTGTAAATTGAAGAACATTTTGTTTTTATTTTTATCGTACCGGAGTACTAATCGTAGCCAATTTACGTTGGAGGAAGATCGTTGCCTCCTGTGGCTGCAGGCGCACTAGATGAGACACAACGTTATAAAACCCTTGTCGTTAAATGTGCGCGCTTTGTTATACGGTTGTAACGCAGTCGTGAGAGAACGAAGCCGAACGAATCGACTTGTGACAATAAACGAATCATTTAACCCCCCTCGAGGGATAATTTATCTTGTTGTCAAGAATCGTACATGGCGCCTAGACGCGTATGTAATCTTTTTTTGTTTTGTTTTTATCAACATATATGCATTAGTTAATATGATCGAATAATATTTAGGTGGAATAAAAGTGCTTTATCTTCGCAATGGGAAAAGATCATTTCGCGAGGATACATCGGCCTCGTTCTAGAAATAACAAACGTGATTGATCGAAGGGGAAAAGACAAAATAACATTTGTCCAATCATTTTGTTCTTCTTTCTAGAAAATTGATTACCAATACATATTCAATCAGGATCGAATAACATCTCTTTCTCTATTACTAGGATAGGATAGGTAAGGGTTACTGTCCCATATTTTTCCAATGAGTATTTTTGATTTTTACCAAACACACTACCGGTATAATTTAACGATTTGCATCGAGATACTTTGTAACCGATCGTTAAACCTCGTTGATTAATTTTTTAATCGACAAGGTTTGGATTGAGGTGAAACGTGGCTAAAGTCCAATGGGATGGAGCCATTGTGTCAATGATAATTAAAAAAACTTGAACGAAACTCTTCGAAATTTGTTTTTTTTTTTGCTCCATCACACTTTGACGAAGCGTTTTACGAGAAAACATTCGAAATGATCTAGCGAGAAAATGAGCAAAGAGAATGAAAACGAAAAAATAAAAGAAAATATTAGGCAGTAAAGTATCGTTTTTTTTTCTTTTCGATATTAATTGAAAAATATTTGAAAAAAAATGGTGTATCCCGTTATTTGTTTAGTAACATCGAACAAAGGGTTAGTTTTTTTTTTTAACCACACTTGGTCAAATAACGAATTCTCCGTAGTAAAGGAGTTATGATACGAAAGAGAGAGAATGAGAGTTAGAGAGAAAGAGAGAAGCGAGAAAAGCGAGGCTTTATTGAAGCTTCTAATTCCGTACCGGAAGTGACCGGTCGCGTTATATACAGCTAACATCACAGAAAGCAAACGAAACACCAGACCTGGCCCACGAAGGATCAAAATAAAATTGTTGGTCATGCGGGACCCCGCGGCCAGCTTCCCTTTTCAGTCCTCCGGCTCTCTTTATTTTTTTCTCTACCTCTCTCGGTTTATTGTATTACTAATTATCACGTACCCCCGTGCGGTAGGATAATAGGGTGGCTTGATGCAGCGGCAAAAGCAACACAAGTAACAAGCCACCAAAAGGCCTTGATGCATCGCCGCGACCGCAGTTGGTCCGTTCTCTGTGTACCGAAACGTTTTATTATTATTATTATTATTTTTTCATTCCCCGTCTCGACCTTTCCCTATTCAATTTTACTCTTTGGAAAAACCGTTGTTGAATGTAACAAAGGTACGAATAACCATCGAAGGATATATATATATATAGAGAAAAATTTTCTACCAATAAATGTATATGAGCGATTTTGTGCAAGGTAAAACAATTTGGAGAAGGGTGGGGAGGGGAGGGTCAGCGATTTTGACCATCGTTCAAAATTCACGTGCCATCGAGAACGTTTTGTTAATTTTTTATTGGAGCCACGCACCGACCGCACGTCCACTGTTGTCGGTCATCGAGAAAAATTCAATTTATTTTAATTCGGTACAATCGTTCGATTGAATATTTCTTTTGTCTGCGAAAAAAAAATACGTTTTTGACGATCTCTCGTGGAATTTTAATTTTTTTCGAGAAAATGTTCAGCGGATTAATGATCAGCGGATCAAAATACGTCGATATAGCGTCCTAAGAGAAAATTCAAAAATTCAAAATTTTTTTGCATTTCGGCCAAACAGAAGTGGCTTCACTAAAATCGCTGTAACGTTGCTTCCCGATGGAGTTGGAACCCCACTCTATGCTCATTCTTTTTGCAACTGTTCAACCTTTAAAATGCCACTTCGTTTATTGTGCTACGATTTTTTTTCGATTTTTCATAGATTTTTGAAGTTGGACCATCGATTTTTGCGAATTTTTCCATACATACCCCTTCTCATTTTTTTCGCCAATTTTCAACCTGTTCTCACGGCTACAATAATGGAGATATCGGGATGATCCAAAATGCATTCTATAAGTCTACTCGAGACGTTTCGAAAACACTCGTTAAAACACAAAATCGATGAAACGGGAGCCAAGTTATGACCATTTAAAATTTCGAGATTTCTAGGTTTTCGAAAAGGTGGGCAAAAATGAAATAAAATTTTTTTTTTTTCTTTCAATGTTTCGATACCCTATTCGATCGGAATTTTTCCGCTGATTACGAATAACATGGAGTTTTCGTCGAATGCTCAAAAGTACAATGTAAAAGTGCAAAACATCAAAAAAGGTTTATCGTTCTTTTCGTTTTATCAAAATTCGAGATCGAAAAGCATTCTGCGATACAATAGAACTGTTGGCCATCCCTTTGTCTCCTACGAAAATTGTATTCAAACTTTTAACACCCTCCCCTCTTTGCCGCCCGCCCCTCCTCCCCATTGTGTAGAAATTAACGGCGATTCACAGTCGAGTTCTCATTCTCAGAAGGGGGTGAGGGGGGAGGAAGGAATTTCAATATGAAACACACTTGTTTGCCGAATGAATATATCTCATGATGGAATAATCGGTTTTACTTGTGAATAGTGAAACGTGGATGATTCAACGGATGTTACGAGCAAACAAAAAATTCTTATTATTCCCGAAAGAATTTTCGACTCTTCATTTTTTTTTTTCTTTCATTAATCGTTGTTCCAGAAAGGAAGTTGCCAGGGATGTGAGAAGACTTTATCCAAGGACTTATCCGTTATTGGAAATGGAATTATTTAAATAGAATTAGAAAGGGGTCAATATTTGATGAGAATGGTCGCTAAATAGATCACTGAAGTCATGAATAAATTGTGTGTCCTTAAACTTTTTTTTTATTACTTCGTATCCCCCTTTTTTTTGTTCTGCATATATCGATGAATAATTAATTTCTGAATATTAAAATATTGAAAGCAAAAAAAAAATGTATTAAAAATAATGTATAAAAAAAAATTATTCATACCAAATTGTTCGCAACTTAATTTCGACGCTGCTTACGAAAAGTAGCACGATTCAAATTTCTTACGAAAACTAACACGTTTCGAATTCCACCACGAAAATCAACACGTTTCGATATTCGACGCGAAAACTAGCATGTTTCGGCTTTCACCGCGAAAACTAGCATGATTCGACTTCTGCCGCGAAAAGTGGCAAGTTTCGGCTTCCGTCGCGAAAACTTGCATATTTCGATTAGCACTGGAAAAAGTAGTATATTTGCCGAACTAAATCGAATAAGATTCAGAACTTTTACAAATGTTTTAATAATTTTTTCGGCAGCACTATAAGGAATAAATGAAAAACATTAAGGGTGTATCGCCCGTACACCCTTAAACATTTATATTCGTTTACTATTTAAAAAATAATAACATTATTGAAAATACGATTCGCAAATGCGATACGCAATATTCCACCACTCAAAAACTAAAATTGTTCATCAATGATATTTTTCATGACTTCAAGTTTCGGAGTCAGCGATGGAATTGAACAAAATTATTGTGTATAAAAAGTATATTCTACTTACAGTCTGAAGAATCGTTCATTGTGTTTTTATTTCATAAAAAAAAAACACAATCTTGGAGTGATCAACGACTAAAGTATAAAGTACAGTATAAGTATAAAGTACAGTTGACAAAATCTTCAAAACAATCGATTGAGATATCTCGAGAAGTGTCAGGTCTTGGACGAAGTAGCAAGACGGAAAAAAACTGACATTGTTAACTTTGCATACACTGCAATTGTTTTCGATTTTCTTTTCTCTAATTTTTTTGACCATGGTTTTTTTACTCCAAAATGACGAGGCATTTGCCGTTTGCCATCTTATGATAAGCCTAGCAGACCAAAATTCAAACAGTAAAATATGTATGAAATAAATTCAAACAAAAAATAAAACAGTATAAAATGACAAGCATAAATATTTCGTCAATTTGGAGCAAAAAAGGATGTTCAAAAAACGTGGAGTAAAAAATGAGAAACACTTCCAGTGATACTGAAACGTGCTAGTTTTCGCGGTGAAAGTCGAAACCTACTAGTTTTCGTGGTAAAAGCCGAAACATGTTAGTTTTCGCGGCGAATATCGAAATGTGCTAGTTTTCGTGGCAAAAGTCGAAACATGTTAGTTTTCGCGCAGATATCAAGCGTGCTTGTTTTCGTAAGAAATCTGAAACATGCTAGTTTTCGTAAGCAGCGTCGATTTTGTCTCGCATAAATTGACTATTTCTCGTCGATACAAGAAATGGTAAATTCTATGTATCGAAATACTTGGTCGGGCAACGTCGACGAGAATTTTTAAGGAAAGTTAGCAACCAAACAAAGTTGCAACGGGTGAGAAAATCTGGCAAGGCCGAAAACTGTATATACATGTGAGTACGTGTTGCGCGAAAAGTTTGCCCATATTTTTATCACGTTAGCGAAATATTTATGTAGCGACTGGAGAGTCGTCGCGTGAATAATACTTCGAACGTGTCTAATCGTTCGAACGTGATTCTCAAAGTCGTTTATGAACAATTTCAACATGTGTGATACACGACATATTTTGTACAGAGGGTTACAGATAAAATTGACACAGAATCGTCATTCCCGTCACTTTCATTTATTTTTCTTTCCTCTCTGTATTGAATTATGAGATGAGAAAGAAAAAAAGGCGAATTATCAAATTTTTATTTCCCACAAGATAACGAAGAAACTAAATTAATAAAAATTTTGAGAGATCACGGACCCTTTGATTTACCCCGAAATACCCCGTGTGCGTTCTAAGCACACGACACATAAAAAAATCATTTTTTTTCTTCAATATTAAATAGACAATTTTATTTTCAGTATATTTTCATATCAGCGATACTTTTTTTTTCCTCCTAAGCACTAAAATTTCCGAATATCCAATGAAGAAAAAAGATAGACCACCAAGACACTTTCGTCAAGCTTTACGAAGAATTTCCCAAAATCTCAGAAATCAATGAGAAGTTATGAAAAAAAAAAAAAACAAATCAATTTTAACGAGTACGACGATAAATTCTGTACCAGGGTTTGAAAGATAAAAATAAAAAAAATACCAATCTTTCTAGAGGTCATCGTACGTGAGTACAAAAATAAAAATTCAAATACGACGTTCGTGGACACGTATAGTTTTAAAAATAGAATAAAAATGAATGAATAACTCGGCAATAGATAAAAATAAAATGAAGTTTAATGAGGCAATATCGCACACGGAGAAACACGAATTGCGAAAGAGTGAACTCTCCGCGAGTGGTATAGAGAGGCACATACAGCACATCAGCGTTTAGCGATAAGCGAGCTGCGATAACGTTGAAAAATTTCCACGTGTAACCGCGCGATCAGAGAGCACAGAAACCAGAGAGAGAGGGAGAAAAAGAGAGAGAGAGAGACAGAGATATCTCGTGAGCAAAGCAGCAAGTGTTCTATATAAAAAACTTGAAAACAGTGACGAACACAATTATTCCGGATGAAGGTACAAAAAAATTGTTGTTTTTTTAAATAACATATCGTCTCAAAGTCACTTCGTTACAAAATGAAAAATCAGGCTCCGAATCATGCTCAAAAGATTTACCGTCATGACAAACGTCGAATTTGTTAAATTTAAATAGATTTTTTTCCAAACTTTCGATACAGCGATTTTGTGTGCACGATTTTTTAGTGCCGGTTAAGGTTTGAAGCGTTTGACACTACTGAAATGAGTCCTAAATTTTTACCATCATTTAAGGGGGGAAATAGGGTTAGACGGTTAAAAAAAATCGATTTTTTTTTAATTTCATAAATTGTTAGTAAAACTATTGAAAAATATGTTCCCAAAATTTTTAATGAAAATTCCGACTCGTTCTATTGTTATAAGCCATTAAGGGGGGAAATAGGGTTAGGACAGCGTTTTCTCAATGATTTTCATGAATTTTTTTATAGTATAAAAAGTGAATATAATTTATTGAAACTTTGAAAATATTTTATACATATATTTAAGTATATACTATAAAATTTTTGAAGAATTTCCTTGAAAAACACCGAAGAAAATTTATGACTGCCTTGACTCTGTTTTTCTTGGTACTATTTTTGCAAACGCGTTTTTCTGAAAACGACTTTTTGTTGAACTTGCGTACACGCTAGTTTGAAAAGTTTAAAACCAATCGTTTTGAAAATTGGCAGTTACTTTCTTCATAGTATTGCGCTCTATATGAACCTAAAATCGGAATATTATCATTATTTAAAATAATTTTTTTTTGCAAATAAAGTGGTAAAAAATGGCAAAAAATCATGCTTTTTTGTTTTGACCCCTGTAAAAAATTCAATTTTCTATTTTTTTGATAGCATTTCGGTTCATATAGAAGAGAGACATATAATAAAAGTAAATTCCAATCTCGTTTGATTTCAGATGAAAATTGCGGCTTCCAGAATGTACGCAAAATGCTGAGTCTGATTGTGACCTACAATATAGGGTCGTTAATATCTTCGGTGTTTTTCAAGGAAATTCTTCAAAAATTTTATAGTATATACTTAAATATATGTATAAAATATTCTCAAAGTTTAAATAAATTATATTCATTTTTTATACTATATAAAAATTCATGAAAATCATTGAGAAAACGCTGTCCTAACCCTATTTCCCCCCTTAACATCGTAAATTTACTGTGGTCAATGTTGACTCGTATTACAGCATGTGTTTTTTTATTCAAGAAAAACAAAGTGCTAACAATGGATTTGCAAAAATATTAATTGGTTATCGGAAATTTTCACTGATACAATATTCGTTGAGTTGTTTTTTTTTCTCTCAAAAAATACGGATTATTCTTTGAAAAAAAAGTTCTAAGAATAATTAGCCTTTTTGAAAATTGACACAAAATCATTGATACTTTTTTTTTCATTAAGAACGTGTACTATAAAAAAATTTTCCATAGAAATAAAAGTAAACCTGTAAAAAAAAATACTGATTAGTATAAAATTCCCAAATGCTTTCAATGTACAGAGAAAATACGGTTAAAAATATTTCTCTCGTGTGTGAAACGAAAAAAATATATAAAAAAATTGAGAATTTAGGTATTATAGAGGAAACACGTTGTTGGTATTGTAAAAATTCTTAAATATCGTTAAAATTCTTTCGCTCTGTCTTTATTTATAAAAGAAAGAAAAGAAAATTGCAATACTCATTAATGCACGTTATTAACGATCGCGGCAGTCTGTTATAAACCCATATGTGGAGACACATGTCACGTGTTTTTTTTTTTCATCCACCTGCGTTCGTCGCATGTAACGCGTATATCGTCAACAACGGCATTATAAGCACGAGAGGACAAAGGCAAACTCACGTTTCACAGTTCTGAGTTTGCATTAATTGCCTACTCGTTAATATCACCTCTTTTTACGTTTATCCTTGGTGTATATATTTTTTCTGTCATTTAATTGATTATATAAGCTTTCGTACATTGTTGCACGGGCAACGTTATTTTTTTGTTTTTTTTATCGTTAAAAATTCCAGTGACAAGCACGTGCCGAAGCGATACGAATCCAAGGTGACGAAATGAAAAACAAAATCAGTGGACAAAAGAGAAGAAAAAACAACTTTATAAAACGGAGTGAAATTTTTATTTTTCGCACCATCGGAGTAAAATTTTGCCAAAATTGTATTCTATTTTTGTTATCAACACTTAAACACTCGTTTTAGTTAATTTTTATTAAAAAAATAAATAAAAGTAATGAATTACGAGCTCATTGATCCTGACACAGTTTTTTCTCTTCTTAAACTTGCGTTTTCCATCGAAAAAAATAAATAAAAATTCATCCATTTGCTCTTCTAAGAATCGTGGCCATATCTGGCGTTTCCGGAAGTCGCGACGGACGTTCGATGAGTTGAAATTGGCACGAAATTAACAACAAAAAAAAGAAGAAAAACATAAGCAAATTTATGTGCAAACTAAGTTGATCAAAGCAATAATCAGAGTGGTAAAGCGCGATGGGGAGGGGGAATAGAGTTGATACCGGAAGTGGGCCGTCTAAGAAGATTTCCGGTATAGTGGCGATAAGCTCGCCGCGAAACGCGACTCATTTCCCGTGAGAAAGAGAGAGACACGCGAGAAGGCACGACTTGCACGACGACGAAGGAGGGCGCTCTTTCACACACAGACCGGAGAAAGGGAAAGTCGATGCGGAGAAAGTCACTACCGTGTCGCGGTGTAACCGGAGAAAGAAAAATAGAAAGAGAAATAAGGAAAAAGTATCTTTCGGTCTGTGTGTATATATCTTGTTTAACTTTTTTTTTCTTTTTTTCACTCTACGTGCACGATAATGCATAGAAGAGCGTTACACTCCTCTCGTGAGTGCATATACAGCTAAACAGAGTTTCTTCGATTCTCGATTACGTTGGCCGAACAAGTTACGTTGGCCGAAAGATGTCAAAAAAGAGAAAGAGAAGTTTTCAATCACACTAATTGCCATCGTATTTAAATGGTTATTCGAAAATCACTCTTTTGTTCATGGAATAATTATTATCAGCTGATGTTTAATATTTGCAAAAAATCAGCTAAACAGGGTTTCTTCGATTCTCGTTTCGACAAGTTACGTTGGCCGAAAGATGTCGAGAGGAGAACGAGAAGTTCTCAATCATACTAATTGTCATCGTATTTAAATGATTATACGAAAATCACTCTTTTGTTCACGGAATAATTATTATCAGCTAATGTTTAATGTTTGCAAAAAATCGGCTAAACAGGGGTTTCTTCGATTCTCGATTCGACAAGTTACGTTGGCCGAAAGATGTCGAGAGGAGAAAGAGAAGTTCTCAATTATACTAATTTCCATCGTATTTAAATGATTATTCGAAAATCACTCTTTTGCTCATGGAATAATTATTATCAGCTAATGTTTAATATTTGCAAAAAATCAGCTAAACAGGGGTTTCTTCGATTCACGATTCGACAAGTTACGTTGGCCGAAAGATGTCGGGAAGAGAACGAGAAGTTCTCAATCATACTAATTGCCATCGTATTTAAATAATTATACGAAAATCACTCTTTTGTTCACGGAATAATTATTATCAGCTGATGTTTAATGTTTGCAAATAATCAGCTAAACAGAGGTTTCTTTGATCCACGATTCGACAAGTCACGTTGGCCGAAAGATGTCGAGAAGAGAACGAGAAGTTCTCAATCATACCAATTGCCATCGTATTTAAATGATTATTCGAAAATCATTCTTTCGTTAACGGAATAATTATGATCAGCTGATGTTTAATATTTGCAAAAAATCAGCTAAACAGGGGTTTCTTCGATTCACAATTCGACAAGTTACGGTGGCCGAAAGATGTCGAGAGGAGAATGAGAAGTTCTCAATTATAGTAATTGCCATCGTATTTAAATGGTTATTCGAAAATCACTCTTTTGTTCACGGAATAATTATTATCAGCTGATGTTTAATATTTGCAAAAAATCAGCTAAACAGGGGTTTCTTCGATCCACGATTCGACAAGTTACGTTGGCCGAAAGATGTCGAGAGGAGAAAGAGAAGTTCTCAATTATACTAATTTCCATCGTATTTAAATGATTATTCGAAAATCACTCTTTTGCTCATGGAATAATTATTATCAGCTAATGTTTAATATTTGCAAAAAATCAGCTAAACAGGGGTTTCTTCGATTCACGATTCGACAAGTTACGGTGGCCGAAAGATGTCGAGAGGAGAATGAGAAGTTCTCAATTATAGTAATTGCCATCGTATTTAAATGGTTATTCGAAAATCACTCTTTTGTTCACGGAATAATTATTATCAGCTGATGTTTAATATTTGCAAAAAAACTCAGCTAAACAGGGGTTTCTTCGATCCACGATTCGACAAGTTACGTTGGCCGAAAGATGTCGAGAAGAGAACGAGAAGTTCTCAATCATACTAATTGCCATCGTATTTAAATGATTATTCGAAAATCATTCTTTCGTTAACGGAATAATTATGATCAGCTGATGTTTAATATTTGCAAAAAATCAGCTAAACAGGGGTTTCTTCGATTCACGATTCGACAAGTTACGGTGGCCGAAAGATGTCGAGAGGAGAATGAGAAGTTCTCAATTATAGTAATTTCCATCGTATTTAAATTATTATTCGAAAATCACTCTTTTGTTCACGGAATAATTATTATCAGCTAATGTTTAATATTTGCAAAAAATCAGCTAAACAGGGGTTTCTTCGATTCACGATTCGACAAGTTACGGTGGCCGAAAGATGTCAAGAGGAGAATGAGAAGTTCTCAATTATAGTAATTGCCATCGTATTTAAATGATTATACGAAAATAACTCTTTTGTTCAGGGAATAATTATTATCAGCTGATGTCTAATGTTTGCAGAAAACAGCTAAACAGGGCTTTCTTCGATCCACGATTCGACAAGTTACGTTGGCCGAAAGATGTCGAGAAGATAACGAGAAGTTTCCAATCATACTAATTGCCATCGTATTTAAATGATTATTCGAAAATCATTCTTTTGTTCACGGAATAATTATTATCAGCTGATGTTCAATATTCGCAAAAAATCAGCTAAACAGGGGTTTCTTCGATTCACGATTCGACAAGATACGTTGGCCGAAAGATGTCGAAAAAGAGAACGAGAAGTTTTCGATCATACTAATTGCCATCGTATTTAAATGATTATTCGAAAATCACTCTTTTGTTCACGGAATAATTATTATCAGCTGATGTTTGATATTTGCAAAAAATCAGCGAAACAGGGGTTTCTTCGATTCACGATTCGACAAGTTACGTTGGTCGAAAGATGTCGAGAAGAGAACGAGAAGTTCTCAATTATACTAATTGCCATCGTATTTAAATGATTATTCAAAAATCACTCTTTTGTTCATGGACTAATTATTATCAGCTGATGTTTAATATTTGCAAAAAATCGAATTTAATAATAATTTGTAAATATAAAAATTGATTATAAAAGATGAAATATTGAAAATTATTATTTTATGAAAAATTGTAATTTTTATTAATTTTTTTCTTCTCGTCATCAAACCTCCTACTGTCGATTAATTAACCTCGAATTTGTACTCTTTTGGTAATTTTGTTTTTGTTTCTTTTTTCTTTGCTTTTTCAAATTACAATTCATCCAACTTGCTGACTAATTTTCACACCTAATATCCGTCGAATGCCAAGTCAAGTACGGTGTCAATTTGTATCTCACGAACGAGAGTGATTCATTTGCAAAAGACAATGAGCCACTTAAAGAGGTTATGCACGAGAACGGTTAATATATCACAATTTCTTCAAATTACGAGTTTGTTTATTATTTTCGTTTTTTTTTAAATATCTCCACAATTCCACGAATGTACAGAGGAAAAATCATTGCGAGACCAAAGTTCAATCGTTTTTTTTTTATTGCAGATGCAAGAAAAAAATAAAAATAAAATACGTACGAGAGTGTAAATTTGCTGAAAGGCATAACCTTGTCTTGTTTTATGGACGTGAAAAATTATCACTAGCCGACACTTTGATCGTGAGATATGCAAAGATACGGTGTGTCAATATTAGAACATACTCGTCAATATCTATCTTCGTTTTTTCTCTCTGTTTGTGTGTGTGTGTGTGTGTGTGTGTGTGTAAAAGTTAAGTTGCCAAATTTCCGCAATGTCTCGTCCTTCGATTCAAACGACGAAATATCGCGAAGGACTCCAAAGTCATAATCTTCAAATTCTCGAAATGCCGTTCTATTATTTTTTCAATAATTTTATTTTTACATTTACCGGATGTACAGCGGTACGAAAATCTATTTATATTCCTTCGAGCATTAGAGAAAACAAGGTTAAGCACTTTGTGCTCTATACTTATTGATTATATATATATATATATATCCAGTCGATAAATTATCGGTTCAAGGGTGAGCCATAATTCATATACAACCCTCTCTCTCTCTCTCTCTCTCTCTCTCTCTCTCTCTTTCTCTCTCGAGAGTGTGAGAGAAAGAGTTCATCGATGCCGGAAATTTTCCATCGTTAAACTTTTCGATTACGTGATGCGTTTGCTTCTGTTTTTTTATTTTTTAAACGATAGCGATAAATTTTTATCGCCTAAGTTTGTTTTTTTTTCTCACAGATCAATTGGAAATTTTGGTTTCTATGCTTTATTCTTTGGCAATATGCGATATCATGATAAAAAAAACGGCTCTCTCGTATCGAGAGGAGGGAAACGAGTTACGTAATCGTGGGTAGCCTCTTTATTATTATTTATTCGGAATAACCGCGAAATGTGAAAGTCTCTCGCGAGCACACGAACGATAAAGGAGGCGCCATGCCCCCGAGCACGAAATGCCTCTATATAAATGTTTGTATGTATGTATGTATGACACCACAAACGAGAAAGACGAGACCGATGAAAGTGCAACTCGCTCGAACATTTTGCGAGCCTCTCGATTTTCACACACACGTATATTTATTCTCTTTTTTTTTTAATAACTAATTACGGTGGTTAAATGAAGAACTTAATTTTTCATTTTACGTTTCTCATCTGAGATACTTTCTGCTTTTAATAAACAAAAAAAAATAGCTGGAACGAAGGGCAAAATATGTGAAAAATCATTCGCTACTGCCTGGTCCATTTTTGAAATTTTGTGACGTTGTCATTTTGTTAGAATTTTCAAAATCCATCGACCTTGCTCGATGAATTTCATATTCTTTCGTGGAATTTTAATATTTTTTATACAATTATGAGCGGCCACGATGTTGCAAACATCAAATTTTCGAAAAAGGAACGAAAATTTAATGTAGTAGTCTGGTAACTTAAGCCGATTTTCATGTCTTTTTTGGAGGGCGTTTTTTTGTAGAAAAATAAAAATGAATCGTTTTGGATATTCAGGATGTTTTTATTTACATATTGAAGATACAAAACAAAATTTTGTTGAAAAAATTTAATAGTTTATTATTATTATTATTATTCATCGAAGTTGGCACCTCGAAAAAAAGCGGGTGGGTGGCCCCGGTGATTTTGGCTCTTGATATTATCTGAAATAAAAAATTCTTGATAATTCTTAATCTATAGACATGTCATTCTGGTCGGAACTACTGAAGTTAAATTTCATGGATAAATAACAAAGTGGCGGACTTTGGAAAAAAAAGTCCTTTTATTTTAGCAAAGAAGGGGTTGTAAAATAAAAAGAAATTTAACTTCAGTAATTCCGACCAGAATGACATGTCTATAGATTAAGAATTATCAAGAAATTTTTATTTTAGATCACATCAAGAGCCAAAATCACCGGGGCCACCCACGCGCTTTTTTTTCGAGGTGCCAACTTCGATCAATAATAATAATAATAATCAATATTACATTTTTTCAAAAATTTTTTTTTTTGTATATCTAATATGTAAATAAAGACATCCTAAATATCCAAAACGATTAATTTTTATTTTCCTACAAAAAAACACCCTTCAAAAAAGACATGAAAATTGGCTTAAGTTACCAGACTACTACCTTAAAAAATCGTCGAAGCAGTAACGAATATATTTTTTCATCCGCTTCCCCCTTCGACGTTAGCTATTCTCTCGTCACTTTTGATAAAAAATCTCGATGAGTAATACAATAAATAAAAAAAGAAAGCTTTTTTTTATCCACCCTAATATAAATTACGTACGGGCCGTGAAATGCACAGCAGGTGAATTATTAAAAAAAAACACGCGTGTACCCGTATTTCGCCTGGTACAAGGTAATTTTTTTCTTCTCTCTTTTTTTTTCTTCTTCAAGAACGATTATGGACTCGAATTTCGCGAGTTCACTGGTATTTCGTACAATTAATCACCGTCAATATTGAGTATAAAATTAAATGTGAACACGTGAAAAACACGAGAGCGATAAAAAAAAAAGAAATATCATCAAACCTACACACGATCGTATATTTTGGCAATGACGTATTTTTTTCTTCGAGACAATAAAAAAAGCCTTTTTTTTAAATATTTACCGGAGCATATTCTTTATAATTACCGGAGTATCTTTCCTGGTACAAAATATTAATTCGTAATTATTTTATGAAAAAAAAAAATTGAAATCATTTTGCGGGGATAGCGAAAAAAAAAATCAAAATCGTTCTCTGAAACTTGGCATCGTTAAGGAACGGTACGAGGCTCCGCGATATACCATAATATGTTTTACATATATGAAAATTCCACAGGACTGTCGTAAATGAAATAATTATTCAAAAGACGAGAATCGAGTAAGTCGAGATATAGAATTTTTTTTTTCGTGTTTGCAAGAACAAAGGGAAAGAAGAGAAAAATGCCGAGTACGTGCTTTTCGAAAAAAATGCAATGTCGAAGAGTTTCATTTGCGTCATGGCTCTGACAATCTTTGACGTGCTGATAAGACGAATGAGACGAAAGGAGCAAACAGGGCGAGAAAAAGAAAGAGAGAGAAAAAATAGAGGGTAAAACTTTGCGATGAGAGTACTCGTCCATAGGAAACGAGCGATATAAAGGAAACAACTTCTTTTTGTTTTCTTTTTCTTTTTTTTGTTCTTCCATACAGCAACCGCGGGCAGCTCGAGTTACTGAGGCCGGTTTATCGTACGCACTTTTATTTCTACGTATGTACGTATACGTTAACCTGTATATGACAGATCTCGACTCTCGTTACCTTGGCCTTAAAGATTCTTGGAAAGAACACGCACGAACCTCAAGTACTTTGTGCGATTCAAAGATCGATTTTTAACAAAGTACGCTTTTTGCCTCGTGCTCGTTGATAAATCGAAGGAAACGGAAAAAATTTATTTATGAATAAATTCCCCGTGAAGTACCGCGCGTTATAGTAAAAGAAATGGCTTTTCCATTGAACGACGAATCTTCGAAAATTTTATGCAAATTGAATGAAATTTATTCAGTTAATTTTCAACTCTTTAAATCCTTTTTTTTGTTACCGATTTTTCAAAATTTCGTCCAGCTATATTGAATAAAATTTGTTTAGTAGATGATTGAAATTTTCACCTGTCCACAAAGAACTCAATTCGAAAATTAAGTGAACTTTATTCAGTTAAATTTCAACTCCTTAAATCCGTTTTTTTTCTTGTTATCGATTTTTCAAAAATATCGTCCAGCTATATTGAATAAAATTTGTTTAGTAGATTATTGAATTTTCATCGGTCCACAAAGAACTCAATTCGAAAATTGAGTGAACTTTATTCAGTTAAATTTCAACTCTTTAAATCCGTTTTTTTTTGTTATCGATTTTTCAAAAATTTCGTCCAGCTATATTGAATAAAATTTGTTTAGTAGATGATTGAAATTTTCATCTGTCCACGAAGAACTCAATTCGAAAATTGAGTGAACTTTATTCAGTTAAATTTCAACTCCTTAAATCCGGTTTTTTGTTATCAATTTTTCAAAAATTTCGTCCAGCTATATCGCATACAATTGGTTTAGTAGATTATTGAAATTTTCATCTGTCCACAAAGAACTCAATTCGAAAATTGAGAGAACTTTATTGAGTTAAATTTCCACTCCTTAAATCCGTTTTTTTTGTTACCGATTTTTCAAAAATTTCGTCCAGCTATATCGCATAAAATTTGTTTAGTAGATTATTGAAATTTTCATCTGTCCACAAAGAACTCAATTCGAAAATTGAGTGAACTTTATTCAGTTAAATTTCAACTCCTTAAATCCTTTTTTTTTTGTTACCGATTTTTCAAAAAATTCTTCTACCGATATCGAATAAAATTTGTTCAGTAGATTATAAATCTTGTTTGAATTAAAATAAATTCCCCGTGAAATACCGCGCGTTATAGTAAAAGAAGTAGCTTTTCCATTGAACGACGAATTTTCGAAAATTTTATGCAAATTGAATGAAATTTATTCAGTTAAATTTCAACTCCTTAAATCCGTTATTTTTTGTTACCGATTTTTCAAAATTTTCGTCCAGCTATATTGAATAAAATTTGGTTAGTAGATTATTGAAATTTTTCATCTGTCCACAAAGAACTCAATTCATATATTTTATCGATTTAAAAATACTATTAATAAAATCTCCTTTTTCTCGATAATTTTTGTGATTCCTTTTTGCGTATTTTACGAAAATATTGTAGACTTAAAAAGCGGTTTTTTTTTTTTTGCTAGCTTGCAAAGCTAGCACTTATTGCGCTTCGCGCAATAAGCGCGAATATTCATGGATATATATATATACAGGGTGTCCCAAAACTAACAAGTCAGAGTGACAGGGGGGTTAAATTGGCTCCGGACTTATCAGAATAAAGAAATATGACCTCAGTAAAAGTCTCATGGTTTTCAAGAAAAATCGTCTTTTTTGATTTCTCGGGGGAGAACCGCTACCATTGCTAAGAATTTATTCATATTGTGTTCCTAAAATATGTTCCGTTTGTTTACTGGGGTTGGAGGTAGACAATTTGAACAGAATTTCGAAAAATGAAATAAATCATTAAATATTATTTTTTGCTTCTTTATACTCCCACAAAGGAACTATTTTTTTTTATTCCTTATAACCAATTTGCTCACCGCCTTAGGTGCCTACTTTATCGGCTTTATTGCCTTCTCTTCAAACCCAAAATAATTCATAGAATGGTAAAGGAATAACAAGTACTAAGTAGCTATTTTTCAAGAAATCAAAACAGACGATTTTTCACGAAAACCATTAGACTTTTACTGAGATTATATTTGTTCATTCCGATAGATCCAGAGCCAATCTAATCTCCGTGTCACTCTGACGTCCTAGTTTTGGGACACCCTGTATACATATATTACAGAGTATAAAAAGAGGCAATAACTATTATAATTTACAATAGTCCCCGGGGGCGACGTGAGCCGCAGATGTTTTAATTAAACAGATCGAGAAGATAACGACAATTCCTCCAGGCATTCTCTCTTATCAATCGCTATCTAATCTACCATCAACCTACACACATAACGATTCGATCATTTCTACGTGCACGACAAATATAACAAGGAATAGATCATTTTCTCACTTTCGATCATCGCTCACGATTGAAAATTAAAATATTCGTCGAGAAAAAAAAATTGTGTTCGTTTCAACAACAAATGTTACTTTTATAAACTACATTTTTTTTTCTGTTCGTATATTTACTTGAAAAAATGCCTAGACTCGAAAAAAGAAATAAGCGATCTTTTGTGCAAAAAAAAACTCAATTTTGATGAATTATTTCGTATTAACGAATTTTACTCCGTTAGAATTTCTTATTTTTTTGAAAGTCAAATTTTCACCGACAAGAATAAATTAAATCTTTAGCACCGAATGAACCAAACACGAATAAAAAAACAATAATTACTTTTTTCAATTTTTCCTTACGATATTGTTTTTTTGTTTTCGTATATTTATTTAAAATAATGAAAATTTTTCTACTTTTGAGAAATGAAGTGTGCAATTTTTTTTTGTAAGAAAAAAATATGTGGCAAATTATTCGAGTAGTCGTTGTATTATAAAAGAAAAGAAATATAAGCGAGCGTAACTAAGAAGTTCGGAAAATAACAAACATTGAAAAAAGTAAAGCAAGAAAAGAAGAGTGAGTCGAAAACTACACCTCGAAGAGAAAGCACGTATTTTGTATTTGTAATAAAATAATATATTCGATCATTCATAAACCATTGACTTGTTTGCTTAATGCGAGACATCTTGACAACCGTGTCGCTGGAGAGTGCGACAAAAATAACTGAATTTTGATAAATTATTACGAGTCAACGAATTTCCTTCTAATCCGTTAGAATTTCCGATTTTTTTTTAAATTCAATTTCCACCGACGAGAAAAGAAATTAAATTTCCACGTGTGCACAACGATCTTTTGTGGTGAAGAGAGTTTTTTTTTTCTCGTCTTTCAACAAGAACCAGAAGGCTCTTGAGACGTACAAAAAAAAAAGGGAAGGTCTCAAAGAAAAGGAAGAAATCCAGTGAGAAGAACGGGGAACGCGTCCACACGAAGGAAGCGTGCAAAAATCATTAACCTTTTCCTGTTTCTCGTCAAAGCGTACCACACATTTTCAGTCTCAAACCCTCGGTTTTCCCCCCTTCGCGCTAAATACGCTCCTTCGCGTCTGTAAAACATGTGCGATATTTCAATTCTATTGCACTATATATACATATTGAAAAGAGCGAAAGGCCCCCCCAAGTGTGCAACAGATGTATATTTTATGAAATACCATATTTTATGAAATACAGTGCACACTCGTGGCACTTGACGAATATCTCCAATATAAATTTGACAAACGGACAAAAGTTTTACAAAGTTTACTGACCCCTCAAGCCTCGTTCCAATTTTCGGCACAAAAAACATCTTCAAAATGAAATTAAAAAAAAAACGGAAAATCGGATTTGTATCGATCGGGGTGTAAAATAAAATGTTTTCGACCTAAACGTCTCATTCGTTCTTAGAACAAAAAAAATGCCATTATCCAGGAGTAAATAAGTTTATCAAATTTTTTTCCAATCTCCAAACTCCGAATTGACGGAAAAAAACAAACAACAACAAAAAATCAATATTTCGTGACAAGCCCTATTCGCACATTTACAAATATGATCGAATGAAAACTGATTAATTCGATTAAAATCGAATTTTCACTTGATCCAAAACGAATTGTGTATTGAAAAAAAAAAAAAATAGTGTTTCAAACAAAATAAGATTGCTATGACTTTCGCTCGCTGGCAGAACGGGGAGACTCTAAAAACAAACAAACAAAAAAATCAACACAACTCATAACGAAGGGAGCAAAAGCGGAGCGAGTCTTTCTTGGTCGACCTCTCACGGATTTGCGTATATAGCCATTGGTGTGTATACCGAGGCGGTTCTCTCGCCGTCGCGCATGTTACGAGAGAGTGCACATGCGGAGAGGAACGCGCGACCATGCTGCTCTCCGGCTGAGATGAAAGGGGAGAAGCTGCGACGAGGAGAGACCAAGCGCTACGGAGAGAGAATCGAGAGACTGCGCTCTTTTACAAGGCATCGGCATCAGAAATGCTCGAAGGAGAAAGAGCGAGAGAGTGAGAAAAAGAGAAAGCGAGAAAAATAAAGAGAGAGAGAGAGAGAGAGAGAGAGAGAGAGAGAGAGAGATAGAGAACGAAAGGTGTGGGCTCGCCCATATCGCGAAGAGCCCATATATATGTATATTATGTTTTATAGGATGCTGAAGAGATGCTGTGTACGTGTGTGAATGTTTCTGAGGGGTTAAGCGCGGGGGGAAAATGCCCCAGCAAGAGAACGAGAGAAAAAAAAACGCAATGGCGACCGTATAATGTCACACGCCGAGAGACCTGACGTCATCAATCCTTCGATAAATCGTATTTTATTATTATTATTATTATTATTATTATTATTATTATTATTACTATTATTATTATTATTATTAATGTTTAACTAGTAACGCTACGAGCACTAGACATTTTCGATATTTTTCAACAATTTTAATTTTTATTTACTTTTCATTTTGTAATTTTTCCATTCTTTCATTTTCATACGAAACGAAAAACTTTTTGATTTCTCTCGCTCTATCATATATTGCCACGAGGCATTTTTAATTATCGACCAAACTCATCGAGCAGACAAAATACTGTCAAGGAATTAAAAATATAAATTAATTCAATACAGAAATATGCGCGTTTAGCTACAAACAGTTTATTTTCATTAATATTTTATCGGAAATATTTTTGCTCAAAAACTGCAAACGTTTTACGGAAGAAGGTATTTTTTTTTTTTTTTGGCAATTTTTATTAATTATTTATAGATTACCAGTATGAGTAAAAACTCATGCTAGCAGTCCGGAGAATAAATCGTAATAACAATAATAAAGATGATAATAATAATTAAAAATACATAAACGAGTCAGCGAAATGACCGAAACATGAGAGAAGAAAGAGGGAAAGAGAGAGAGAGAGAGAAGCTCTCGGGAGTCTGGAACCAAACACTCGGAGGAATACGATAAGAGATAAGTTATCCTACGGGGGCACTTGATTATCGCTTCCGGTGGGCAACTGCGAGTAAAACTCTCCGGCGTACATTACAATCTGAGTAGAGTCCTATACGAAGCGCACGTTACGAGGGAAGGGGGCTTTTGGAGAGGGCATATCGCAAAGGCGATAACGATAAGTCCTGGGAAACGTTCTTGAAACCATATTTTATGTATATATGTATATATGGGGCATTCCAGGTGAAATTGACTTGGCTATGACGTCATCATTTCAAGGGACTTTTTCGAGGAGGAAAAAAATCGAAAAAAAAATAGTAGCAAGTGCTCGACCACTCTGGGTTATGGTTTACAAATTTTGATATTAGACTGAGAGATTTTACAAATTTATTCAAGTTTTTACAAATTTTTCAAAATATCGCTAATCCTGTGTTTTATGCAAAATACTTTTGTAAAATCAGTACTAAATAATGGTTTACGAAAATTTTTTTTTTATATACTTTGCATACTTTTTGAAGTTGTAACAACAACAGAAAAAATTGTTTAATTCGAGACGGTCAGAGACTGGCTGATTTGACATGGAATTACTCATATATACCCGATATATGTTTCGGTATACGATCTGAAAATATTTTATATTATATGGTAAAAAAAACGAAAACTCGTCAGACATAAAGCGTCGAGACATTGGCGTATATTACATTGTACATTGTGTATCGCGTCGCCGAGCTGATAAGAATTTTAATGAGTGCACAACGTCGGTGCGTCGAACTTGCTCACTCCGGACGATTGATAAACATCGTGCACTTATGAGTTTATAACGTAGGCAGTACGGTGACGAACAATAGATTTTTTAATCGATTTTTTCCTTTCTTTTTTTTTTTTGTAATTTAAATAGCGTGCGAAAATGTTTGATTATATTGTTAATGTAAAACGTAATACGTAATTGTCAGCTTATTCAGGGAAAAATGGTCGAAAAGAATTTATAATCGAAACAACAATAATTTTGTTATATTAGAAAATTTTTATCCGCGACGATCCACTCGTGTTCTAAAGTTAAATTTGCAAAAACATACCATTCAGGACGATAATTCATTAAAAAAAAAAGTGAGAGAATTTAAATTTCATTAAATATTATTATTGAAATATGCGTTTGTTCGACACAAAAAATTGGACGTTGTGTTATTTTTTTAAATGAAACTTTAAAGCAAAATTCAAAATATTCCTCTCGGTGGAACAATTCATATTGATTTAAAATGTAATGAAAATTTTATTGATTACGGTGTATTAGTATTTATCTTATATCGATAACAATTATATTAATTATTAATCTTCTTCAACTTGAAGAGCTCCCGGAGATCGGCTATAGCAGTTTTAAAAATTATTATTTTTGCAAAGAAAAAAATATAAAAATAAAGTTAAAAGTTATCACAATATGTGTATAAATTTTTACGTTAATAAATTAAAATGTCTTTCCGGGAAAAATTGTTGAAAAATCGCTGTTTTTTTGGTCTCCTGACGGCGTATGACCCGTTAAAACTTTGTTAATCAATTTTTTTTTTTAATTCACGATTAACATAAGTATAATCCAGTTCAGTTCGCTATTTTTTCAAACGCGTTTTTCTGAAAACTACTTTTTTTTAACTTGCGTACACGCTAGTTTGAAAAGTTTTCAACCAATCGTTTTGAAAAGTGGCAGTTACTTTCTTCATAGTATTGCGCTCTATACGAACCTAAAATCGGAATATTATCATTATTTGAAATAATTTTTTTTTTGGAAATAAAGTTGTAAAAAATGGCAAAAAATTATGCTTTTTTGTTTTGACCCCTGTAAAAAATTCAATTCTATATTTTTTCGATAGCATTTAGGTTCATATAGAAGAGAGACATATAATAAAAGTAAATTCCAACCTCGTTTGATTTCTGATGAAAACTGCGGCTTCCAGAATGTACGCAAAATGCTGAGTCTGATTGTGATCTGCAATATAGGGTCGCTAATATCTGCGGTGTTTTTCAAGGAAATTCTTCAAAAATTTTATAGTATATACTTAAATATATGTATAAAATATTCTCAAAGTTTCAATAAATTATATTCATTTTTTATACTATAAAAAAATTCATGAAAATCATTGAGAAAACGCTGTCCTATCCCTATTTCCCCCGTTAAGGAGTTATACGCAGTCTGGAGACCGAAAAAAGGCGATTTTTCAAGAATTTTTCCTGGAAAGACATTTTAATTTATTAACGTAAAAATTTATATACGTATTGTGTGGGCTTTTAACTTTATTTTCATATTTTTTATTTGTCAAAATAATGATTTTTAAAGCTGTTATAGCCGATCTCCGGGAGTTCCTCTGAAAAAAGGTGTCTGACGGTGAGCACGATATCTCCGGTTTGGATTATCCAAAATGAAAAAACCAAAAAGATTCTATTAGTGGATAGATAAATCTAGGTATTGGCCGAATGAATAGTCGAAATTTTGATTTTTGACAAAATGGCGTCTCCAAAAAGAAAAAGGTCCAATTTTCGACCAAAATTTTTTCGTTGAATTGTTTAAAAAAAATAGAAATAATCATCGGAAATCTTATTCCTTCGGTCAATGACTGAAGAATATATCTGAGAAGGTTGTGTTAAAATTGCAGACCGATCGGTTGAGCCGTTTTTGAGAAATCGTGCTCACCGACTTTGAAAACACCGTTTTGAGAAAAACGAGTTCAAAGTTCAGGCCGCCTACTTTGTAACGCACCGAGGGTCCTTACAAATATGCATGTATCTCCGAGAATATTTGCCGGATCGATTTGAAATTTTCAGAGAATATACTCAAATATATGTACATTCCGAAAATGCAATTAAAAAAAATTGATTTTTTTAAATCTCCAACTGCGTATGACCCCTCAAAACGAGAGAGCGAGAGAGAGGAAGAGTACGATTGAGATTAAATATCGTTCGGGACTTTCACGACGATTATATTCATAGACGAAATGCAAGACATCTTCGATTACGAACTGTCGCGCAAAAGGTGCCATATAAAGCCTGTACTTGTAATCAAACTCATGAATTGTCAAGACAAGAGGGAAAGTCGATTTTTTTTCTATCGACTATTTTTTGTTTTCTTCGCTTCCAATGAAAATTTCTCCGGGAGATCGACGATGAAACTGCGAAGAGTCTCGCTAAGGTAAGATGGAAATAATTATTGAAGGTGATCACCTCGTGAAACTGGGAAGTGACATTTGGCGCGATAGCGAAAGCCGGAAGTCTCGCGGAGGTCGACAATCCGAGAGAGTAAACTTCGCTCCTAGTGTTAACCCAGGAAGCAAAACTCTCTCGGGTGCGTGATCTCGAGAGCTCTCTTTGTACGTGATATTTTTTTTATGTACATAAATACATACAAAAAAGGACATTTAAAAGATTGAAGGATCGACAGATGTCGCTGTCGTGGCTCGAGGACCTTCCGAGGTCACGTATAACGTAAAAGGTAAATCAACTTTTTTTTTTTTACAATGACCATCAATGGTTAAATCACCATCAGTGAAAAATAACGACATTCAAGTTGGAAATTAATTTTTTTAAATCTAATTTTATTTTTTTTATTTTAATTTTTTTATTTTAATTTTTTTTTAATTTAATTTTAAGATTAACATTTTCGTGGAATTCTTACTAATAATTTCGCAATAAAAACAGTCGAGTAAGCTAAAAACGTTCTTACACATCCGTAATTTATGGAATGACCGAAAATCATAATTAAAGCGATTAATTAAGTTGGAAAAATTGCTGAGACAAAAACTAGCGAATTTTGTTTTGATATTGCAATTTTTCAATGTCCTGATTATTTTTATATTACCGCATGATATAGCTGTGACGTGTAAAATAAAATAGCAAGAATTATGTAAAGGAATGTAAAAAAAAAAAGAATTATTCTCGAACCTACTTAAATTTCCACTGATGACAAGGAATTAACCTTTCAAAAAAAAAGCTCTCCATTAATTACCACAAATTAGCCCCTTGTTGCCAAAATTTTTCACGACTTGACAAACCGGAAATTGATTTTTTTCTAGTACTAAATCCCGAAAATCAAACGACTAGTTTACTATTAATAATTCACCATTCGGACGAATTCATATTTAAACGAAATACAAAAAAAAGTTTGAGAAATGTCTGTGATTTAAGATTGGTGGAGCAAAGATTTTTCGTGTCGACTCGTCAGTCACGTTCGTTTAATTTAGTTCTGGTGTTTTTTTTTTTTTTTTTTTTTCGTCAACGTTGAACGATCGATTTGAAGATTATTACTCCACGAGTGACAGTGGGTTAATTCGTTGAGGGTAGAAAAAAATCTCTCACGAGGGAGGGGTTATATATACAGTGGAGGCCACGTGGCCACAACGTACGTCCAATTAGGAGTGTCACGGTATTTTTCAGTTGGCTATACGGGCACATGGGGGTTTAGTATGTTTCGTATAATAGTGAAAATTTCTCCGTGCCCTTTTTTTTTCTTCTTCGTCACACGCTCAACGCCCACGCTCTCGACCCCATAGGGGTTGATTTTTTCGAACCCCATTGGTTCTCATGACGCTAAATATATAACGGACTAGTGGGAACAAAAGTCACGGAGAAACATCGTAAACATAGCATTCGTGTGACGACTAAATGTGTTTTGTTGACCGATGCTGGTTTTCGTGTTTCCATTTACCAAAATCATTCGTTACTTAAAAAAAAAAAAAAAATTATTCAATGTTTAAAAATAATTCACTGATCATCAATTACTTTGTAAAATTGATCGTTTTCATTATCTTTAATTCTCTTCTTACTCCACAATGGAAATCATTATTATTTTTCTCTCTTGTTGGACGACAAATAAAAATCTCAAAAAAAAAAAATGAATCCAACGAACAAGAATTAACGATCTTTCTCCGCCACTCGTTAAATCAATTTTTCTAATTTTTTTTTCATCATTAAACTAATATCTTACTGGAAGGAATTCCTCGAACAAAAAAGTATCCTTGTAAAAAATTGATATTTATCCAAATGGCTACGAAAATTAATTTTCTAAATGAAATTACTGAGTTTCTCTATGAGCATTAAGATTAAAAAAAAAACACAAAAAAAAAACTTTTCCAACAAGTCAAGAACCTCAAATTTCAGGAACATTGATCCCTCGCCATTTAGCAATTTTTCGCAATCTTACGATGTATCTTTTCTATTTTTTTATTATTTTTTTTTTATACGGGGTTAATCGTATGCGCATTGTTTTTACATTAGAATCGTGGATCGTTGATAATGTAAATTAAACTCACGTGTTTGTCGCTCGCGTGATCGTCGTACGAGGAATGTAAATGAATTGAATTGAGATTTATAAATGTTACGAATAATGAATTTCTACATTTTTGTATCGTGGCGAGTTGGGCTCGCGGGGGTTTTTGTACTGGCAATAACTGGCATGAATCGGAAACAATAATAACAAGCATCGACAATGACTATTTAGGAAGGAGAACTGTGCGGTCTGTGAACACACAGGCAAAGAGAGAGAGAGAGAGAGGGGAAAAGAGAGAGAAAGAAAAAGACAGAGAGCTCAAAGCGCATGAATAGAAGCCTAGTCTTCATTCATGCGAGCGTTCGACAGTGAACGGAAGGGTGGGGGCTGGGGGCTGTGGGGCGAGGGTGGGGGGGGGGGGGGGGAGAGGATTGGTGTCGGTGGCCGCCACAAGTCGTCGCAAGTCTCTCCCAGCCGCCCCTCAAAGAGTACTTTGCTCGTACGAACGTGAACGTTCAACAGTAATTTTCCTCGCTCGCTTTATATCCCATGTACTCTCCTCCTTCTTGGCCCAATCGAATCAACGAGAAATGGAAGTTAACTAACGTTTATGCATGAGCCATTCCGCGTTAAACGGACCCGGCTCTTGCAACCCTCTGCAATTTTTTTCCTACACACTTTTTCCCCAAACTCTGTTCAATAATAATAATAATTATTTTTCCCAACATCCTACAAAGGGTTAACCGTAATTTGAGAGTGTGAAAAAAAATTCTGCAAAAATCTCAGAAATGTTTTGTTATTTTTCTTTGAGGAACTAAAAAAATATTTCAAAAATAGAAATTCTCTTGCTTTTCTCCTTTCGCCTCTTATTCGCCTTCTTGGCGCGATCGAATCCACGAGAAATGGAGATTAATTAAAATCCATATATGGGCGATTCCGTGTTAAATCGACCGGGCTGTTACACCCCCTGGGAATTGGATAAACAATTTTTCACGTTCATCGTTTTACAATCCCAAATGATATGCAATTCTTTTTTTTTCTACACACTCTTTTCCCCAAAATCTGTTTAATAATAGCTTTTTTTCAAAGCATTTTACAAAGGGTTAACCGTAATTTGAGAGTATGAAAAAAAAATTCTGCAAAAATCTCGAAAATGTTTCGTTATTTTTCTTTGAGGAACTAAAAAAATATTTCAAAAATAGAAATTCCCCTGCAATTCTCCTTCCGCTCTTACTCGCCTTCTTGGCCGATCGAATCCACGAAAAACGGAGATTAATTAAAATTCATATATGGGCCGTTCCGTGTTAAATCGACCTTCCGTTAGACCCTCTGGGAATTTGGGTCGGCAATTTTTCATATTCTTCTTAAAACCCCAAAGATGATAGGCAATGATTTTTCGCGATTTTTTTCCCTTAACCGCTGTTCAATATTAATTTTAGAAAGAAAAAAAAACCTATTCTACAGATGGTTAGTCATGATTTAAAAATCTGCAAAAAAATCTTAAAAATGTTCACGAAGGCGTTTTTTTTTTTTTTTTTTTTTTTTTTCAAAAGAAAAAATAAATATTTGAAAAATCGTAATTCCTTTGCGATTCTTTTTTTTACGTGACGAGAATATTGCAAATAAAGAAGGTTTTTCCCCGTATAATTTTGTGACCCAGGCCGTGGTAGAATTTTTTATTTTTTTTTATTGAAATAAACTCACGGTTCTCGACGATGAAAATTCGTGTCTCGTGGTTTTTTTCTTGGGATGACTGACGTCGGATGTCAATGTGTAAATTCCGGTACTTGGTGGCTGTGACTTTATTTTTTAACAAATATGGAAGCTGCACGCGAGTAGATAGCGTCGAAGAAGGAGAGGAACGAAGGAAGAAGCGATAGAGTTAGTGGGAGTGATGATAATAATAAAAAAAAAGGATAATAGATAGAACAACGTATATATGCCTTTCTCCTCCTGCACACGTTTAAGCCTCTCGTCGTTCCACCTTTACCTCCTCCATTGCTTTTACACGCTCTCGAGACTCTCCACGGCTCGGGCAAACTCCCCTTCTGGCGATCAGGGGTCACGAAGCCTCCGCTTATAATAGAAATATTACTATTATTCCCTCTTTGCTCTCTCTCTCACCATTGCCCATACTGTACTACAAGTCTCTCCCAGAGAAAGAGAGAAACGGTATGTATCGCGATTAAACTACAACTCCCTCTCGAGACAATAAAACTCGTTATTCCCAAGTTAAAACAGCACTAAAAGAGAGATGAAAAAAAAATAAAATAAAAACAAGAAGTAAGATAGAGTTTCACTTTCAAGACATTCTCTCTCGTGACGACAATATTAATTGTTTTGAAAAAATGGCGTTGGAAAGATAGTCAACGAAATTATTATACTTTGTTGGATAATGATACAAATTAACTCTGTTGAAGGCGGCCGGGGGGGGGGGCAAAAATGGAAGCTAGTAAAGGAGCAAATCAAATTGCTGTAGGCAATCTTTTCAATTCTCGAGATGTCGGTCCTTTTTTAAAATTGTTCCTTCAGTCATTTTGTTCTTGTACGTATGATATGCGGAAAAAAAATGCAACGATCGTCTTTAATAAAGACTTTGAAATTCTTAGTTAATTTTTTTCATGCATTTTGTTACATAAATAAATTGGCGCACTTAAAATTGCTTCATTGTGATTTCAACTAAAATTGTTTTTTTTAATGTTTTTTAAATAATAAGCAAAAGAACGAAAATTATTTGTTTTTTAGTTTTTTTTTTTTGAAATAACGTAAAGAGAAGTAAAATTAATTTCATTTCGTCTTCCACCACGCATCGAGACGTTATTCGAGACCTAAAACTTTTCGCCAAAGTACCGAATCACGAGTTTTTCACGAAAACTCCAAAGATCTTAAGGGGGGAAATAGGGTTAGACGGTTCAAAAAATCGATTTTTTTCAATTTCATAAATTGTTAGTAAAACTATTGAAAAATATGTTCCCAAAATTTTAAATGAAAATTCCGACTCGTTCTATTGTTATAAACCATTAAAGTGAGTAGCTCTCCTTCAGGCTCCGAGCGGTACTATTTTTTCAAACGCGTTTTTCTGATAACGACTTTTTTTTAACTTGCGTACACGCTAGTTTGAAAAGTTTTCAACCAATCGTTTTGAAAATTGGCAGTTACTTTCTTCATAGTATTGCGCTCTAGAACCTAAAATCGGAATATTATCATTATTTAAAATAATTTTTATTTTGCAAATGAAGTTGTAAAAAATGGCAAAAAATCATGCTTTTTTGTTTTGAACCCTGTAAAAAATTCAATTTTCTATTTTTTTGATAGCATTTAGGTTCATATAGAAGAGAGACATTTAATAAAAGTAATCTCCAACCTCGTTTGATTTCAGATGAAAATTGCGGCTTGCAGAATGTACGCAAAATGCCGAGTCTGATTGTAACCTGCAATATGGGGTCGCTAATATCTTCGGTGTTTTTCAAGGAAATTCTTCAAAAATTTTATACTATATACTTAAATATATGTATAAAATATTCTCAAAGTTTCAATAAATTATATTCATTTTTTATACTATAAAAAAATGTTTGCACAATGCAGAAATAAAACAGCAAATTTATTTAATTTTTACATTTTTACTTAAGGGGGGAAATAGGGTTACTATTTCCCCCCTTAAGTAATAATGTAAAAATTAAATAAATTTGCCGCAATGCAGAAATAAAACAGCAAATTTATTTCTGCATTGTGCAAAAATGCTTGTTAGCCCGAGGTTATAAATCAAGATATTCTTGGGGTAAAAAAAAAAAAGAAGAAGAAGAAGCTCTTACCAAAGATCACGTGATCTCCATCGAGCGCTTTTTTTCCGTTTATTCCAAAAAATTCGCAAACCCGAATTTATTCTCGCTCTCTCGCATATCACCAAGCAACTCTCTCTCTCTGCTCGTATCGCTCGTGCAACGTTGCCAAGTTTAAAGGCGCGCGCTATGTTTTGTGTATAAAGAGCCCCCCCACCCTTCCAACCCAACACGAGAAAATGACGACGAATACCGACTGCTATGCTGCCGATTCTTCGTTCGAAGTCGGTTTGATGCCGAGGTTTTGTAGTGGGGTTCGAAAAACGGATATGCCGTTGTGCGGGAGAAACAGAGAGGCTGAGAGGGTAAAGCGTGAATTCTGATTGGTCGACAACGTTGGCGCCTCCTTTCTCGAACCGAAAACACACAGTGGAACGCAGCCCACACGAACAGAAACACGCACACAGGGGAACAGAGAGAGAGAGAGAGAGAGAGACACACACAACACAGAGAGAAATAGCTGTTTTGGCCTCTCACGCCGGTTCTCTCGAGAACGACAATCGTCAGTCACCTCTCGGGCACCTTTCTAGTAACATCATCATCGTGACGAGCTTATCGGATAGTCGGAGCTTGCGAGACTTTGAAAAAAAAAAGAAAAAATAAACACCGAAGAACATTAAAGAACAGAAAAAAACGACAAGCTTGGACTAAACGTGAGACGCGCGATAGATCGTGATACGATAGACCGAGAGACACTGTACAGAGAAGTAAAAACGAAAGAAATAATAATAATAAAAAACAAAAACAATCGAAAGATCAAAAAAACCCAAAAAAGTGCCAAGTTTCGAAATTGTGCCTCCTCCTCCGTTACGATCCGAAACGAAGAACTTTCGAGCATACGTTTTTTCTCTTGTTTTTTGCGCCACGTTTTACATTGAAAGCAGTGGAAAAAGAAGACGAAAAAAAACGCTGTTCTTTTGTCTCGTGATCGGTGAGATTTGAAATAATATTTTGAAAAAATATTCTCCACTTCCATCTCTCGACGATCGATTTTTATAACGATCGTTTTTTTTCTTCTTTTTTCGTCCACGTGTGAGACGAGAGAAATTGCGAAGAAATTGTTTTGAGGATTTCACTCAAATGTAAATCGACCAGGAGACATCAACGATCATCGATTGAGATCTCGCAGAGGCGAAAGAGAGAAAGAGAGAGATTTATTGAGCGGGGAGAGTTATCGAAACATTCGTCGAAAGTGGCAGTTTTTGTGTGTTCATCGTGTTAACGAGACAAACGCGCTAACGATAATCTCCGTTTATTATCATTGTTATTGTTATTATAAACGTTACGATTCGACGCGGGTCAATTGGCAAATTTAGTCGTCGTTTGATCGCCTCGAAGAGCCCATCGAGTTTTTGTAAGCCAGCACTGTGTTGCTTTGCGCGACGAGGGGAGAAAACGAAATTAAATAAATAGTGACTTTAGAGACTGTGCGACGTATTCCGAAAAATTGTAAAACGTGCACGGGAGGGAAAAAGAAGTGAAAAATTGCTGAGAGGAGAAAAAAAAATATATAGTGCTTCTCGTTCGTTGGTTGAAAAATAAAATAAAATAATCAGAGGGCAAAAACGAGTTTTGAGGAAGAAAAATTTGATCGAGTGTAATTTGTGAGGAAATTTTTGTAAAAAAAAAAACGAAGCAATCATGTCTACCGCCGTCATGAGCAGTCCCACGTTCGAGTGCAATGAGCATCTCTTCAAGGTAAGAACGAGAACTTTGAATTTATCGTGTAACAATTATTTTTTTGTTATTCTTACGATTCTTGTAATCATCCATTTGTTATAATCATGGTAATCATTTTTTTATAATAAAAACAATATTAACACATTGTTGTGACAATTATTTTTAAGGATCGAGGATTTTTTAAGAAGAATTTCAAGAAATACAATGTTCAATGTACTGCAGTGTTACAAAATCGCGATACTTTCGAAAAACTCGTAACTATAGCGATTCTTTCGAAAACCACGTAATTACAGCGATTTTCCATACTTTAAGGGCTCAAACTTCAGTTTTATCAAAAAACAATTTAACCAAAATTTTTTTCCCTCCATTACACTATGTGTCGTCCGTACCATCGACGATCTATCGCGAAATCACTGAATTTTGCATATTTTTCAATTTACAAGATTCATGTTAAAGTTGCAAATTTTTAAGGTCATTGATTTTTCGTGAATAAAGAAATTTTGTGAACAAAGAATTTTAAGGGCTAATTGAAAATTAGACAAGTGAGATTTAAAAAGAGGAAATTCTTTTGAGGGTTTGATAATCGAAGATTGTTAAAAATTTAATATCATTTGTGAGGTTGTTATTACTTTTTTGTGAATAAAGAAATTTTGTAAACAAAGAATTTTAAGGGATAATTGAAAATTGGACAAATGAGATTTAAAAAGAGGAAATTCTTTTGAGGGTTTGATAATCGAAGATTGTTAAAAACTTAATGTCATTTGTGAGGTTGTTATTACTTGAACTTGAAATTCTTAATCTTTCCAATGTTGTTGATTTTTTTCAGATTTTTAAATTTTATTACTGTTTCATCAAAAGTGTCGAATTTTCTCTTTTTTTCATGTATGAGACTATTTTTTTCAAATTAGAATGGTGACATAAAGGAAAGAGGGTGAAAAAATGATTTTTATATAACAAAATTTTGACAATTACTTGAAGAAAACAATTCTCAAAGATTTGGTGAAAGAAAAACCGGTGTAAACATTACTATTTTTGTGTGGAAACATTTTTTTTACGGTTGAATACGATTTTTTAAATTGAAAAAGTCGTACATAACCTTAAAACGCGGGAATGTTTCGTAATACCGCGACAAGCATATGCCCGAAGAAGTTACGTATATTTGAGTATTCAGGCTTCTTTAACTCGTAATATCTGAAAAAAAAGTGAGCACTTTTTGATTTTCTATATTTTGAGTGTACAATACACCACAGTTTGACGCTAAACAAGTTTTTTTTTGGCGAAAGAAGAATTCGGCCATTTTTCTTCGAGACCGGCATTTTTCACACTGCCCTCTATGGAAACCCATGTTTTCTTTTGTCATTTCTTGAAAAGAATTTCTCCGAGATACCTCTGTAAAATTTGGGACTTTATCGGAGTAGAAAATTATCTGCCAAATACATCCATCGTCGAGCCCTTAACCTACATCTACGAACGTTAACGACGCGTTATTTCTTTCGTTCGTTTCGATACTCGACATTGTGTGTGTAAAGAATGAGACGAGACAAAGTACGAAAAAAATGTTATATATATACATATCGATGTTTACGATCTGTTTCTTACCATACAAAATATATCGCGCAAGTGCGAACAGAAAATACGACTCGAGAAATTGTACACTCAGTGACTAACCTGAAGAAACTTTGGCCATCAAAAACAGAACCTTCGTTAGTTTCGCGTCTCGAACTTTCTGACTTTCTGCTCTCTCTCGCGTCGCTCTCGTCAACGACCGGTATAAAGTATCGCTCTCACTCTCTCTCTTTCGGGGCAGAGAGTATCATCACGCTCTGGTGTCGTCGACGGCTTATTATTTTTCTTCTCTCGCGTTCACAGAGAGACCTAATGCGAGCCGGTCTTCGAAACTTTTTCGATAATACAACTTTGAACAACGTTATAAACGCTTTTATTATTGCCCGTAGAAGACTTAGCCTCACGAGCGTTCACCTCTCTCCCCGACAATCGGCGCGTACTGACAAAATACAAAATGGCGCCGGGCGTGCAATTTTTTTTTCCGGCGCATGCGCGCCAAAGTTTTTATTTTCCAACGTTCGCAGCGCATAATCGGGCGGCAATTCAAACGAATGATTTTCAAATTTTTCCGTTATACATACTTATTCCGAGTACACGTAAGATGTATACATTAGGGCGATTTTTTTTTCGACTATTTTTTTTTTCAGCCCCCACCCGAAATTTTGTTGGATATGTCGAAAAAGAAATTCCCTGAAAGTTACAGCCCTTAATATTAATTCTAAGTACTTTCCCAAAGCGTGAGAAGATTTTCCATCTAAAATATACGTAAATCGAATTTTTTTTTCTTCAAATTTCCATAACTCAGCCGCATTTTATGCTATCATATTGTTCTTGGTTTCGATTTACTTGCAAAACTTTACGAAAAAAAATGTAAATGAAAAATTTGTTAGAAATTTAATTTCCTACAAAAAATGGTCCTATCGACCCAATTGCTCAGATTAATATTTCTTGAGATATCGAACTTTAACTTATGAGTAGTATAAAATTTATAAAATATGAAATATTAAATAATAAAAAAAATAAAAAATAAAAGTTTGTAGGAAATTAAATTTCTAACAAATTTTTCATTTACATTTTTTTTCGTAAAGTTAATTGTTTCGGAGATAACAGCAAAAAAACGAGAATTTTGGGTAAAAATCAACTTCAGTGACCCGTACCAACTCACCGGTACAATTTACACTTTCGCCGCAGAAGGCACTTTTTTAGATTGTTCTATTCTGAGTAAATCGAAACCAAGAACAATATGATAGCATAATATGCGGCTGAGTTATAGAAATTTGAAAAAAAAAAAAAAAAATCGATTTACGTGTACTTCAGATGGAAAATCTTCTCACGCTTTGGAAAAGTACTTAGAGTTAATATTAAGGGCTGTAACTTTCAGGGAATTTCTTTTTCAACATATCCAACAAAATTTCGGGTGTCGACTGAAAAAAAAAATAGTCGAAAGAAAAAATCGCCCTAATATACATACATATCCATGTTTATATTGCCGCGTTGTCTGGCGAGTGAGTGGCACCGAATGGTACGAAACTCCCTGTCGGCGCGAACACGCGCTTAATGCTGGAAAATATAATTTTTCTTTTATCGCCGAACAATAAAGTATTCGGTTTATAACGGGCTTCTCGCGTCCAAGGTTGCGCTCACACTTGGCGACAAATTTATAACAATGATATGCAATTTTGTTTTCTTCTTTTTAATCTTGCAGTTGAAACATTGTATAAATTATTGTTGATTAATGTTCACGGGGGTTTTTTTTTTTTTTACGTCGACCATTTTATGAACAACAAAAAAATGGTCATATCTTTGTTTGCCTTTCTGCTTTCACGATTTTAACGCTACTCGCGAAACGTACGCCGAGAAAACTATATTTAAAAATGACAGCTTAACGATTGTCGGAGGAGGGGTGGGAGGGGCTAAGAAGAAGAAGAATAATTAACAATTTATTAGAAAAATATACGTGCTACACCGGTGTTCTCGCTCTCGAAAGCTACGACGCGTATCGCGTAACGGGGCGCGCGTTCTCGCGTTAAACTCTGCCGGCGAGACCTTCTCTCTTCTCTTCTCTCCTCGCCCATCTCTCTTCAGCGTCATGTTGTTTGCTATTTACGCCCGGGCAAGTGCGAATAATTATTCCCGCTGACTTTTTCTTCGCAGATATAACAAATAACAGACAATTCACTAGAGAGATTTGCTCGTGAAGGGTGAAAAAATAAAATAAACCCGCCCGTTTAAACACTAAATTGATTGTTACAAGCGGACGATTAACGTTTGCTTCATTAGAAGCAGAAAAAAAGCAACACTGACTCTCGCCGTTCGTATTTAACGAAATGAATAATTCGGGCATGTGTCACATTAATTTAACCAGGCAAGAACAGAGAAACAGAGAGAAGAGAGAGAGAAAGAACGAAAGAAAAAAAAATTTTTAACGGTCACAGCGCGTGACGGAAACGATTCGGAAAAAAAAAAATAACGATCGTAAGTACGTTCGACGTAAATGACCTACGATAAGGTACCGTGGAATGACCGTGCGAGACCCGACCAGACGGATAGAACGTCTATTTTCGTAACTCGACGACAAAACACCGGAGCCAAAAGTTCATCGTGAAATCGCGACTTATGCAAATTATGAATTGTCGATTCTTCGGTACTCTTTTTTTTTTATTACGATTTTTTTTTATTACGATTTTTTTTTTATCGCCGGTTAAAACGCCATTACCGTCGTAGTGAAATGACCGCTAATGACGCACAAATGTACTAGACACATGAGTTGCTACGTTGAAAATATTTTTAGACACGTTTGTCAATTGAATTTAATTGGCAAGGGTACCTACAGCGTTTTGTTGTTGTGGTTTTTATACATTACAATTATTTTTATGGTAATTTATTATAAGATGACAGAAATTTCTGGCGATTTTTGAGGTAATTCATTTTGGATTTGTTGTCTTTTTTGACATATTTATCGTGGTCGTTGGGGTTCGTTGAAATAGTCTGTGGTAATTTGTCGCAACGATTGTTAAATTGTATTGAACGATTTAGACACGTTAATTTTAATTCCTCTTTGGAAATTTTTTGTTTTTACAATAATATTTCGATTTTCGTAGCTGGTTAATTGTTTTTTCTTTTCTTTTTTTTTGCTTTTAACTAAAATAATTCCAAAATTTGCCGAGACTGTGCGAACCTATTTGTTTATAATTCTTTACTATGGGTTTTTGTTGTTCTTAAGTACAACATGCTGTAATAATCATTCAATGGATTCTCTGCTCTTTAGATCTTATGGATATCCATTTTTTTTTAACATTTATCTTTGTTTAATCATTTGCGAACCTATTCGTCAATAATTCATTACTAAGGGTTTTTGTTGTTGTTGTTGTTAAGGGGGGAAATAGGGTTAGGACAGCGTTTTCTCAATGATTTTCATGAATTTTTTTATAGTGTAAAAAATTAATATAATTTATTGAAACTTTGAAAATATTTTATACATATATTTAAGTATATAGTATACAATTTTTAAAGCATTTCCTTGAAAAACACCGAAGATATTAGCGACCCCATATTGCAGGTCACAATCGGACTCAGCATTTTGCGTACATTCTGGAAGCCGCAATTTTCATCTGAAATCAAACGAGGTTGGAATTTACTTTTATTATATGTCTCTCTTCTATATGAACCTGAATACTATCAAAAAAATAGAAAATTGAATATTTTACAGGGGTGAAAACTAAAAAGAATGATTTTTTGCCATTTTTTACAACTTTATTTGCAAAAAAAAAAATATTTTAAATAATGATAATATTCCGATTTTAGGTTCATATAGAGCGCAATACTATGAAGAAAGTAACTGCCAATTCTCAAAACGATTGGTCGAAAACTTTTCAAACTAGCGTGTACGCAAGTTAAAAAAAAGTTGTTTTCAGAAAAACGCGTTTGAAAAAATAGTACCAAGAAATACAAGCAATATGGGGTCGCTAATATAATATTTCAAAAAATTTATAGTATATACTTGAATATATGTATAAAATATTCTCAAAGTTTCAATAAATTATATTCATTTTTTATACTATAAAAAAATTCATGAAAATCATTGAGAAAACGCTGTCCTAACTCTATTTCCCTCTTTAAGTACAAAACGCTGAAGTAATCATTTAAAGGATTATCTGCTGTTTAGATCTTATGGATATCCATTTTTTTTTAACATTTATCTTTATTTAATCATTTGCGAACCTATTCGTCAATAATTCATTACTAAGGGTTTTTGTTGTTGTTGTTAAGGGAAGAAATAGGGTTAGGACAGCGTTTTCTCAATGATTTTCATGAATTTTTTTATAGTATAAAAATGAATATAATTTATTGAAACTTTGAGAATATTTTATACATATATTTAAGTATATACTATAAAATTTGTATACATATATTTAAGCATATACTATAAAATATCAGCGACCCCATATTGCAGGTCACAATCAGACTCAGCATTTTGCGTACATTCTGGAGGCCGCAATTTTCATCTGAAGTCAAACGAGGTTGGAATTTACTTTTATTATATGGCTCTCTTCTATATGAACCTGAATACTATCAAAAAAATAGAAAATTGAATTTTTTACAGGGGTCAAAATAAAAAAGCATGATTTTTTGCCATTTTTTACAACTTTACTTGCAAAAAAAAATTATTTTAAATTATGATAATATTCCGATTTTAGGTTCATATAGAGCGCAATACTATGAAGAAAGTAACTGCCAATTTTCAAAACGATTGGTCGAAAACTTTTCAAACTAGCGTGTACGCAAGTTAAAAAAAGTTGTTTTCAGAAAAACGCGTTTGAAAAAATAGTACCAAGAAAAACAAGCAATATGGGTCGCTAATATTTTATAGTATATATTTAAATATATGTATAAAAATTTTATAGTATATACTTAAATATATGTATAAAATATTCTCAAAGTTTCAATAAATTATATTCATTTTTTATACTATAAAAAAATTCATGAAAATCATTGAGAAAACGCTGTCCTAACCCTATTTCCCCCGTTAAGTACAAAATGCTGAAGTAAACATTTGAAGGATTATCTGCTGTTTAGATCATATGAATATCATTTTCTTTGTACATTTATCGTTGTTTAATAATTTTTTTCGTTAAACTTTTTCATATTTCTTCATAAATTTCTTTATTTCTATCTGTTTTTGTTTTTTTTCCCTCAATTCGATCGTTTTTACTCGGCTAATCATTATACACAGAGCGAATAGAGACTGAATTGTATATCGGACACTATTTATAATTAGCAGGCGTGAACGAATCAGTCACGAAAGACGAATCATTCGTTTCTCTTTGTCCTTCTAATTTCTCGTGTCTCTCGTTGTATTTATGTCGTTTTGTCGGTACGATTTCCGGCGCGTCCTCCCACTCGGGAACCCACACCGTCATTTCCCGCCTTTAGTATATTCAGTGACGAGAAACTCGTTGACTCTCTCGAGTTCTCGTACAGACAGGCTTCTTATTTACGACGAATGTCGCGAATTTGTTGTTCGTCGTGACCACAACATTTGTTTTTTTCTTAAACAAAGCTCGTTTTTTCTGCAACAAAAGCTTAACGTTAAAAATTCGCATTTTTACGCTGTATTTCAGCGATTCTTCATTCTCTGAAAATCATTATTTTTCCTAATTGAACAGTCGATGTGTCATTTGGATTTTCATAAAAGGATTTTTTTTTTCTCAAACTGGTTCATTTTACCCCACTTTTCTCTTTTCAGTCATACGTATGTATATGGGCATCACCATGGGCATTCAGAAGATTTTGGACTTTACGTATTCATGAAAACTGGAGTCGCGAACGACAGATGAGCGTTTGAACGACGTAACAGTGCCTTTTCACTTGCGGTGGTTCATTTTGCCCTACTTTTCTCTCTAGCTTCCCCGCAGCTAATTACAGTCATATTTACGGGTATATAGAAAACTGGTAGGTTCCTCTCTTCGCCTATTCCTGAAAAAAACGAACATTGAAAGGTCAGAAGGACGCTTGATCCATCATGATAATCCTTTCTTTTTTCTTTCTCACACTGGTCCATTTTGCCCCACTCCTCTGTGTTTCCTATATATCGTCATAAATATACATCTGGTAGGTTCTTTATTCGTTTATTCGTCCAAAAAAATCGAGGCACCAAGGACAGACGGTCGGTTTCAACGACCTAAAAATGTTTTTTTTTTCCTTCTTCTCAGAGTGGTCCATTTTGCCCCATTCTTCTTTGTAGCTTCGCTGTAGCTATATATATAGGTGGCAGGTTCTCCCTCCCTGTATTCCACAAAAATGGAGACACGAAGGACAGAAGGGCGTTACGAGAATCTCTGATTCTTTCTCTTTCTCTCTCTCTCTCTCTCTCTTTCTGCTCTTTGGAACGCACTTATTGCCTCGTGATGGTATTGCCGATGGAACTGACGATGGAATGGAAACCTGTTGCTCTCCTCCTGTTCCTCGGTGTACATGCGAGACAGAGAGCAAGAGAGAGAGCAATTTCAGGCTGTGTGTAAAGTGTTCAAGGCATTGCACACACTGTGCTTCGTTCTTTCTGCACCGTCCATTGTGCGTAAGCCTATACCTTAACGGGGAAAAAGAGGGAGAGAGAGAGAAAGATTGAGTCTCTCGCACGCCACGTGCAACAACAGCAACACACTCTCGCCAAGAAGGGTGGTCGGCCTTTGTGGGGTTCTTCTTCTCGCTATGCACGTTTCTTTTTTTTTTCTTTTTTTTTTTTTTTCGCCATACATACTCCGGACTTTGGCTCGAGAAATTTTCCCATATTCGTGAAAAGAAACCTGACACAGAGGGAACAAGGACGAAGGGAATATAACGTTCGGAGGTGCCCCTTATGTATGGTTAGATCTGTAACGTATGAGGGAGAGATGAAAAAAGAAACTGAGATAGAAAGTTTACGTGCACCTTGCTTTTGGGTAAGCTTTGCTTTTTTTTCCGCCTCCCCCACAGTATTTGATGCTTTTTTTTTCTTCAACGTACACCTACGTATGAATCTCGATGAAATACGAATCATCCTCTTTCCCGCTATTCCATGCGACGTTAACCTCGTCGGGCTCTCGGAATATCTTTCGAAATCATTACGAGGATGAAGAAAAAAAAATCTACCATATTCACGCCACCTGGATAATTTTACACTCGTCAGATTGTTTGAGGAATTTTTTCTTTTTCATTATTACAACTGCAATGACATTGCAATTGTCACGCACAGATGTTGGTCGTTTAGCGATTAAAAAATAATAATAAACATTAAAGTTTGTTGTGTTTGCCGAGTTTGTCACTAAAAATATGTTCGTTACGATTTTTTATGGGTTCTTCCCCCCCCCCCCCCACAAGATCCACAAATCTCTTTTTTTTTGTCGCTACGCATATGTTTCAATTTCCGCCGCATTCCCTGATGAACATACAAATGTTTTACGTACCTGCAAATTGCCCGAAACAATATTGTGCTTTGTACAGATTTTTTAATCTCTTATACTTTTTTTTTTAATGGCATTTTTTTTATACGCTGAAACGCGATCATAACGAGGAAGTACGGAGAGTGACCAACGGTCAGATTAAAAATGACTCAGGGTTACGAGGGTGGATGTAAAAAAAAAAAATCAGAGAGAGCAAACGATAATCGTCAAAAATTCGTGTATAAAAAAAATTCAGTAGTTTTGTTGTGTTACGAGGGATAACTATTAGGGGGGGTGATGTATCGGCGCGTAACGAACCGGACTACCGGTATGGACTTTCGTTGCTTCTTTACCATTTAAAAAAAAATTTTTATACTCTCGATCCTTTATGAGGGGAAATAGGGTTAGGACAGCGTTTTCTCAATGATTTTCATGAATTTTTTTATAGTATAAAAAATGAATATAATTTATTGAAACTTTGCGAATATTTTATACATATATTATTAAGTATATACTATAAAATTGGTATATATTATATACTATAAAATTTAAGTGTATACTATAAAATAAAAAAGACTCAGCATTTTGCGTACATTCTGGAAGCCGCAATTTTCATCTGAAATCAAACGAGATTGGAATTTACTTTTATTATATGTCTCTCTTCTATATGAACCTAAATGCTATCAAAAAAATAGAAAATTGAATTTTTTACCGGGGTCAAAACAAAAAAGCATGAATTTTTGCCATTTTTTACAACTTTATTTGCAAAAAAAAAATTATTTTAAACAATGATAGTATTCCGATTTTAGGTTCATATAGAGCGCAATACTATGACGAAAGTAACTGCCAATTTTCGAAACGATTGGTTGAAAACTTTTCAAACTAGCGTGTACGCAAGTTGAAAAAAAGTCGTTTTCAGAAAAACGTGTTTGAAACATCCGGCGCGCTCGGGGCCTGAAGGAGAGCTACTCACTTTAATGGCTTATAACAATAGAATGAGTCGGAATTTTCATTAAAAGTTTTGGGAACATATTTTTCAATAGTTTTACTAACAATTTATGAAATTAAAAAAAAAACCTATTTTTTTACCCGTCTAACCCTATTTTCCCCCTTAACCTCGTAAACTTGGGCCGGGCATTTTTGTCCCTTGCGTAAAAATCACTGCGACCTTTTTTTTTAATTGCCAACTAACAAAACGGATTTTTTGAATTTTTCATTTTATTATTAAGACAGAACTGGTCGAGTGAAATTTTGTGCCCAATTACTTGCTTCTCTCTCGAATTCGTCTCAATATAAAAAATAGTGGCTAGATCGCAGTACCATTTATTTATTTAAATGCCGTAATTATCGAAAATTTGTTAATTAAAATTCTTTTGAAATTCATGGGTCGCGGTTCATTAAGGCAAAAAAATAAATTCAATTTTCCAAATTTATTCAACCGCGAAGTTGCGTCCGGGAACTCTCTCGAACGTTAGACCTTTTACTTTCTTCATCGGCCGAGGCATATTTATATATACTTCCCAATAGGCCTTCTTTCCATTTCATTTTAATCTGTCCTATAACGGAAGATTCACGGAGGAGAGACGGAATGAGCTGTCTGTATATATACAAACTCTATATAGCTGCAAGTACTTTCTCCTGGGCGTAATAAGAGTGCCGTAATATCTCGTCTCGTACCGCGCGCGCGCGCGCCCGTTCGACATCACTCCGTTCTTCTAATACGATATTTCACAGTCGTATACACATATACCGCTCGAATATCGTAATACGTCGGGAATAAAACACATAGCCCAGAATTCTCGTGATGAAGAAAAGAATCGTAAAAATTAATTTTTCATCGAAATCATTATGAATTGTGCAAAAAGATCGTGATTCATTCTGAGATTATAATTATACCGTATAATATGTTCATTATTCGAAATAACACTGTCATTATCATTGTAATTTTTATTTTTATTTTTTCTTCACAATTCATTATTTCGCCGCATGGAAATTTATTTCTAATTCTCCTTACATCGAACACATTTTTAAACAATGAAAATTCATTGTACAGAAATAATTACGCGATTACTTTGATTATTCGACGAGAGTTGCTACTTTTCCTTTGACGCAATTTGGGCCGGAAAAAATTATTAATTATTCATCAGAGGCGTAATGCATTGCTCGAAATTATTCGTACAGAGTTTTTCTCATGGGAACGATTTTTATTCGTTATTATTTCGTCGCTAAATTAATTTTACATTCTTATATGCACGCGTGTCCCTCGATGCTGCATTCTCTTTACTTACGTGAAAAATATCTTCATGCGGAAAGAACCCGGAGAGGGATACTCTACTCTTGTATGTGACAGAGCGTAGAGCCTGATTCATATATTAAACACGCGAGTACAGAGAGTACACGCAAGACTTCGTCCATGTACATACATATATATATATATATATGTACAGGTAGGTAGGTAAGGGGAGAGACTTTTGTGGTCACGGTTCTTCTGCTGTGGAAAAAGAAACCTTTTACGGAACGATGATTTTTCTTTTGTGACGAAGGAGAAAATAATGAAGGAAGAACAAAACCATACGATATTATATAACTATTATTTTGTCGAACGTTTGTTTTTTTTTTTTTTTTTTTTTTTCGGTGCTAGGATCAACGTAGGATATTATGGGAGGAGAAGGGAACGCCGGAAGTCCTGTGAGGAAAATTCTAAAATTTTGTTTTATAGATGTTTGTTTTAATTATTTAAAAAAAACTGCATTTCGTACACCTTTGAGAATTTGAATCTAAATAATCGTTTAGAAGATTGCAAATACATTTTCAACAATGGCTTCTCTGGGAATTGCGAAATAAGATTTTTTTTTTTCTTCAACAAGTCGAAAGAGATTGCGTGAAGCTTTCCTTAATAACGATCGAATAGAGAGGGGAAAAAAAACGTATCAGCTCGTTCAAGAGAGTCGTCAATTTATACAAAAGACACATGTTCTTCCTCCTAATCCCTAAACTCGACTATTACCTCTCTCTCTCTCTCTCTCTCTCTCTCTCTCTCTCTCTTTCTTTCTCCCTTTTCTCTCGAACGATTCACAACATACCAGTCTAGTTCTCTCGGTCTTTTAAAAAAGAAACTTTGTTCGGCCCGGTTAGAACACTCATTGGCACACAATAATAGTGGAAGAAAAAAAGGAAAAAAGAAAAAGATGGCCTCTTTAGACGAACGTTGAAAGGGTTCGGACGACGCGCTCTTTTGCTTCGAAAAGGGAAACCTTTTGACGCTACGTTGCCTTCTCACGTGAGAATACGCTCCCGCGATATAGAAAGAGAAATCTATTACCACTATTATTTCTAACGTTGTTCTAAATTGTTCATATGCACGGGACACTCCGGGCGAAATTGAACGAAATATTTTTTTTTAAATTCTCGCCATAAATTCAAAAATCAATAATTTATTGATAGTTTATTTGCTCCCACAAATTGTCGTTTAATCGGATTATTTTATGAATATAATGAGAATTAAAGAATCGTGTGATTCTTTGATCCGGTAATGATTGTAAATTGGGAGTAAACGTGAGCTGCGATAAATCATTATTGTTGTTTACGAAAATTACGCAATATGGCTGTCGGCTGGGGCGGGCGGGGGTGCTGATGCCGAAAGAGCAAACGTACATTGCTTCCGGTTGGATCATTGTCATTTATCCTAATGCTGCTATGTATATATGTTTATTGACAACTTTTATAATATAAAATCTTCACATTTACGAGAGTTGGACGTCCAAGTACCCATTCGGCTTTCAATCTCGACACGAGCCACATCGATGGAGAAAGTTTGACTCTGAAAATTTTTCCTCTCTCGTGATAGGATCTCGTATTTATTATTGTTTTTTTTTTTTTTTTTTTTTTTTGTTAAATCAATATCCTTTTGAGTTTGAGGAAATTAAATTTTTTACTAAATTACTAGGTTCGTTATTTAAATTGACACTTATACGTGAAACTTTAATTCCAGGGAAAATAATTAGTAAATTAATTAATTGAGGGGGGGCGATTAAGTTGGATGTTGATTGTTTTTTTCTTCTTCTTCATTTTAACGACAAAAAATTATCGAAAGTCCCGAGTGATTGTTCCAAATGATTATCTGGTTATGTAAAATAAAAACTCTGAAAATTTTTCCTTACTCGGGATGTTTATTGTTTTTTTTTCTTCGTTTTAACGATAAAAAATTATCGAAAGTCCCGAGTGATTTTTCCAAATGATTATCTGGTTATGTAAAATTGAAAAAAAAACGATTGAGAGGAAAATTGAGAAATGTAGTAATTAAAAGAAAATTAAGACTCGATCATAAAATACTCCAATCTCTCACTCCTTTCCACCGACGTGTCAACTGTTGTCAGTTTTTTCTTCTTCTTTTTTTCTTTCTTAAATATTGAAACAGCACGCGAGAGTTATCAGTCGCGTTTACGAGAACGTCGCAAAACGAATGGTTTCCCTCGCGCGCTCCAATATAAATATTTAATCGCGAACGAGGTCACGAGGATTTTTTTAATTTTATTTTATTTTTTACATTCGCACGCGCATGACAATCATATCTCGCGGGGGATAAATAATATATTTTTGATACATCGTCCGCGGTTTATACGGTTATTTATATTATTCTCGTGACGAGCGTGACTTTTGTATTTCGAGCAACGTGATGAAACGAGTAATAACATTTATAAAAAACCATTAAAATCTCAGCTGCTTACATTTACGATTTTTTCTTTTATCAATATCGCGAAATTGCTTTTTTTTTCTATTAGAAATTTTACTTTTTACGGAAATTTTGCGCAAATTCGTGGACGAGCGAAGAATTTTTCATTGATTAAAGTTATGGGCACATTAAATTCGATGACAAATGCACTTTTGAGCATCGATGGTTTATTTTATACCCTTGTCATTATCGGGAAATGATAAAAATCTTTATTTTTTTTATTGTTACTTAAATATTATTAAACAATATTTGTGATGGAAACGGCGAGAAATACACTTGGCTTTAATGGACGAAGTACTTTATGGAAATTTCCACAGCGCACGGTTACAATCGCCATATATTATAGTTCTTTATGGACAGAGGCTTAAGCGAACGAGAGAATGAGGATTATCAACTGGATATCGTGTGCATAAATTAAAATACAATACCGTATAACCGATAGAAGGGGATATGTACAGAGTGTCCCAAAACTAGCACGTCAGATGATGCTGAAGTTTACATTGTTGGAACGTAACGCAAATAGATTTTGAAATTTTCATTTTCAGTATTGCTTTTGCTTCTCGTGGCCATTTAGGCTCACATCCTTGAAGGAGACCACGACAAAACGTTTCAACGGTTTTTGACATTGATAATCCAATCTTGAGGGGGATTAAGTGGGGAAATAGGGTTAGGACAGCGTTTTTTCAATGATTTTCATGATTTTTTTTATAGTATAAAAAATTAATATAATTTATTGAAACTTTGAGAATATTTTATACATATATTTAAGTATATACTATAAAATTTTTCAAAAATTTTCCTGAAAAACACCGGGGATATTAGCGACCCCATATTGCAGGTCACAATCAGACTCAGCATTTTGCGTACATTCTGGAAGCCGCAATTTTCATCTGAAATCAAACGAGGTTGGAATTTACTTTTATTACATGTCTCTCTTCTATATGAACCTAAATGCTATCAAAAAAATAGAAAATTGAATTTTTTACAGGGGTCAAAACTAAAAAGAATGATTTTTTGCCATTTTTTACAACTTTATTTGCAAAAAAAAAATTATTATAAATAATGATAATATTCCGATTTTAGGTTCATATAGAGCGCAATACTATGAGGAAAGTAACTGCCAATTTTCAAAACGATTGGTTGAGAACTTTTCGAACTAGCGTGTACGCAAGTTAAAAAAAAGTCGTTTTCAGAAAAACGCGTTTGAAATACGTAGCGCGCTCGGGACCTGAAGGGGAGCTACTCACTTTAATGGCTTATAACAATAGAACGAGTCGGAATTTTCATTTAAAATTTTGGGAACATATTTTTCAATGGTTTTACTAACAATTTATGAAATAAAAAAAAAATCGAATTTTTGGACCGTCTAACCCTATTTCCCCCCTTAATGGTGTTAATTATGTATTTTCGTTGCATTCCAACGATGCAAACTTCAACGTCATCACATCAGATTGACACGGTGGTTAAATTGGCTCCGGACCTATCAGAATAAACGAATATCACCTCAGTAAAATTCTTATGGTTTTCGAGAAAAATTGTTTTGTTTGATTTCTCGAAAAAAAATTGCTCGTACTTGTTATGCTGCTACCATTGCTACGAAAGTCCAAAGCGAGAGGAAATCAAAGTTCAAATTCACACGAAATCTTAAAGTGGTCATAAACACAAGCGAAAACAGCGAAATAACGAGAATAGCGATTTTCCAAAAAAATCGTCATTATTCATTTTTGGTACACCCTGTATATGTATATAAAAGACGTCTCGATGGTTAAAATCTATTATGTAAATTTTCCTTGTACCAAACACTCGTGTACGTGTGTGTGTCCTTGAATGATTTTAATAATATTCTCATCTCACGATATTGAACTATGAAAATTCGTGTCGTTTGGACACATTCAAAATGCCAATCGACTTATAGACAATTTCGCAATATCTCTTGGCCAAATGTTTTGTTCATGAATTTTTTATGTCAAAAAAAAAATAGTTAACTAACTGACGAACGAAAGTTGACTCTTTTTTTTCCTCATCTTTAACCTGTTACAAGACTAGGGTCGTTTTTTTTTTTCTCTTCGTTTCGCTCATTAGAGACGTGAGACGAATCGGAAGACACTTCGCTGTTTTTTAACGCGTAGTTTTTTTTTATTTATTTATTTTTCAATCGAGAAAATTTACACGTTGGGAAGACTTTTTTTTCTTTTAAACATATACGGTAAGAGAAGTCCCGATAGTCCTTAATTAAATGTTAATTATGTTCAGTGGCGGCTTTTACGATCGCACAACAGTTTTTTTCTTTTTTCTTTTTTTTCGTTATCGCAATGAATTTGAATAAAATATCTATTAAACGCGGTGTGTGTGTGTGTGTGTGTGTGTGACTGCAGTAACGATATGAAGATAACGGAAGACGCTTTTTTTGCGACAAACATTTTTTTTTTTACCGAATTACTATTATCAGTGATTTTGAAGTTCTCGTTGGACGCTTTAACGACTCGATGGATTTTTTTATTTTGTTTATTTTTTTATAAAATCGTGGATCTTTAGTTTCCGGAACTAAGTCACTCGGCGACTTCAAGAAAGAACTCGCCCCATTGCCCGATGGGCGAACGAGCGAGACGGAGCGACAGGGGGTGGAACAAGGGTAAAAAGAGGTCGGAACCCATTCGAATAAGGTCGTAAAATTTAACCGTGAATTTTATGGTTCTTTTGGCTTTAGGGGCCTTGTGAATCCCCCCCGGGGGCCTCTCGATATCCAACCGATTGTAGAAATTCAGGCAGTTCACTCCCCTTAAACGTTTGACCTCGTCTACCTGCTCGAAGAAGGACTTAACGGGATATCTCAGTGGTCGGTTCATTGTTTTCGTGTTCGTTATATAGCGAGATTTTTCCTCGATTGCGTCTCTCGAAACTTTTTCCCTTTTAGACCCTCGAATTTTGTACCTACACGAAGACGAGAAAAAGACTTCTCCCCGCGCCCACCCCCCCTCCCTTTTTTTTTCATCATTCGTACGTTTATTATAACCGTGCGTGGGCTATAATGGGACTCTCTCAGGTAAAAACCCTCATTTCAATCCCCTCGCCTTGCTGTTCGGTTAATCCTAATCGATGAAAAGCCATTAATGGCTTTCATTAAATCTGTCGAGTGGGACAATTGGAAAAATCTACCGGAAGATCGGACTGTACAATCGTTGATTCGATTTTAATCGTCATCAATTCGAGTCTCCGTTGTCATTATTTTTCCTAACACCCCTCCCACGTAAATCCTTATTCCCCAGTGATTAGTTTGACGTTCCTAAAATTGTATACAACCGAGCGAGAATATAACCGTTCGAAAATGACAATTCTGAACCAGGCAAACTATTTCAGATGACGCGGTTCCACAAAAATGGTAAAGCGAATCCCTTAGCTTGGATCTTAAAGCGTTAGAACGATTTTTCCTCCCGGAAGTCATTGAAAAGGAATTGGAAGCATGGACGTTGAAGCTCCGATCTAAAGTTCCACCCGAATTCGAACGGCTTTTAATAAAATCGATCAAGGAGGGAAATAGGGTTAGACGGTTCAAAAAATCGATTTTTTTTATTTCATAAATTGTAAGTAAAACTATTGAAAAATATGTTCTCAAAATTTTAAATGAAAATTCCGACTCGTTCTATTGTGTTAGAAGCCAGTAAGAGGGGAAATAGGGTTAGGCCAGCGTTTTCTCAATAATTTTCATGAATTTTTTTATAGTATAAAAAATGAATATAATTTATTGAAACTTTGAGAATATTTCATACATATATTTAAGTATATACTATAAAATTTGTATACATATATTTAAGTATATACTATAAAATATCAGCGACCCCATATTCCTTGTTTTTCTTGGTACTATTTTTTCAAACGCGTTTTTCTGAAAACGACTTTTTTTAAACTTGCGTACACGCTAGTTTGAAAAGTTTTCAACCAATCGTTTTGAAAATTGGCAGTTACTTTCTTCATAGTATTGCGTTCTATATGAACCTAAAATCGGAATATTATCATTATTTGAAATAATTTTTTTTTCGCAAATAAAGTTGTAAAAAATGGCAAAAAATCATGCTTTTTTGTTTTGACCCCTGTAAAAAATTCAATTTTCAATTTTTTTGATAGCATTTAGGTTCATATAGAAGACAGACATATAATAAGAGTAAATTCCAACCCCGTTTGATTTCAGATGAAAATTGCGGCTTCCAGAATGTACGCAAAATGCCGAGTCTGATTGTGACCTGGAATATGGGGTCGCTAATATTTTCGGTGTTTTTCACGGAAATTCTTCAAAAATTTTATAGCATATACTTAACTATATGTATAAAATATTCTCAAAGTTTCAACAAATTATATTCATTTTTTATACTATAAAAAAATTCACGAAAATCATTGAGAAAACGCTGTCCTAACCCTATTTCCTCCCTTAACTCGAGTTCCGCCATTTTGTCTTCGATACAAATGTGTCGCTCGCCCCGTTCGATCGCGCGTAGTACTCGCGACGCCATTCTCTTTTTTTTCCCGTAGTTTCCACCCCAAAGAGTCGCAATCGAGGGTTGAAAAATAAAAACTTGTTCCGTTGAGGGCGCGCCAGAGAAAAAAAAAAAAAAAAAACTAGACGCGAGGGACAATTGAAATTGAGAAAATGGCTGCTCGGGAAATCATTCGAAAGATCCGCACATCCACCAGTTCACAAAAATACGAATTTCTTTCCACGCCTACACGTCGACAACATTCGCCGATCTAAAAAGCCCAAAAATTCAACGATAACAAATCGCCAATCGTACCGTGAAATAATGATCGTTTATACATTTTTTCGTTATCTTTGCTTGCAGAATTCAGCGTCGTCGAAGCCGAAGGATTCGTCGTCGGGTCACACGGTCGGTCACGCTCCGTTGAGACGTAGTTACACGTCATTGGTGACGCTCATTGAGCAGCATCGTAAGCTCGATCGTAGCGTGAGCGAGCCGACGTCGCGTTACAAGACCGAATTGTGCCGTCCTTACGAGGAGAGCGGCGCTTGCAAGTACGGCGACAAATGTCAATTTGCCCACGGTTACAGCGAGCTACGAAATTTGGCCCGTCATCCCAAGTACAAGACCGAATTGTGCCGTACATTTCACACGATTGGCTTCTGTCCGTACGGTCCGCGCTGTCACTTTATTCACAATTTCGAGGAGGCGAGAATTCACAATCAAAAAGTGAGCGCCCAATTGGGCTCGACACAGCCGAACATAATGGGCCTTAGTCCGTTGTTGAACGCGTCAGCGGCGAGTTTCAATCTCAATATAAGTCTTCTCGAGCAAATAACCGCGTCACCTCAGGCGATTGCCGCCGCTGCGGCGGCAGCCGCCGCCGCCGCTGCCGCAAATACACCGTCAATGCCGCTCATGAGAACGACCTCGTTGAGTCTCGGCATTCAAACCTCGTCGAACAATCCGAACGGCTACAACAACAATCCAGCTCTATTGAGAACGACCTCACTCAGTATGACCTCTCAGCAGCAGCAACAACAACAACAACAACAACAACAACAACAGCAGCAGCAACAGCAACAGCACAACAATCATCATCAGGCGCAGATTCATCAGCAGCTTAGTCAGAGTAACGGTAGCTCGGTGATCGGTGCCGCGAGACCAAAACCCCTCAATCTCAGTCCGACATTTTCGCTCGGCAGTGCCGGCGATTCCGTGTCGCCATCGTCGAGCCTAAGCCAATCGCCGACAAACTCGATGGCCAGCTTCTTCAGCGACGATTCAAACGTCATTAATCCACCGACAACGCCGTTTAGCTTCGGACAAGATTTTGGCCTTTTAGCGACGAGGCACACGCCAAGTCCGACGAGTACCGTCAATGACGATCTCGCACCGAGAACACCGTCGCCAATGTCACCGAACGCCGAGTCCCGACTGCCCGTTTTCAACAGGATCAGCTCGACAATCGGTGATTTTGACAATTTGAAGATTTGAATAAGCGCAAACGTTATTGGAACTTTTCACCGGGATGATTGTTTTTTTTTTTTTCTTCTCTTTTTCTTCCAACGCCCCCTCGATCGGACGAGAAAAGAGTTTTTATCGTCGCGAAAGTAGATGCGAACCGCCGAAGCGTCGAAGAAGAAATTATAAATGACGATGAAACATGGACGGAACTGTAGTCGGCGATTGTTATTGGACGTTTCTTTTTATACATTGAGCGCGACAGGTCTTTTCTGTTTTTTTTTCTTTGACCTTCTGTCCTTTCGACCTTCGGGGTCGATGGTTTTTTTTTTTCGATCTTTTTTTCTTTCTTCTCTTCGGCCTTTTTAATCGTGTGTTTACTTCCGGATCGATGACTCACGCTCTTACGGATCGTATCTGTCTTTAACCGTTTTTTTCTTCTTCTTTTTCTTCCTTTTCAACGTAACGATTGTCGTATGAATATTATTAACATTATTATTATTATTATTATTATTATTATTATTATTTGGAGAGTCATATACATATATATAAATATACTATGAGTACGAAATTATATATATATATCTATATATATATATATATATTCATAGGTATTTTTGAACATCGGATATTTTTATTCGCTGTCGAAAAAAAAAGAGTGTTTTCACACGTTTTTTTTTCTCCCCCCTCTCTTTTAAACGTAGGATTTAGGCTCGTAAGATCATGAGGCGAGATTGATATGAAATTTCGGTGAGACCCGAGAGCGCAGAAATTTAGTTTGTAAAATTGTGCAAACGCGCAGAAAAAATGAGCCGATCACAAAAAAGTCTCTCGTAATTTCTCGGTGCATTTGAAATTGTCGGTTTCCCGCCATTTTTTGTTTTTTTTTTTCACCCCTTTCGGTTTCAACTTTTCTCGCTCAATCTCCGCCGGGTGTGTCTCTCGGGCGAAAAATCTCTCTCGCGTTTCGAACGTGACTCGAGGCAGGTGAGACGTTGCAATATTCCAAAAGAATTTTCATTTAGATCGTTTTTACGCGTTTATCTCTCGCTTGCTCGATCGAAAAGAAGCGAAGAAATATAAAAACAAAAAAAAAAAACAAAAGAAACGTAATAATAAGAAACAAGTTTAAAAATGATGGGACGAAGGAGTATGGAGAATGGGAAAAGGAAAGACAAAAGAAAAAATTCCGTTATTGTTCGAGAAACGCGTTTGTCGGAGCGTTCTCTCGCCGATTTGCAAAAGCCAAGTGTGCTGGAACGACGAGAAGGAGGAAGGAAAAAAAAGAAGAAAAAAAAATAACGAAGATGAAGAATATTTAACAAATAGTGTCTTAAATTAACGATTGTCTTCCAATGCTTAGGGCGAACGAGAGTCTGCGAGAAGTGTGATTTTTTTTTCGTTTGTTTTTTTTTTTTTAAGTGCGAGACGAGATGCGTGCATGCTTTCGCAATTTGATTTGATGAAAAAACAAAGACATATTTTTTTTTTTTTCGTTTTAAATCATCTTTGAATGGGATTTATGGTTCCCGTGGAAAAAGCCATTTTCTTTCTTCGTGAGATTTTTGTTTTTTTTTCTTCTTTCCGTTTTTTTCCCCAAGATGATTTTACAGCGTGAAACATTTTTGCCTTTTTTTTTTTATACATTTAAATTTCATCGCGCGACTCGCGAGCAAAGAGACGAGGACGCCGCGATGTTGCGAGTTATTTAGCGTGAAAGTCGATTAATTTCGCGATGAAAATTCATCTTTCCTCGTTGAAATACAAGAAAAAAAAACGAAAAAAAACAAAAATATATAAGAAATGTGATATGTAACTATTGCAATAGAAATATTATCTATTATAAACAAACATTCTATAACTTGATCGAGCGTGTGGATAAAAAGTGTCGATCGAGAAACGGGGAAGCGTAGAATTTTCTTTTTTTTTTTCTCTCACTTTTCTTTTCACGCGTTTTTACGAACCACGGAAAATCGTCCGATACATGTTTTGTTTTGCCGAGCAAAAAAAAAAAACGAAATAAAATTCGTCCACGAGGAACGAGTGGGAAGATTTTTCGAGTCTTCAGTCCTGTTCCTGGCGAGAAGCTTAAAAGAGAGTTCGTAAAACGCGTTAATAAGAAAATTGAGGAAAAAAATAAAACGCGGGAATCGATGATGGAGCGAAAAGGACGAAAAACCTCTGACTTGAACGTGGTTTTTCGAGGAAAAAAAAATCGAATACCCTTTATTTTTGTTTTGTTTGTATATACACACACTTCTTCGCGCTGAACAGGAAAGAAAAAAAAAGGTGTTTTCGTTTAATTTATATACATGAAAGCGAATGTCATCGTAAATTTAGTTAATCATTATTAATTATTAATAATTATTATTATCCTTAAAAAAAAAAAAAACAGAAGAAACCGTTCGTACATACTGCACGAATCGCGGGGGACAACGTGCGCAGAGTTTATATCAAGCCCCTACGACGATATGTGGTCCCTCGAAATGATTTTTTTTTTTTTTTTCTATAGCTTTTGAAAGAAAAAAAATAACGACAAAAAAAAATGACCAATTCGACAATAATATATACCCATACAATACACATATACACAAATATATAAATACTAATTTTTATAAACGAGTATATATGTATATATATAAGAAAAAAAAACAAAAAAAAATACACACGATAATCGTCAGGCGTTCGATCTCCGTTGATAAAAATCAATGAAAAAAAAAAAGAAAAAACAACAAAAAACAGCCTTTGCTCACATCCTGTTTTTCGGAGTTTCATTGATGAAGAAGAGAGAAAAACAAAACAGTTTAACGAATCTACAAGTCACATTTTTTTGCCGTTTATCCATTAACTGCTATCGATACGATTTTTTTTTTTTTTTTTTCATTTCTTTAATTAATTAACTATTTCATTAATGTTAAGTTTCTTTTTTCTCACTACAATTATTACTACCACTACTACTTTACCATTGCGACAAATGCTACCGTTCACCACCCACCACAATCATTATTATTATTATTATTATTATTATTATTATTATTATTATTATTATTATTATTATTACTATTACTATTATTATACCGCAGTACTCGTTGATTACCAAGAAAAAAAAGGCTACCCCCCCGCCCCATACCCCATTATATTCAGGTTTAAATAACAAACTGCAGATATATGTGCAAAAAAAAAATTTTTTTTTACATATATACGCGTATATCGAAGGCTATTGCCACGAATATAATCGATATCGAATTATCGTCTAATTATTTAACGATTATTTAATTTTTTTTTTCATTTTATACCCTACACATTTTTCTTCACTTTTCATTGTTTATTTTATTCTTTCTCTCCTTCATCCGTACCGTGAATATTTGCTAACGGGTGAAAAAAAAAAAAATAAATAAAAATAAACACACAATTTCGTGTTGTATACGTAAAATCGTAGGGGTAGGGGGCGCAGAGGGTTTTCACGCACAATTCCTATTTGCGCGCGTGATTTATTCGCTCCAGCGACAGATTCACCGAGTGCCTTTCGTAAATAGCGGATTAATATATATATATATATATATATACGATACATTGGTTGATATAAAAGTTGAGGTTTTTTTTTTTGCGGTACGCCCGGCAAGGAGAGAAACGTGAGAGATAAAAAAAACATAGTCGAGTTAAAGCTTTGTTTCTCGAGCCTGTTTTCCCTCAGCATAAAAAAAAATTCCCCCCCCTCCCCGAAATATTAGCGAGGATGAAAAAGAATATTTAAATGGAAAGATTGTGCAAAAATGAACGAATTTAATTGAGAAAGAAAAAAAAACCGCAAATTGTCGATTCTACGAAAAACCGTGGACGGAGTAGCGAGATTTTTTTTTTTGCTTTTTTTACAGCAGCAGGATGGCTGTTTTCTTTTTTTTTTTTTTTTTTTTTTAATGGAATCGACATTTACGTTTAAAGAAACGCATGCGATATCGATTATTTCCGTATTACTCGTTCTCGCGACTCGTTTGTTTTCGATTTTATGCGGGTTTGTTTTTTTCTTTGTCTTCTCTCGTTCGAGCAATTTGTGAAATTTTTGTTTGAGCCCGCCTTCTAATCGCGAGAACGATTTATGCTTCGTTCGGAAGATATGGCGAGAGGTTAATTTTTCTTTTTTTTTTTCTTCTGTTACCCAGCTCATTTTGCCATTACGAGCAATTTCGTTGGGTTTTAAAAAAAAATTCCGGATGTTGTCAGTCGCGCGTTTTCGATTTCCGCTCTCGTAACACTCCCCCAACCCCCGTTATAGACTTGACCATATATATATATACACATATATATATATATATATATATATATATATATATATATATATATATATATATATATATATATAATTATTAATAATTCAATAATTTACTTTACGTGTACGTCTCATTTTTTTTTTTTTTATTTAATATATTTATTTTTTCAATCGTATTTATATATTTATACAATATTTTATACTGCGTTCTCTTTCACAGTTATATACACACACACACACGATTTAAAAGTAATAATGCGTTTGTACGAATGTGCAAGGTCGATCTCTTGGCTCTCAGAATCAATATAATTATTAATGAATATTTGTAACCAGCAAGTATATACCGCTCCGAAATGTACTTTTTTTTTTTTTTTCTCCTTTTCTTTCCTTCTTTCCTTCTTGCGCCTATTCACGATAAACATTTCTACTTTTCCTTCTCTCGCTCATCCATCACGTTTTCCACCGTCTCAAGTTTTAATTTAGTCCCGTTCGCTAATCGCTAGTTTTTTTTGTTTGTTTTTTTCAAAAATGTTTTCGGCTCTTTATCAAATCTCTCGAAACAATCTCTCCTTTCGTTGTTCCTTAATTATTTTGTTCTATTATTATTATTGTTTTTTTCTTCTTCTCTTTATTCCTCCTTTTCATTTCGTTTTCACTGTGATAAACCCCCTTCCCACGAACGCCGCGAAGTACGGTTAAACGCGTGTACTTCAGGTTTCGAAGCCTAGAAAGCTTTTTTTTTTGTTGACACTACCGAAACTTTATATACCGTAAAAGAAAAAAAGAAGAAAAATCGTTTATTTAATTCAATGCTCGGCAAACATTCTCCTTGAACCCCCCCCTTTTTTGTTTCATCGGATATTATTATTATTATTATTATTATTAATATTATTATTATTATTATACAGATGAAGAAAAAAATACGAGAACGCGTATACTTAATTTTCCCTTGTGATATAGAATTCGATCGTGCATTACGGCGTGAGAGAATCCCCGGGAACCTCGATCTCCAATTTTTGTTGGTACGATCAAATATGGAAAAAAAAAAAAGAAAAAAAAGAAAAAAAAAATCTTTCCCTTCTTTCATATCCTCAACCTTCTTCATCGTTGAAAAAAAAAAGTAAAAAAACAAAAATTATTCCGCCGTCAATTTCATTTTCGTTATACGTACTGCTGAGCACGCAATGGGAGCCAATTGATAGACTGACGAGAATTCTCTCGAACGTTCAAATAATTCACGAACGGTCCGAAGAATGAACAGAGGCAAACGGAGGAAAATCATCGACCATTTTACTCTCGAAGTTTCCGCCTTGAAGAATAAAAAAAGGGAAATTTTTATTTTTCGTTCTTTTTTTTTTTGTTCAGTCCAACGTGCCTTTATTGCTTTCGCACAGTTACGTGAATACGAAAGTTCGACGGGGATTCCCCAGTCAAATCCACAATGGGACCACAAAAGTGATAAAAACAAAATGCCTAGAGTTTTTTTTTTTTTTTTTTTTTCGATATTAGAGAAAAAAGCCCGGAGTGGTGAAAATGTAAGTTTGATTAATTTAAAAACAAAAAAAAAATATATATATATATTATAAAATAACAGCGAGAAGAAAAACAAACGCCACACCAGAAAAAGTCTCATGTACCACGAAAACATGTAGTTTCATAAGTATTGCCAACGATACACTACCTATTTAATACATTTTATTATTACAAAATAATCATCTGTCTTGTGTTTTTATTTGGTTTTTTTTTTCATTCACCTCGATATATCCTTGTAATCCTCTTTTCAGAAAATCGACGCGCTCACTGACGACCAGGAAAGAAACAAAATTCGACGATTCATTTTTTTTTTACTCCATGTGTTTCATCGATTTTTTTTCTCGATTTAAGAGGGGCAATAGGGTTAGGACAACGTTTTCTCAATGATTTTCATGAATTTTTTTATAGTATAAAAAATGAATATAATTTATTGAAACTTTGAGAATATTTTATCCATATATTTAAGTATATACTATAAAATTTTTATACATATATTTAAGTATATACCATAAAATATTAACGACCCCATATTGCAGGTCACAATCAGACTCAGGATTTTGCGTACATTCTGGAAGCCGCAATTTCCATCTGAAATCAAACGAGGTTGGAATTTACTTTTATTATATGTCTCTCTTCTATATGAACCTAAATGCTATCAAAAAAATAGAAAATTGAATTTTTTACAGACTTCAAAACAAAAAAGCATGATTTTTCGCCATTTTTTACAACTATTTGCAAAAAAAAGTTATTTTAAATAATAATAATATTCCGATTTTAGGTTCATATAGAGCGCAATACTATGAAGAAAGTAACTGCCAATTTTCAAAACGATTGGTTGAAAACTTTTCAAACTAGCGTGTACGCAAGTTAAAAAAAAGTCGTTTTCAGAACAACGTGTTTGAAAAAATAGTACCAAGAAAAACAAGCAATATGGGGCCGCTAAATATTTTATAGTATATACTTAAATATATGTATAACAAATTTTATAGTATATACTTAAATATATGTATAAAAATTTGTATAGTATATACTTAAATATATGTATAAAATATTCTCAAAGTTTCAATAAATTATATTCATTTTTTATACTATAAATAAATCATGAAAATTATTGAGAAAACTCTGTCCTAACCCTATTTCCGCCCTTAATGGCTTATAACAATGGAACGAGTCGGAATTTTCATTTAAAATTTTGGGAACATATTTTTCAATAGTTTTACTAACAATTTATGAAATTAAAAAAAAATTGATTCTTTGAACCGTCTAACCCTATTTCCCCCCTTAATCATCAAAGTTTCTCGCGGAAATTTAAATAATTTGTAAAAAAAAAGAAACAAAAATGAAAATTACGTAAAAATTTGCGCTGGGTTAAACAAACAAAAAGCGTGTTGGAAGTCATTGGCTGCATCGAGTACCGAGGGTCAATGCCATCGTTTTTTTCCGAGGAATCGAGTATGCATCCTCTCTATGCACTTCACGTACACGCTGAACGCAAGTCTACGTCTATAAATTCTCCGTTGAGGTGCTACACGCAGATTTTCCACGACTTCGAACCCCTTTGGCCAATCTTTCTGCACGCCATCAACCATCCGATCGTCGACAGAGCGTGTCTTCACGTATTCACCGTCTGGACGACACACGTCGATGAAAAACTCTCCGCTTGAACTTTTATACACTTTTTTTTTTCTTCTCATCTGTCGAACAATCGTTCGTTTGTTTTTATACAATTTTTTTGTTTTTTTTTTGACAAATTTGGAGGGAAGGAGAGTGGCTTCAAAAAAACCATTGGACACAATTTAAAAGGAAAAGTAACACGAGATAATTGGGAGAGAACAAAATTTAAATTCAAACTTTTTCTCAAAGAATGTTTTCTTGAAATTCAGTTTATGTCGATTAAAAAATAATTCAAAACGATTTCGTGACAAAATCAGCATCTATGGATTAAATAAAATTCTAATTATTAGCTCTTACGAAAAACTAAAAATAATTTGGAGCTATTATTTCACAACGAAAATTAATCCGTTTTTTAAATCATAATCGATCACTATAATTATGTAAAAAAAATATATTTCCTATGATTTTTCATTCAAATTATTGGAAAATTGTTGCAGCAAGTGTCTGAAGGCACTTTGTAACGTGATCTTCTATCTTTTATTTATAATTCATTAACGATTCGGTTATTTGCTCGATGTCCGAGGAAATTTCTTGATGCTGACGCTAGAAGTACGTTCGAATAACCAAAAGACTTTTGACACAAATATAAAAAGGGGAAAAAAAATGTTTATCTCGTTTACGTATCAAAAGACAGGAAAATATCGTACACAGAAAAGATCAGCCGTGGATAATTACGTTGGCATTTCGTCGCGATTATATTCTTCTCTGTCGCCGAGGAGAGCCACAAAGTCCCGAACGAATCTCGCAATAAAGTGATAGAACGTGTGGTCTCTATTTCACCATTAACCAAAACGAGAGTGACTTTATAATACTTTCCCGCGACTCAAAGCCTTTCCCTGAATTTTTATTATTTTTATTAGTGATTTTTGTAAATAATTTACTGCCGGTACAAAAACCTGACGTATTAACGATTTTATTTATGAACTTTATCGTGCTTCTACAATCTTTTAAGCGTCTGTCTTTTTTTTTTCATCTTTTATGCTAAAAAATTCTTTTTAATACATTTTTTTTATCATTTTTAACGATTGGCTCGAAGCAAAAATAGAACGTGACGAATTGTCGATTTCAATACCTGAATTTTATTGGTTATATGATTTATCAAACGTTCCTCGATCATTTTTACGGCCACAAAATGATTTCACTTTTTTATTTATTTATTTTTTATTGACTGCAAACGTGACGAATTATTGATCTCAACTAAACCTGAATTTCATCGTTACGATTTTTTTTTTAAGAGTGCCGGATAACTAATTGTATGTAAAAAATTTTAACTGCGCTTATGGGACAAATATGGAATTTACAGAACTGTGCCTGGAAGGAAAACGTTCTTTTCTTTTGTTATATGATTCATCAAACGTTCCTCGATCATTTTTATGGCCACAAAATGATTTCACTTTTTTATTTATTTATTTTGTATTGACTGCAAACGTGACGAATTATTGATGTCACCTAAACGTTAATTTCATCGTTACCGGATAACTAATTTTATGTAAAAAATTTAAACTGCTCTTATGGGACAAACATAGGAGTTGGAAAACTGTGCCAGAACGGAAAATATCCTTTTTTTTTATCTCCAACAACATACTTCACTAATCGTTCGTCTGAACTTTCTGGCAAAAGAAATTAGAGCATTTTTATACAATAATGTTTGATATATTTTGGTGAACCTCTTAAGCTCATCATTTTTGTTACCAACGTGCTAATAATTAATGAAAAAAAAAATCGACTAGAATCTCGTGTAAGACGTCATCGATCCCATAGCATCTGACATTTTACCCTCATTGTTCGATAATTCCGTGCTAAAAAAACACTTTGATCGGATGGTTGTTCAATGATGCAATGTGTATTAATAATCCTTCGATCTCTGGATTACTGAAAGTCATCATCAACAACGCATTTACAACGATATATAGGACGTATTCATTAATACGATGTCGATCGTTATCGGGATTTATCATTTATTGCAGAATTTATGATTCACGATCGGTTGTTATTGTTACTATTAACATACAAGATTTATTTTCCTATCGTTTTATAGAAAATAATGATTTTATACGTATCTCGCGAGAGATAAAATTTCATTTATTATTATTCTACACAAAAATTTATATAAATATTCCGCGGCTCAGTGTGAAAGTTATATTTCGTTGAATTTGTGTCGTCGATGAAAAAAATTATTTCGACAGTAAGAAAAAAGATACAATATCGATATTTAATTCCCACTGATGACGTGCAACATTGAACGATCCATCGTAATATAAAACGTTCCCTTGTCACGTATTACCAATCATACGAGATTTCATATATCTCAAAGTAACAAAAAAGAAAAAAAAAATTCAAACCCAGACATTCGGGCTCTCGCGATTTATCGATTAACCTCAAGGTCAGTACATTCGGTAATACGTTGATTTTTATTTTTTTATATTATTTTTTCGATCCTCGTCAATTTATATCGTTCCGTGCAATCAACATTGCAGCCGCTCGTTTTCATTGAACAGCCAATTGGACGATGTGTGTTTTTTTTCTCTCCTCATTCGGAATTATATGAAATTTATTTGTGTCGAACGATATTGATTGGACTTTAATGAGATTCTTTTGATCAGCATTTAAGTTGACGTGTCATCGATCAATGCAGCTTTTTAAGCAATCCACGGGTAACGTTCAACTTCTTTTTTTTTCTCAATGTAAGAGCGGACTGGTGAAATTTTGACTTTCTAAAAATTGCATTCTTTGGCTGAGAACATTTAAGTAAGGGAGAATAAAAAAAAAATTGATAAATCTTTATCGCGATGCTACACACTTGATTGATCACGTTGTAATCGTTGGTCCTACTTTGAAAACCTACCGGAAGTTGAGAAAAAAAAATTGAAGCTTAATGAAACAAGCGGCATTTTAAGGGGGGAAATAGGGTTAGGACAGCTGTTTCTCAATGATTTTCATGCATTTTTTTATAGTATAAAAAATGAATATAATTTATTGAAACTTTGAGAATATTTTATACATATATTTAAGTATATACTATAAAATTTTTGAAGAATGTTCTTGAAAAACACCGGGGATATTAGCGACCCCATATTGCAGGTCACAATCTCAGCATTTTGGGTTCATTCTGGAAGCCGCAATTTTCATCTGAAATCAAACGAGGTTGGAATTTACTTTTATTATATGTCTCTCTTCTATATGAACCTAAATGCTATCAAAAAAATAGAAAACTGAATTTTTTACAGGGGTCAAAACAAAAAGCATGATTTTTTGCCATTTTTTACAACGTGATTTGCGAAAAAAAAATTATTTTAAATAATGATAATATTCCGATTTTAGGTTCATATAGAGCGCAATACTATGAAGAAAGTTACTGCCAATTTTCAAAACGATTGGTTAAAAACTTTTCAAACTAGCGTGTACGCAAGTTGAAAAAAAAGTCGTTTTCAGAAAAACACGTTTGAAAAAATAGTACCGCTCGGGGCCTGAAGGAGAGCTACTCACTTTAATGGCTTATAACAATAGAACGAGTCGGAATTTTCATTTAAAATTTTGGGAACATATTTTTCAATAGTTTTACTAACAATTTATGAAATTAAAAAAAAATCAATTTTTTGAACCGTCTAACCCTATTTCCCCCCTTAAAGGTTAAACGGTAACGAATAGAACGAGCACAGTGTGGAGTGTCAGACATGTCGGGACGCAACGTTACAGTACTTTTAGTAAACACACTAATTTTTGGGCAAAATATGAAATTTTTTCGGATCTTTTAAATTTCTTTTAGGACAGTATATCGATATATACTTATCTACTGATCACTAATCCGCTGAACATTTGCGCGAAAAATAAATAAAATTCCATTACTAATCGCCAAAAACTTGTTCACCAGAAAAAAAAAACAATTCAATTTCATTTTATTAAATGTTAATTTTGATAAACTAAATGATTCAGTTCAAATAAATCAATCATTTTTTATGTCAACGTTAAATAGTTATAAGAAAATTATATGTACACGGAAATATCGTGAAAATTTGACCGCTGCCGTTTATACATACCTAAAGAAATAGTTACAATAATCTTACTACTATAAAAAAGCTGGAGAGTTTGTTAGTTTGTATGTTTGTTCGAACGCGCTAATCTCAAGAAATACTGATCCGATTTGGAAAATTCTTTTAGCGTTAGATAGCCCATTTATTCGGGAAGGCTTTAGGCTGTATAACTTTATACTATGACCTTGATCTTACTATCTCACTACCATTCTACTATATTCAATCTATAAAAAAATAAAGTTGAAAAGTTTGTTTGTTTGAACGCGCTAATCTCAGGAAAAACTTATCCGATTTGAAAAATTCTTTTTGCATTACATGGTCCGTTTATTGAGGAAGGCTTTACGCCATATAACTTTATGCTACGACCCCAGCGACGGCGCGTTGAATCGGACAGATATTTAAAGCGCATGAAACCGCGGGGCACAGCTCGTAAAAAAAATAAAATAGCCCGAAAAGTAACTCCCTCTTCCTTAAAAAATGATTTTTTCTCAATTCTAATAAATTTTTCATTGTCATCAGTGTTCTCCGGATTGTTATCAGTGTATATCATTTGGAGAATCATCCGCAGAGTGAACGTACCGTCGTATCTACTGATTAACTGGCTATACATACGATACATTTGTAAAGCAACAACTTGCAAGTCCTTGGTCAAAACACACTGAGACTTTGGCTCGTCGGCCCTGACCGTTCCGGTCTCATTGCTTCTCACGCTTATTGCAATTCCCTCCTCTGTTGCGTACCACTTTTACCGCTTAACGACATACAGAAGATCCTTTTGTTTTTGTTTTTTTTTTAACACAAAGCCTAATACACGCGCCAATCTATACGAGCATTTTTATCTTAAATACGAAAGGTCCTCAGCGTGCGGGATCCGATCGTCGATCCTTCGGCAAAGATAGCGATAAAAAATCGCTATCAGTTACATTTCTAATTATACAAACCATGTTTTTTTTTAAATATTCCACAGAAAAAAAAAGAAATTTGATATTTCATCAATTTAAAAGTAAGATTAATATTGTTGTATTGTTTTTTTTCTGCAAAAGAATGGCGTTGAACCTGTGCGAGAGCGTGGAAAAAATGGCGATCTCGAGAGAGGAAGGGGGGCGAACGAACGAAAGAGATCAAGAGAGAGAGAGAGAGAGAGAGAGAGAGAGAGAGAGAGAGAGAGAGAGAGAGAGAGAGAGAGAGAAAGAGAGACGGAGATGAGGAGAGAAAGTCCGAGGAGAAAGTGAGAGGGATATATCGCAGGATCTCGAGTGTATAATGACGAAAAAGAAAAAGGGTGGCGGCGGCGGGGCTCAGAGGATCGAAGCACACATCAGGATGGCTGCTGTTGATGCTGCGGGGCTGGTACCAAAGCCAAATGTTATAGCGAGAGAGAGAAAGAGAGAGAAAGCTCCACCATAATGCGTGCTCCCTCGAGAAAGAGAGAGAGAGAGAGAGAGAGAGAGAGAGAGAGAGAAAGAGAGAGATAAAAGATGACCGGAGCAACAGCATCTTCTCTTGAGCTCGCTCTCGTGCAAGGGGCCCCGGGTTCTGTCTCTCCAGGGACTTATATAAGAAAGCAAGATGGCAACCGGTTGTCCCTGAGCTCGCCGAGAGAGCCCCGTTTATTTGCACATTTGTATCTATTTTTCCCCGCCCCCTCCCCCAGGTCCAAACCCAAAGAGGAGGAAGAGGATGGAAAAAAAACGACAAAAAGGAAGTAAAGGAAAAAGTAGAAAAAAAAAGGACCAAAGCCCCTCTTGACGTCGCGGTCGGTTCCCTCACGGTCTTCCCGATGCGTTCGAGCCGGTTATACATTTTTTTCTTACCAAAAAAAAAACAATCTCTAACCGGTACGATAGACATTTTTGTGAAAAATTTCACGGTGAGTTGTGCGACGTTTTTTTTGGTAACTAGAACGTTTTAATGTACTTGCAATTCGTATAATTGTAATTACGGAAAATAACGAAGATTTATAATAATGATTATTATTGTAAATTTTTAATTACACTCAAGAACGTTATTTTCAACCCTTATCCGACTCTCAGAGATCAAATATTTTTTCTTGTAAAAATTTATATTTTATACTTTATATACGTTATATTTTTCTTGTAAAAAAAAAATCTCTAACCGGTACGATAGAGATTTTTGTGAAAAATTTTACGGTGAGTTGTGCGACGTTTTTTTTTTTTTTTTGGTAACTAGAACGTTTTAATGTACTTGCAATTCGTATAATTGTAATTACGGAAAATAACGAAGATTTATAATAATGATTATTATCGTAAATATTTTATTACACTCAAGAACGTAATTTTTAACCCTTATCCGACTCTCAACGATCAAACATTTTTTCTTGTAAAAATTTATATTTTATATACGTTATATTTTTCTTGTAGAAAAAAAATCTCTAACCGGTACGATAGAGATTTTTGTGAAAAATTTCACGGTGAGTTGTGCGACGTTTTTTTTTTTTTTTTTGGAAACTAGAACGTTTTAATGTACTTGCAATTCGTATAATTATAATTACGGAAAATGACGAAGGTTTATAATAATGATTATTATCGTAAAGTTTTTATTACACTCAAGAACGTAATTTTCAACCCTTATCCGACTCTCAACGATCAAATATTTTTTCTTGTAAAAATTTATATTTTATATTTTATATACGTTATATTTTTCTTGTACAAAAAAAATCTCTAACCGTTCCGATAGACATTTTTGTGATAAATTTCACGGTGAGTTGTGCGACGTTTTTTTTGCTAACTAGAACGTTTTAATGTACTTGCAATTCGTATAATTGTAATTACGGAAAATAACGAAGATTTATAATAATGATTATTATCGTAAATTTTTAATTACACTCAAGAACGTAATTTTCAACCCTCATCCGACTCTCAAAGATCAAATATTTTTTCTTGTAAAAATTTATACCTTATACCTTATATACGTTATATTTTTCTTGTAAACAAAAATTGTCTAACCGGTACGATAGACATTTTTGTGAAAAATTTCACTGTAAGTTGTGCGACGTTTTTTTTTTTTTTTGTAACTAGAACGTTTTAATGTACTAGCAATCTGTATAATTGTAATTACGGAAAATAACGAAGATTTATTATAATGATTATTATCGTAAAGTTTTAATTACACTTAAGAATGTAATTTTCAACCCTTATCCGACTCTCAAAGATCAAATATTTTTTCTTGTAAAAATTTATATTTTATATTTTATATACGTTATATTTTTCTTGTAAAAAAAAATTGTCTAACTGGTACGATAGACATTTTTGTGAAAAATTTCACGGTGAGTTGTGCGACGTTATTTTTTTTTTTTTGGTTAACTAGAACGTTTTAATGTACTTGCAATTCGTATAATTGTAATTCCGGAAAATAACGAAGATTTATAATAATGATTATTATCGTAAATTTTTAATTACACTCAAGAACGTAATTTTCAACCCTTATCCGACTTTCAAAGATCAAATATTTTTTCTTGTAAAAATTTATATTTTATTTTTTATATACGTTATATTTTTCTTGTACAAAAAAAATCTCTAACCGTTCCGATAGACATTTTTGTGATAAATTTCACGGTGAGTTGTGCGACGTTTTTTTTTGGTAACTAGAACGTTTTAATGTACTAGCAATTCGTATAATTGTTATTACGGAAAATAACGAAGATTTATTATAATGATTATTATCGTAAAGTTTTAATTACACTCAAGAACGTAATTTTCAACCCTTATCCGACTCTCAAAGATCAAATATTTTTTCTTGTAAAAATATATATTTTATATTTTATATACGTTATATTTTTCTTGTAAAAAAAAATTGTCTAACTGGTACGATAGACATTTTTGTGAAAAATTTCACGGTGAGTTGTGCGACGTTATTTTTTTTTTTTTGGTTAACTAGAACGTTTTAATGTACTTGCAATTCGTATAATTGTAATTCCGGAAAATAACGAAGATTTATAATAATGATTATTATCGTAAATTTTTAATTACACTCAAGAACGTAATTTTCAACCCTTATCCGACTTTCAAAGATCAAATATTTTTTCTTGTAAAAATTTATATTTTATTTTTTATATACGTTATATTTTTCTTGTACAAAAAAAATCTCTAACCGTTCCGATAGACATTTTTGTGATAAATTTCACGGTGAGTTGTGCGACGTTTTTTTTGGTAACTAGAACGTTTTAATGTACTAGCAATTCGTATAATTGTTATTACGGAAAATAACGAAGATTTATTATAATGATTATTATCGTAAAGTTTTAATTACACTCAAGAACGTAATTTTCAACCCTTATCCGACTCTCAAAGATCAAATATTTTTTCTTGTAAAAATTTATATTTTATATTTTATATACGTTATATTTTTCTTGTAAAAAAAAATTGTCTAACTGGTACGATAGACATTTTTGTGAAAAATTTCACGGTGAGTTGTGCGACGTTATTTTTTTTTTTTTGGTTAACTAGAACGTTTTAATGTACTTGCAATTCGTATAATTGTAATTCCGGAAAATAACGAAGATTTATAATAATGATTATTATCGTAAATTTTTAATTACACTCAAGAACGTAATTTTCAACCCTTATCCGACTTTCAAAGATCAAATATTTTTTCTTGTAAAAATTTATATTTTATTTTTTATATACGTTATATTTTTCTTGTACAAAAAAAATCTCTAACCGTTCCGATAGACATTTTTGTGATAAATTTCACGGTGAGTTGTGCGACGTTTTTTTTGGTAACTAGAACGTTTTAATGTACTAGCAATTCGTATAATTGTTATTACGGAAAATAACGAAGATTTATTATAATGATTATTATCGTAAAGTTTTAATTACACTCAAGAACGTAATTTTCAACCCTTATCCGACTCTCAAAGATCAAATATTTTTTATTGTAAAAATTTATATTTTATATTTTATATACGTTATATTTTTCTTGTAAAAAAAAATTGTCTAACCGGTACGATAGACATTTTTGTGAAAAATTTCACGGTGAGTTGTGCGACGTTATTTTTTTTTTTTTTTGGTTAACTAGAACGTTTTAATGTACTTGCAATTCGTATAATTGTAATTCCGGAAAATAACGAAGATTTATAATAATGATTATTATCGAAAATTTTTAGTTACACTCAAGAATGTAATTTTCAACCCTTATCCGACTTTCAAAGATCAAATATTTTTTCTTGTAAAAATTTATATTTTATCTTTTATATGCGTTATATTTTTCTTGTAAAAAAAATCTCTAACCGGTACGATAGACATTTTTGTAAAAAATTTCACGGTGAGTTGTGCGACGTTTTTTTTTTTTTTTTTTTCGGTAACTAGTTGCAATTCGTATAATTGTAATTACGGAAAATAACGAAGATTTATAATAATGATTATTATCGTAAATTTTGTAATTACACTCAAGAATGTAATTCTCAATCCTTATCTGACTCTCAACGATCAAATATTATCGTACGTTACGACACGATCAAGATAATATATATATTTCACGAATTTTTTTATCGTATTTATGAAAATTTCGTATGTTATTCAGCGAGTTGGGAACACGAAGACGTAACATATTGGTCGAGAGCTGTAACTTATATGTATATATATTTTTTTTCACTCACAACGGTGCGACGAGGTCGATTTTATCCGCGATGCTCCGTTTACTTTTTTTGTTTGCTCACATGTGCTTGAGGCTTGCGCGCCGCCACGGAATATTCAACTTTTGCGAAGACTCGTTGCGGTTTTTGCCTCTCGGTACGTAACATCTTTTTATTCTTTTTTTTTTTTTTTGAATCAAGAATGGCTACCGTGTAAAAATCGTGGAAATCACGTTTCATCGCGAACGAAGTATGAGTCAATTTTGCGAAAAACAATAATCAGTGTTTTTTTTTTTTTGTTAAATAATAAGAGTAAGGATGAAAATTAATTTTCGTCGATCTTGTGTAAAATTATGGAATCTCGTTCGTTTCAATTCGACAACAGGGGAGAAGAACGATGAAGAGAGTAATAGTCGTTTTCAGGAGACGAAACATTTGGCCAAAAACCAAAAAGCATTTTTGCATCTTCAACAAGGATCGATAAGCGGGTGTTGCAGCATTTTTTAAATTTAAATTTTTCCACTCTTTTAAATGTAAAACGAGAAAGCCATCGAAACGATTTTCCACAGAGCAATCTTTCTGTACGAGTGAGAAAAAAAAATGACGATTACGTAACGCATAAATCTCTAAGGGTTAAAAAAAAAACAAATTAATTTCCACCGTTATTTATTCGTGAGCATCTCGTAAAAATGATACCTTGCCGCCTCGTTTATTTCTGTCGTACGTAGAAAATACCGGTAACTAAATCATTCATCCGCGAGAGTCAGTTTTCCGAGAAAAAAAACAAAAAAAAAAAAAAGAAACGAAACGCATTCATGAATCGACTTTATGATTCATTTGCGTATATTTACGTGTATGTACCACGTCGGGACTCTCTCTCACGCTTCGTCGACGACGAAAATGTTTGCTCCGGTCATTAAGGGAACTTGCGCATGACTACCAACGACTTTTCATCATCTTCTGTGTACGTGTATATGTGTGTGTGTGTGCGATGTGGTCGGTTAGCTCGAGCATCTCTCAGTGATAATCTCTTCGTTCAATGGCCGCTGGCGATTCTTTTTTTTCTTCGTTACTCATCGCTCAAGAGGAACCGGCAAGAACGGTGAAAAAAAAATCAAACAAAAAGATTGTGAACTAACGAAAAAAAAAAAAAAAATTATGCAAATTCGCTTATTGCTTCGTCATCATGTTTGCGCGTTCAGAAAATTTTCCTCAACGAACGACTCTTTCAATTATTTTTTTCCTCATAGATGAAACGCTTTGTTTATGCTCAAGTTTTTATTTACATCATTTTTTTGGGCTCACTCTTAACTTAATAGTGCGAGATATGCTTGATGTTTCAATGAATTTTTCGAAAAAAAATTCAAGACATCTTTTATGCGAAATGATTTTATCAATTTTCAATACCAGATATTCTTTCGTGGCATCCAATTCATGTGGAAACTTTCGATCCGGCCGAAAAATTGCGCGACTCTTAACGAGCGACTATAGCGATTTTTCGAAAAATTCAAAATTTCATAAATTTAGAACGCCTTGGGGGATCTTCTCCAAATTCAATGGCGAACAGTGTTCGATGATGGTCCATTTATATAGAAAGTTTCAGCTTGATAACTCGAAAGTTGCACGGTTTGTGCTCTTAACAAAAATATTTCACTGAAAACTCAAAGATTCACGGAAACAAAGTTTCCTCTCGGCAGGAAAAAAGTTTTCCAACTAGTCCGTAATGAATCATTAATTTCACCGAAAAACTATGAGAATTTAACTCGGTGTTACGCAATATTTAACATAGCGTAACATCAAGATAAAATCTCATCGATTTTCTCTCAATGTTTATCATAGCGTAACATCGAGATAAATTCTCATCGGTTTTTGATGAAATTAATGCGTTCAGTATGGACTCGTTGGAAAAGTACTTTTCCCTGCCGAGAGGAAACTTTGTTTTCGTGAATCTTTAAGTTTTTCATGAAAAATTTCTGTAACATTTTTGTAAACAAAGTTTCCTATGGGCAGGGAAAAGTACTTTTCCAACGAGTCCATAATGAATCATTAATTTCACCGAAAATCTATAAGAATTTTACTCGTTGTTACGCAATGTTTAACATAGCGTAACATCAAGATAAATTCTCATCAATTTTCTCTCAATGCTTAACATAGCGTAACATCGAGATAAATTATCATCGATTTTCTCTCAATGTTTGTCATAGCGTAACATCGAGATAAATTGTCATTGGTTTTTGATGAAATTAATGATTCATTATGGACTCGTTGGAAAAGTACTTTTTCCCTGCCGAGAGGAAACTTTGTTTTCGTGAGTCTTTAAGTTTTCAGTGAAAAATTTCTGTTACATTTCTGTAAACAAAGTTTCCTTTGGGCAGGAAAAAGTACTTTTCCAACGAGTCCATAATGAATCATTAATTTCACCGAAAATCTATGAGAATTTTACTCGTTGTTACACAATGTTTAACATAGCGTAACATCAAAATAAATTCTGATCGATTTTCTCTGAATGTTTATCATAGCGTAACATCGAGATAAATTGTCATCGGTTTTTGATGAAATTAATGATTCATTATGTACTCGTTGGAAAAGTACTTTTTCCTGCCGAGAGGAAACTTTGTTTTCGTGAATCTTTAAGTTTTCAGTGAAAAATTTCTGTTACATTTCTTTAAACAAAGTTTCCTTTGGGCAGGAAATAGTACTTTTCCAACGAGTCTATAACGAATCATTAATTTCACCGAAAATCTATGAGAATTTTACTCGTTGTTACGCAATGTTTAACATAGCGTAACATCACGATAAATTCTCATCGATTTTCTCTCAATATTTAACATAGCGTAACATCGAGATGAATTCTCATCGATTTTCTCTCAATGTTTGTCATGACGTAATATCGAGATAAATTGTCATCGGTTTTTGATGAAATTAATGATTCATTATGTACTCGTTGGAAAAGTACTTTTTCCTGCCGAGACGAAACTTTGTTTTCGTGAATCTTCAAGTTTTTAGTGAAAAATTCCTGTTACATTTCTGTAAACAAAGTTTCCTATGGGCAGGAAAAAGTACTTTTCCAACGAGTCCATAATGAAACATTAATTTCACCGAAAATCGATGAGAATTTAACTCGATGTTACGCAATATTTAACATAGCGTAACATCAAGATAAATTGTCATCGGTTTTTGATGAAATTAATGATTCGTTATGGACTCGTTGGAAAAGTACTTTGTTTTCGTGAATCTTTAAGTTTTTAGTGACACATTTCTGTTACATTTCTGTAAACAAAGTTTCCTCTCGACAGGAAAAAGTACTTTTTCAACGAGTCCATAATGAATCATTAATTTCACCGAAAATCTGTGAGAATTTAACTCGTTGTTACGTAATATTTAACATAGCGTAACATCAAGATAAATTCTCATCGATTTTCTCTCAATGTTTAACATAGCGTAACATCGAGATAAATTCTCATCGATTTTCTCTCAATGTTTATCATAGCGTAACATCGAGATAAATTGTCATCGGTTTTTGATGAAATTAATGATTCATTATGTACTCGTTGGAAAAGTACTTTTTCCTGCCGAGAGGAAACTTTGTTTTCGTGAATCGTTAAGTTTTCAGTGAAAAATTTCTGTTACATTTCTTTAAACAAAGTTTCCTTTGGGCAGGAAAAAGTACTTTTCCAACGAGTCTATAACGAATCATTAATTTCACCGAAAATCTATGAGAATTTTACTCGTTGTTACGCAATGTTTAACATAGCGTAACATCACGATAAATTCTCATCGATTTTCTCTCAATATTTAACATAGCGTAACATCGAGATGAATTCTCATCGATTTTCTCTCAATGTTTGTCATAGCGTAACATCGAGATAAATTGTCATCGGTTTTTGATGAAATTAATGATTCATTATGTACTCGTTGGAAAAGTACTTTTTCCTGCCGAGACGAAACTTTGTTTTCGTGAATCTTCAAGTTTTTAGTGAAAAATTCCTGTTACATTTCTGTAAACAAAGTTTCCTATGGGCAGGAAAAAGTACTTTTCCAACGAGTCCATAATGAAACATTAATTTCACCGAAAATCGATGAGAATTTAACTCGATGTTACGCAATATTTAACATAGCGTAACATCAAGATAAATTGTCATCGGTTTTTGATGAAATTAATGATTCGTTATGGACTCGTTGGAAAAGTACTTTGTTTTCGTGAATCTTTAAGTTTTTAGTGACACATTTCTGTTACATTTCTGTAAACAAAGTTTCCTCTCGACAGGAAAAAGTACTTTTTCAACGAGTCCATAATGAATCATTAATTTCACCGAAAATCTGTGAGAATTTAACTCGTTGTTACGTAATATTTAACATAGCGTAACATCAAGATAAATTCTCATCGATTTTCTCTCAATGTTTAACATAGCGTAACATCGAGATAAATTCTCATCGATTTTCTCTCAATGTTTATCATAGCGTAACATCGAGATAAATTGTCATCGGTTTTTGATGAAATTAATGATTCATTATGTACTCGTTGGAAAAGTACTTTTTCCTGCCGAGACGAAACTTTGTTTTCGTGAATCTTCAAGTTTTTAGTGAAAAATTTCTGTTACATTTCTGTAAACAAAGTTTTCTCTGGGCAGGAAAAAGTACTTTTCCAACGAGTCCATAATGAATCATTAATTTCACCGAAAATCTATGAGAATTTTACTCGTTGTTACGCAATGTTTAACATAGCGTAACATCACGATAAATTCTCATCGATTTTCTCTCAATATTTAACATAGCGTAACATCGAGATGAATTCTCATCGATTTTCTCTCAATGTTTGTCATAGCGTAACATCGAGATAAATTGTCATCGGTTTTTGATGAAATTAATGATTCATTATGTACTCGTTGGAAAAGTACTTTTTCCTGCCGAGACGAAACTTTGTTTTCGTGAATCTTCAAGTTTTTAGTGAAAAATTTCTGTTACATTTCTGTAAACAAAGTTTTCTCTGGGCAGGAAAAAGTACTTTTCCAACGAGTCCATAATGAATCATTAATTTCACCGAAAATCTATGAAAATTTAACTCGTTGTTACGCAATATTTAACATAGCGTAACATCAAGATAAATTCTCATTGATTTTCTCTCAATGTTTAACATAGCGTAACATCGAGATAAATTATCATCGGTTTTTGATGATATTAATGATTCATTATGTATTCGTTGGAAAAGTACTTTTTCCTGCCGAGACGAAACTTTGTTTTCGTGAATCTTCAAGTTTTCAGTGAAAAAAATTTTATCAGGGATTTTAAAAGAATTTTAAAGGGATTTTAATTTTATCCTTCCACGTTAATTATTGACACAGTACTGATAATATTAAGGCTCGTAATGGTCGAGAAATAATTATTTTTTTCACTCTTGTTATATCACGTTTAACGGAGTGGCAAAATGATCGGTTGATTAAGTTCTCGAAGTGGATGGAGCGCACGTTGAACCAGGACCGAAAGTGAATGTATATATGGTCTACGAATTGTGCAATATAGTGTTAAACAATGGCGAAACAAGCGTGCAGCATATATAAATATTATGTACACATGAAATTCGCGTTACTACGAGAAACGACGATGAATTACATTTCTCGGTTATTACGTGGCTAATGTAGTGCCGCAAAGGTGTTGGCCTGCAATTACACATGAAATTGCGCGGTAACTTCTCAACCGTGAAGTAATTGCATAATAATTCATATAAATATTATCATACGAGTATTCAATGAATTATTGAAATGCGTGAAGCAGAAAAAAAAAAACATTGACCTATAGACACTTTTTGCGAGAGCACAAGTTGATCTCGTCACTTCCGGTTCGTTACAAATTTTTTTTTTAGCAACCGCAGCAGAGTTCTGATTATTTCTTTTTTTTTTCCTAAATTCGAACAATTCTTTTGCGACATTGTGATCATTATTATTATTATTTTTTTCCACT
>OY253748.1:26569982-26609383 GCA_958009045.1 Oxytorus armatus
ATCGAATAGGGTATCGAAACATTGAAAAGTAAGAAAAAAAATTTTTTGTCATTTTTTGCCTACTTTTTCAGAACCTTAAATGTCGAAATTTCTAATGGCGATAACTTGGCTCCCGTTTGATCGATTTCGAATTTTGAGGGGGGGTTGGGTTTTGTAAACGTCTCGAGTAGACTTAGAAATTGCATTTTGGATCATCCCGTTATCTCAATTATTTTAGCCATGAGAGCAGGTTCAAAATCGGCGAAAAAAATGAGAAGGGGTATGTATGGAAAAATTTGCAAAAACCGATGGTCCCACTTCAAAAATCTATGAAAAATCGAAAAAAAATCGTAGCTCAATAAACGAAGCGGCATTGAAAGGTTGAATGGTTACGAAAAGAATGAGCACAGAGTGGGGTTCCAACTCCATCGGGAAGCAACGTTACAGCGATTTTAGTGAAGCCACTTTTGTTTGCCGAAATGCAAAAAAATTTCTAATTTTTAAATTTTCTTTAGGACGCTATTTCGATGTATTTTGACCCGCTGATTACGAATTCAGTGGCCATTTCCTTGAGAAACTCGAAATTTCATTGAAAATCGGCCAAAAAGTGATTTTTTCGATTTTTGCGTTTTTTCTATTCATTTTTCAAGTTTTCGACAAAAACTCGGTGTTATTTGAAATCAGCAGAAAATTTCCGATCGAATAGCGTATCGAAACATTGAAAAAAAAAGAAAAAAATTTTTTTTGTAATTTTTTGCCTACTTTTTCAGTGTCGAAATTTCAAATGGCGATAACTTGACTCCCGTTTCATCGATTTTAAATTTTGAGGGGGGTTTTGTAAACGTCTCGAGTAGATTTACAGAATGTATTTTGGATCATGCCGTTATCTCAATTATTTTATCCATGACAGCAGGTTGAAAATCGGCGAAAAAAATGAGAAGGGTATGTATGGAAAAATTCGCAAAAATCGATGGTCGACGCTCAGTGAATGATGCGGCATTTTAAAGCTAAAGATTTTAAAACGAAGAGAATGAGCACAGAGTGGGGTTCCCACTCCATCGGGAAGCAACATTACAGCGGTTTTAGTGGACCAACTAATTTTTAGACAAAATGCCAAAAAAAAATTGAATTTTTAAAATTTCTTTAGGGATCCTATGTCGCTGTACTTTTCACAAATTTATCGCTGATCACAAATTTATTACACATTTCATCCGAAAAAAAAATTGGAAATTCCATTTTATCATGCCAATCAAGTTTTCAACGATTATATCAAATAACTAAAAATTGTCAAGATCAACTGAAATATTTTCACAAATTTACAGTGATATATAAATATAAAGTTCCACGGTCGATCATTGCTGGCAAATATCTCAAACTCCCCCCCCCCCCCCCCCCCCCCCCCCGTTTCGCCCCTCCCCATCCCCCTAACTACGTCGTTGCCACCCTCGCTAATTTTAGTCCCTCTTGAATGAGAGACAGTAGGTGTTTCGACCGAGGAGAATTTTCGGGTCGAGTCACAAGCCAAGTTTCCGTGGTTTTGGCTCTCGCTATACTCACTAATATAAACGTATTTTCTCGAGAACGACGACAAAGACGAGGTGAGATTGTGGATGCTGAGGTCGATGGCCTTGTCTCTCTCTTCTCGTATTCCGAAGGAAGAGAGAAAAATCGTATATTGAGACACACACGCACACACACACATATCGCGAGGACGTCGTATAAAGTCGATGAACAACACGAGCAAAAGTTCGTCGATCCAGCTGACCATGACCTCATAGACTAACTGTGCGTTTGAAGCTTTCAAGCCCCTTAATTCTTTGAAAAAAAACGTGGGTTAAGTTGTTTTCCCTGATTTATTTATACTATTTTTGTTCTCAATAACTCAAATAGTCATATTATCATATTTGGATAAAATATATTCTGATGAATGCACTTCTAACACTGTTTGATCCATTTTTATTGAATTTTTTCGATCAAAATGTAATGGATCGATTATTTGGTTTTTTTTTTCAATTAATTTATCAATGCTTTGAAAAAAAACGTGGGTCAAGTTGTTTTCCCCGATTTATTTATACTATTTTTTTTCTCTAAATAACTCAAATAATCATATTAACATATGTGCATACAAATTATTTGGATGAATGCATTTATAACACTGTTTTGTTCATTTATATTGCATTTTTTTCCATCAAGATGTAATGGATCGATTATTCGATTTTTTTTCCAATTAATTTATCAGTGCTTTGAAAAAAAAAGCTGGGTTAAATTGTTTTCCCCGATTTATTTATACTATTTTTTTCTAAATAACTCAAATAATCATATTAACATATTTGGATAAAAATGATTTGGATGAATGAACTTATAACACTATTTTGTCCATTTTTATTGAATTTTTTCCATCAAGATGTAATGGATCGATTATTTGTTTTTTTTTTTTCAATTAATTTATCAATGCTTTGAAAAAAAACGTGGGTCAAGTTGTTTTCCCCGATTTATTTATACTATTTTGTTTCTAAATAACTCAAATAATAATATTAACATATGTGCATAAAAATTATTTGGATGAATGCATTTATAACACTGTTTGGTTCATTTATATTGCATTTTTTTCCATCAAGACGTAATGGATCGATTATTCGATTTTTTTTTCCAATTAATTTGTCAATGCTTTGAAAAAAAACGTGGGTCAAGTTGTTTTCCCCGATTTATTTATACTATTTTTTTTCTAAATAACTCAAATAATCATATTAACATATTTGGATAAAAATTATTTGGATGAATGAACTTATAACACTGTTTTGTCCATTTTTATTGAATTTTTTTCTATCAAGATGTAATGGATCGATTATTTGTTTTTTTTTTTCAATTAATTTATCAATGCTTTGACAAAAAACGTGGGTCAAGTTGTTTTCCCCGATTTATTTATACTATTTTTTTTTCTAAATAACTCAAATAATCGTATTAACATATTTGGATAAAAATTATTTGGATGAATGAACTTATAACACTGTTTGGTCCATTTTTAGTGAATTTTTTTCCGTCAAGATGTGGATCGATTATTTGTTTTTTTTTTTCAATTAATTTATCAATGCTTTGAAAAAAAATGTGGGTCAAGTTGTTTTCCCCGATTTATTTATACTATTTTTTTTCTAAATAACTCAAATAAACATATTAACATATCTGGATAAAAATTATTTGGATGAATGAACTTATAACACTGTTTTGTCCATTTTTATTGAATTTTTTTCCATCAAGATGTAATAGATCGATTATTTGTTTTTTCTTTCAATTAATTTATGAATGCAGAAATATTTTAAATATATTTAATACTTTTGAATACATTATTGTCAACGTAAAAATTTTATTCAGATCGTTATTGCCAATCTAGAGAATAAAGAACGTCCCTGACGATGATTGGCATTTTTTCGAACGTTTTTTTGACCCGTGCGCGGATGGTAGGAGTTGAAAAAAAATGTTTGCCAAGCCCCAACCGCATTGTCAATTCACCTTCGTATCTATATACCAACCTACGTGCATTTTGTGACCGGCATTTGTCTGTTCGGTTGTTTCGCTCGCGCCGAAGAGTGCAAAGCACCCGAAGAGAGGTCTCTCTCGTGAGTCATTGGAAAATATGAAAACGAATGAGCTAAAAAGCGGTGTATAAGCGTCGTGAATGTGCATAAAGCACGTCAGTCTTTACGTATTTTCGTACGCAGCCTCTCGCGAACAAAGAAAATCCTTCGTTTTAGTTTTGAGACTCGAGGAATGAAATGTAAATCTCAAGAAGAGCACTGTCCCTCGCGAGACTTCTCATATTAAATGTTTCATTGACATCCAAATGACTATTATTTCCATTGATATTAAAAATACGAATATTTTCCATTGAGAATGAAAAAAAAAATCATTGCTACAAATGCTTTTATTTAATTTTTTGACACGAAATAATGAAGTTAAAAAACAACTCGAAGTAAAAATCACTTTGTTGTAAAAATGAAAGGAGAAAAAAAAAATTCATACTCTTTCAAAACGCCAATGAATATTCTAATGAGACTCCGGCAAAGTTATCTTTCGCATGCGGTCATTAAAGTTTTTTTTTTCTCGTTCTTTTGCCTCTTTTTTATTTTCATGCCTCCGGTGGCTTGGAACACGAGAGGCCCGATGAGAATGTCCGGCTCTCGTAGAGCCATCAAGAGGCTTACAAATGGGCCTTGTTTTCCGTGAGGCTGCGAGAGGGGCAGAGAAACGAGAGAGAGAGAGAGAGGGCGACAGACAGAGGCTGATGGCGTAGTTCTTTTTATTGAACGATGTGACCCCAGGCTTTTGACCTCCGTGGCTACTTTACAATTAAGATCTACACACATCCACACTATATATATATATACATCTGTATAATATATCGTATATATAATACATTTATACATATATAGATAACGTTTAAACCGACCAGTGAATGTCGAAGGGCAGAAAGAAACCGCAAAAGATCTGCAGCCATTACACTCGAGTTGCAGTAGTAGTAGTAGTGGGCAGTATGTGGTCAGACCGTAAGCCCAGTCGTTCGGAGGACTGTCAAAGAATCATTTCTACCCGTCAAGACAGTAGCAGACACATTAACATGTATATATTTATGTTACATTGAATATTCATGCACACATACTAGCAGGACAATTAAAAAAAAAACAAAATCATAGAAATGTTTCATTTTCAAAATTGCAAATGCATTTTAAGTTGTTGAGAAAAAATAAGATCTTATATTTTGCTCTTTTTATTTCGGAAGCCTTAAAATGTCGATTTAACAAAAACGTCACAACTTTTTTCACAAACAATTTACTGCTTTTCGGATTTTTTTTAATGAGCTGCTCAAGCTCAAAAAATGCCTATATGATTTATTGAATATTGTTTATTAATTATCGTGGTCATCAGAGCACTTAAAAAATCGTCGAGAGAAATTGAAAAGTGTAAGTGAATTTTTGGCAATAATGAAGAATTGTACTTAAAAAATTTGTGAAAAAAAAAACATCCTAGCTCAATGGACGAAACGTGATTTTAGAGGTGGAACGATTGAATGGTAGATGAACAAAAATTGGAGTCACAACTCCTCGAGGGAGCACACATACAGTCACTTTACTAGATCCACTTTTTTTCTCTTGTTGCTAAATTACAATTAGCAGATTTTTGAAGATTTTTTTTAGGATCTTCTAGCGGATTATTATATTTTCCCCACTAATCATCGTTCAGTTCATTGCTTTCAGGATATCGTCAAAAATATTTGAACAATAACTAAGAGCGATGAAAAACAATTTTGCCACTTTGTAAAGTAAGAATAGTCGATTTTGACACTTTGTCGAGAGGAAGAAGAAGATAGTTACAATAAGACTGAGATGTTGGAGGAGAGTTCATTGATAAAGTGAGATGACCGATGTGTGAAAAGAGAAAAAAAGAGTCGTCAACCCTCGACCGTGGTCGATTTGATAAGACTTTTACGAAGTAGACTCACAATAATCACACCACTCGAGAGTTCAAAAGATTCCACATCTCCGCTCGTACGCGGTGACTGATAAAACGCGATACATTTGGTCAATATTAATATAGATAAGCGACGCGATATCTATACATAAACCGCGTATAATTAGAGGCCAAAAAAAAAAATAAATACTACACGACGGAACGAAATAACGAATTTGAATTTGCTCGATCGAGGCAGCAGAGTAATGTGACGATATTGAAAAAAATAAATAAAAGAAGAAACAAAGAGAGCCACGATTTTGAGACACTATAATTAAAACTGAAAAACGATTAATGAAGTATTTTTATTTATGCTTGTCGTAAATATTGAAAGAAAGAATAATCGCGTGATATCTCGTGCGGAAACAAAAACGTCCGTTCTTACGAATCTCGCGCTTTGTTTACTTCGCGGTAACGGAGATTAAAATTTCAATGACGACTCAATTGCACTGTTTAAATACATAATAAATATATGTGAGAACGGTGACCAAACGATAGGCGCTAAATCCACAGGATTTTGTGCGTAAGAACGATGATGAATAATCCTCTTATGTGCTCGCTCGAAATTCGTGATATCTTCTACGCTCGGAATATCGCGATAGCTCGTTGAACGGTCAGATAATAACGTGAACGGATTGTCCGAGACGGAATAACGTGGGCGAAACAGTATCTTGCGCTATATATACGTTTAAATCTATATATCGATTGTTAACGAACAAAAAGTCGTAAAATACACGATCTTACGTAGAAAGTCAGGGGATTTTTAAGTCCTTTTGTTTACTAGCAGCGTCGTAGGAAGTTTGTTTTCTTGTCAAGAGACACGTAGTACATTGCTGTGTGTGCTGTCGTGAACGAAAGGAGAGCAAAAAATAGTGTTGTTAACCCTACGGAGAGAGAACAAGCTACATCGTACGATATGGAATTCTACGAGGCCGGCAAACAACGCATCACACGACCGTCTGCCCCCGGAGGCCTAGACGCGATAAAGTGATAATAGGAGAAAAAGAAACAGTTTTTTTTTCCTCTCTCTCTTCTTGTCGATAAGAGATTGGACCACATTCGTGGTGTTAAACGCTTGAACTACGCGGCGTGTTTCAGAAAGAGTTTTTTTGCTGCGGAGAAACTGAACAGGCGAGGGGAACGTTCAAGATTTTATTTTTATAATAAGTTATTCTTTGATCATTTTAAATATAATCCTATGTCAATTATTGCTATCTCGGGTATTACGCATGCCCGATTTTCGTCGTTCTAACCCCACCATTTTGTACTTCGGAATTTGAACGTTCTTACAAAATAAAACCTGTTGCAACAACTGAGAGTTGCTGTAATGCGTTTTTTTTTAAATTCGTTGATTTCACATTCAAAGTTCAAATGACAAATTTCAAAATTGCGCAATGAATGTGTGCTGTGTTAAAGAAAAAAATCATTAGGACGAATTGTAAATTCGCAACTGGCGACTTTAGAGATCACTGAACTCAAGTACAACGTCAGAATATCGCAGTCATATATTCCGAATTTAAGTTAATATTGAAATATAAAAAGAATTGGATTTGAACGAAAATTCATACTTTGGGGATTTTCAATTCACTAATTTGTAATTTAAAAAATCTGTCGGTAATTGATGCCTTTGCGATTATTTATTTGCCACCTCAAAATCACCAGGTACCAATTTCGGTTCAAATCCAATAGTTCTTTTTCCGTCCGCCATATTGATTCTACCATTAGCAATTTCAAGATTATACCACTAAATTTAATGTAACTAATTTCTAAAATCCTCAGCTACCAATTTACAGTTTATTCGAGACATTTTTTGTTCGCTCTGCCAATATTGCGTCGGCCATTTTGAATTCCAACGTTGTATCGAAAAGCAGCGATCTCAAAAAATCACTGGAGCAATTCTGTCGTTGGAACATCAATGCCTGATTATCTGTTAATTCTTGGGATCCTTCAATGATCCATTTTGACCATTCGCGTGTATAGTTTAAAAAAATTGTTCTTACTTCCCAATTGCCACCCATACTTCTTTAGATTTTGCCAGGAATAATTATAAAAAAAATATTTACTATAAAAATCATTCGTATTATCTATGACAATGAAGAAAAATATATTATAATACATATGTACGTCAATTGTCGATGCACAGGATTGAGGTCAGTTGGTCGGAATTGAACGTGCGCGTCGTGGTCTCGAATGATTGATCGTACGAAAATAGCTCAGGCGCCACAACACGAAAGACGATGATGATGATGATGATGATGATCGGTGACGGAGAAAGTTTCAGCCTCTTTCTTTCTCTCTCTCTCTCTTTCTCTGTTGAGTGAACATAGAGGATCATCGAGTATATACCGTGGGGATTTTTTTTTTTTTTTTTCGAAAGCGAAAGTCTCGCGACGACGACATATCGCACTCCGGGTTAAACTTGAAACTCTCTCGAAGTCCCGCGGAAGATTTTATATTGAGCAATGGGCGATTTAACAAAATTCCTTTTTTCTTCCTATTCCGTCGTTGTAAAGAGATCAGCGACAAGACTTGCAATACAAATTAAACTTTATTACATAGAAATATTTAATTTGAAAACTGGAGATTTGAGAATTGCAAACTTGGAAACGGGAAACTCGGAAAGTGAAAATCTGGAATGTGGACATTTTTTTGGAACGTGCAGATGTGAAATGGGGAAATGTGGAAACTGGAAATTTGAGAGGACGTAATTGGGGAAGCTGGAAATGTGGATAGGGATAATGTGAAAAGTGGAAACCTGGAAATTGGAAATGGGGAATGTGGACATTTTTTGGAACGTGCAAATGTGAAATGGCAAAATGTGGAAACTGGAAATCTGAGAGGACGTAATTGGGGAAGCTGGAAATGTGGAAAGTGGAAACCTGGAAATTGGAAATGTGGACATTTTTTGGAACGTGCAAATGTGAAATGGGAAAATCTGGAAACTGGAAATCTGAGAGGACGAAATTGGGGAAGCTGGAAATGTGGAAAGGGATAATGCGGAAAGTGGAAACCTGGAAATTGGAAATGGGGAATGTGGACATTTTTTGGAAGGTGCAAATGTGAAATGGGGAAATCTGGAAACTGGAATTCTGAGAGGACGTAATTGGGGAAGCTGGAAATGTGGAAAGGGATAATGTGGAAAGTGGAAACCTGGAAATTGGAAATGTGGACATTTTTTGGAACGTGCAAATGTGAAATGGGGAAATCTGGAAACTGGAAATCTGAGAGGACGTAATTGGGGAAGCTGGAAATGTGGAAAGGGATAATGTGAAAAGTGGAAACCTGGAAATTGGAAATGGGGAAGGTGGAAATTTGAAAACTGGAAACTGGATATCTGAGAAGGGTAAAAAATGAAAGGGAAAAAAGACAACGATTTGACGGACAATGACAAACGGTTGGAAAAGTAAGAATGGATCAGCGGAAAAGGGGAGGAGGATCAACGGAAACTATGCGAGGAAGAAACGGATAATGAAAAATGGAAATTTTGATATGGGGGATAAATGTGAGGGAAGGAATTGTAAAAACCCGAAAAGGGTATACAAGAAAATAAACAACTACTACTACTACTACTAGTATTACATATAAATATTTCGTATCAATACAGATCATCGATAATCAATAATAATAATTAATTACAATTACTCTCTCTGTCTTTAAAAACACTTGTCATTACTTCAGTAAATTTTCCTCAAACCTCGCAAGCTTTTACTTCAAATCGAAATGCACTCCAATTCAAATTAGCGGCCAATGATATCGCAACGAAAAGAAAAAAGAAAATATATGACCGATGAAAAATTCACATTGATTTCAACGAAAGTCGGTATATGATGATTTTTGAAATCGTCAATTTTGACTTTAAAGAAAAGAATATCGGATTTTTAAATCTTGGCAATTGAGGTCTTGTGTTTGAAAGGGAATAACGTTGATTTTTTTTTATCATTTGCCGATGTATATAAATTTACTACGACAAAATGTGCTTTATAGTCGCGACAACACTTGACGCAAATCACGGCCGTGGACCCTGGCCACGAAAATTCGTTGGTGAAAATCATGCGCACATATATATATATATATATATATATATATATATATTTGTCGCCAATCTATCTCGGAGACCTCACGCCCGAGGCCTTGACGTCCGAGAGAGCGCAGCACAGCATCGTGAGTTTTAGTTCTCGAGTATTCCCTCCCTCCTACATAGTGCTATTTTAAACAATATCGCCGCCAAATCATCCTCTCTCTCTCTCACACACTCTTAAATGTAGCTTTCTCTCTTTCTCTTTCTCGCTATATACAAGATCGCGTCGTTGCGATTGGGCAATCCTCCATTCAGCATCTTTGCCGCTCTCTCGAATCTCTCCCCTCTCCTCTCAATCCACGAAATCTTCATCTCTCGAGACGGGATAAACGTGCTCGATTTTTATACATATACGTGTATATCGTTTCAGGTATATTTTCAGGAACTCGAAAAATATACAAGGGACACTGTCCCTGGTAATACATCGAAAGAGAAAGGAGCGAAAGAGTAATAGCAATTTTCAACATCCCTCAATTTTATTCGTCGACGAAAATAATACTTCGTTCGTTTAATTTCGTGAGCGTTAGTAAAAGCCGAAAGAAACGTTTTACTTTTTTGTCTCGCACAACCGGAAATCTCTATTATCGTAGCTAAATTACGATTTTCGTTATTTTATTTTTGACAAATACTCGAAGATTCTATTTTATGATAAAAAGAATGGAAATTTCCATGTTTTCATTTCTCGTGGAGGAGCCTTTGGGGTTTTTCATTTATTTTAGGAAGTTTTTCAGTGATAAATGCCATTTTATTGAATTTTCGAAAATACATTGAACACAGTTTTCGTGTAAGTAATTATAGATGGCGTTCTGCGCTTGATATTAATAAATTCATATTTGTGGATTTTTTAATGGTTATGTATTTAAATCCTTATTAAAAATTTGAGATAGCAAAAATGCGGATTTGAAATCTCGAATCTAGTATATTTCGTCATTTTATTCAGTTTACTTCATTACTATTATACAATAATAATAATACCAATGAAGTAAACGGAATAAAATGACGAAATATACTAGATTCGAGATTTCAAAGCCACATTTTAGATATATCGAATTTTTATATTTTTAATAATTTAGTATATTTCTATTATTTAATAGTAATGAAGTAAACTGAATAAAATGACGAAATATAATAAATTCGAGATTTCAAAGCCGCGTTTTTGATATATCGAATTTTTATATTTTTAATAATTTAGTATATTTCTATTATTTAATAGTAATGAAGTAAACTGAATAAAATGACGAAATATACTAAATTCGAGATTTCAAAGCCGCATTTTGGATATATAGAATTTTTATATTTTTAATAATTTAGTATATTTTTATTATTTAATAGTAATGAAGTAAACTGAATAAAATGACGAAATATAATAAATTCGAGATTTCAAAGCCGCATTTTGGATATATCGAATTTTTATATTTTTAATAATTTAGTATATTTCTATTATTTAATAGTAATGAAGTAAACTGAATAAAATGACGAAATATAATAAATTCGAGATTTCAGAGCCGCATTTTAGATATATCGAATTTTTATATTTTTAATAATTTAGTATATTTATATTATTTAGTAGCAATGAAGTAAACTGAATAAAATGACGAAATATACTAAATTCAAGATTTCAAAGCCGCATTTTAGATATATCGATTTTTTATATTTTTAATAATTTAGTATATTTCTATTATTTAATGGTAATGAAGTAAACTGAATAAAATGACGAAATATACTAAATTCGAGATTTCTCAGTCGCATTTTAGATATATCGAATTTTTATATGTTTAATAATTTAGTATATTTCTATTATTTAATGGTAATGAAGTCAACTGAATAAAATGACGAAATATACTAAATTCGAGATTTCAAAGCCGCATTTTAGATATATCGAATTTTTATATTTTCAATAATTTAGTATATTTCGATTGTTTAATAGTAATGAAGTAAACTGAATGAAATGACGAAATATACTAAATTCGAGATTTCAAAGCCGCATTTTTGATATATCAAATTCTTATATGTTTAATAATTTAGTATATTTCTATTATTTAATAGTAATGAAGTAAACTGAATAAAATGACGAAATTTATTAAATTAGAGATTTCAAAGCCGTAGTTTTGATATATCGAATTTTTAATATGGGTTTTGTTGATATTAATAAATCCATAAATATGCCAATAATCCATACTATTATTTAATAGTAATGAATTAAATTGAATAAAATGACGAAATATACTAAATTCGAAATTTCAAAGCCGCATTTTTAATATGGGAGAAAAAGAAGAAAAAAAAAACTGCCCGAAATGTCAGTATAATAGGCAAAAAAGGTTAGGCAATCGTTGTGTGCATCAATCATTATTATATTTTGTTTTTCTCCATCGAGTAGACATTCTCCGGTCTGGATCATAACGTCATTAAAACTCATCGCTTTCTTTTTTGCAAAACTTGGGCTAAGAATTTTTTCGCAAATCTCCCCGGTACCACGATTGACCTTATTTTTAACGGCGAAGTAACGTTCGTTAAGGCGCGATGGCGTAGAATAAAGAAGAAGAAGAAGAAAAAAAAAACAGTTGGTGATCCGTTGTGTCTCGAGAGATTAACTTCTCGGGGAAATAGCCCAAGACCCGAATAGAAATGGAAAGTCACGACGGCGTGTATTTCTTCCGTTACAATTGAAAGTGGACGCACTTATACTACTTTGCCGCGGCGTAACTTTCATTGAATACTAACCGGACGAACGCGCGCGCGCAAGTAAAATATACACATACAAATTTATATTATAACCTCGCTGCATGGATATAAAAAATATATATATAGGTATATAATGTATGAATGCATTCTACTATTATATATAGTAACTAATTCTCGAGCGAAAGTACTCTCGAACGATTCGGTCCAGCGTGCACTGTCCGTTACTACTAGAGAGCTAAGCCTCGTAGATCACCGATACACTCTGGCGATTTTGTACGTAACATTTTGACGGGCAATTCTGTGTACGATCGTCTCAAGGAATTAAAAAACAAAAAACAGTCCTTACCACCTTCACTTTTACGATAATTCGTATATCTAATAGTTTCAACTCATACTGTTACAATTTTCATTTCCCATTCGGACAAATAGTAACACCGTAGCCGAATGGTTTTCTTTTCCTCCTTACGTTTCCTTGGGCGAATTAAGGGATATGGCCACGGTGGAATTTTCAAAAAAACGATGTTTTTTTTTGCTTAAATGATGCTTTATCGTCATAAAAAATAATTTAAGTTAAGTTAAGGTAGTAATTAGTATTTTTTTTCACCGACTTTGAGCGTACAACGTAAAGCCTACCTCTGGCACGGCCACAAAGTACCCGAGGGCGCCGCGTGATAAATAACTTCGACAATTTTTACCTGATTGACTTTTAACTTTTAAATTATGTTTCTAATTGCATTCCGCAGAGAACAACGTACGGAATTTCTGTTTAATTGAAAACTTTCCTTTTTTTGAGCAGTTTTGTACGAAATGTTTTCACTGGAAATTCACCGTTCAAGTTCAAATGCCTACAATGTTTGAATAAAACAATATTTTTCAAATTCCGTACGTACTTCTCTTGGTATTCTGATGTGGATTAACGAGAATTTTTTTTTTTCTTCTAGGTCAAGAATTGTGCATGGCAAATGTCACGCTGCGGAGCGCCACCAAAAAAAAGATACCAAAAGCAAATAGCAGTAGTCGGCCATTTTGTATAAGAAAAAAAACAAAAAAAATTTTTTTTATTAGCTTGATATATATACTAAATAGATGTGTAATTAGTTTTACAAATAAATCACTTTTTCATACAAAAAAAATTGTTAAATGTCCGCATGATTTTATACCCGCTACCGTGCCCATGCCCCTTAAGAACAAAAATAGATCGAGAAATATCCGTTAACCAGGTGCATTCTCAATATGATAACGATTCGAAAATTCATCGTAATATCGGTTTACAATAATCCGACTTGTCTCGTGAATCGTTCGAGAGATATGCATAAGTAAACTGTATTTTTCATCCGGTGGATAAGCCTCGAATGATTTATCCCGAGCATGCCCACGTGATATCGTGATGTTTACGTATCAAATTAATAAACAAAGCACGTGTCGTACTTTCCAATCAAATCGGCACTATACTTCTATAAATAATTTTTTACGAAATAATTGAAAAATAAAATATAATTTATAAATATTCATAGTCAGATTTGGAAAAATGACATCGAATAATTTATACCTATTTCCGGCGATTTTCTTATTTAGCTTTTAAATTTTTAATAATATTTTATTCGTTTAATATTACAGCCACTGGTTAGCTCGACGCTTACAAACAAATGGCTATAATATTTAACGAATAATGAGTATAAAGAAATTATTTTATTTTAAAATTACTAATTGGTCTTTGGAAAAAAAAATGCTGCTGCATAAAAATTGAATCACGGGAAATTGACACAAGTTATTTTATTAACGCAATCGTTAAAAATATTTTTCTATGTCATCGACACACATTTCAATTACAGTCAATTTTTTTCACTACTGTCAATTAATGCACGACATTTTTTTTAACAATAATTCTTTAATATTAAGAAGACATTTGGCCGGACCGTATCGCCATTAGTTCCATGGCGACGTAAACGTCAGTTACACTCTTTTGTTTGGTAGCAAAGTCGAGGCATTTTGATCTACCGTTATAAAAATCAAAAGAACATATCTCACTATGGTTTATTTCGTCATATAACGGAAGATACATCCGTCTGACTCTTAGCATTCGATCAATTCTTTAATATTAGTAAAACGGTCCTAGTGTTGGTACATAGTCCTTTGTAGATATACGAACGTCAATAAAGAGCACGTATTAGTCGTGCCACGCATACATATCGATGGTCACGATATCCTCGAGAAAGTCACGCATCGATAGGCGTGAATTATGAATATCACCTCCGATATTACACACACACAAACACACTCCATGCTATAAAACTTTAATCGCGTGAAGCTGCTCGTTCTCCCCACAACATCGGCATGCATTATATATACGGATATTTCGTGCGTGGGTGGAATTGTCATTAAGAGAAAAAAAAAATAGACAGGGAGGGAGACAGGATAAAATTAATCTTGTGTGTAAAGAATCGAGTGGTCGGGGAGAACGAAATTCAAGAGGCGTTTTAATGAAAGAAAAATTGTTTACATTAGTTTTTTTTTTTATTTTTAAATTCTATACTTATGTAACTGTACATTAATATATTGGGCTTTTTACGTCAAATCTATCTGCCCGTGACTCTAACCCTCGGGGATTACGTTCATAACTGTTCATATTATCCTTAAGGGGGGAAATAGGGTTAGACGGTTCAGAAAATCAATTTTTTTTTATTTCATAAATTGTTAGAAAAACTATTGAAAAATATGTTCCCAAAATTTTTAATGAAGATTCCGACTCGTTCTATTGTTATAAGCCATTAAGAGGGGAAATAGGGTTAGGACAGCGTTTTCTCAATGATTTTCATGATTTTTTTTATAGTATAAAAAATGAATATAATTTATTGAAACTTTGAGAATATTTTATACATATATTTAAGTATATACTATAAAATTTTTATACATATATTTAATTATATACTATAAAATATTAGCGACCCCATATTGCTTGTTTTTCTTGGTACTATTTTTTCAAACGCGTTATTCTGAAAACGACTTTTTTTGAACTTGCGTACACGCTAGTTTGAAAAGTTTTCAACCAATCGTTTTGAAAATTGGCAGTTACTTTCTTCATAGTATTGCGCTCTATATGAAACTAAAATCGGAATATCATCATTATTTAAAATAATTTTTTTTTCGCAAATAAACTTGTAAAAAATGGCAAAATATCATGCTTTTTTGTTTTGACCCCTGTAAAAAATTCAATTTTCTATTTTTTTGATAGCATTTAGGTTCTAATAGAAGAGAGACATATAATAAAAGTAAATTCCAACCTCGTTTGATTTCAGATGAAAATTGCGGCTTCCAGAATGTACGTAAAATGCTGAGTCTGATTGTGACCTGCAATATGTGGTCGCTACTATTTTATAGTATATACTCAAATATATGTATAAAAATGTTATAGTATATACTTAAATATATGTATAAAATATTCTCAAAGTTTCAATAAATTATATTCATTTTTTATACTATAAAAAAATTCATGAAAATCTTTGAGAAAACGCTGTCCTAACACTATTACCTCCCTTAAGATCCTCAACGCAACACATCTTTTCTTTTATATCTTTTTACCTATTCGTTATTCAGTAATAATTCGAGAAAAAAAAAAATTTTATATAAAACATGAGGTTAGCGACAATTTAAAAAACTGCAAAAATTCTCAAAACTCCTGTGTGTTGAGTGAATAAATTTTTAAGCCCATCCCGAAATAATTTCGAGTTCGCTTCTTTTTTTTTTGAAGTAGAAGAAAACAAAAAACGTCGAATAGAATCGAAGCGCGCCCTGGCATATATTGGGATATGGCTTCAAAATTTTGGTATCGAACGAAGGATTTTTCAGGATGTTTCAGGATTTTTTACAGATTTTTAAATTACATCAACCCTTTTATTTTATGTACAGTGATTTTTTGGTAGTCGTTACTAATTAGCGGTTAGCGGGAAAAAAAATCCAAAAACGAAATTCCATGCATTTTGAGAATGTAACAACATTTCGAAAAAATTGTTGATCACATGTCAGAGGGTAAGGGGCATTGGGGGAATGCAATTTCACGTGGAGTCCTCCATATACTTTCACAAAGGACTCGTCGATGCTTCGCGTGAGATCTTATATCTCATGAATAGTAATGGAGTGGAGGATCGTAGGTTTTGGTCCAATAAAATAAAATCACGAAAATTGTGAGTCAGGAAAGATGAAATGTGTGCGTGTGTGTGTGTGTGTGAGTGTGATACATGATTTTAGAACGCGGAACGAGGAAGCGATTTCAAGAAGGCTACTATACGACATTGTTGGTTTACTATATTGCTAATCAACATTTGTGAACGAACGTACAAGGCCGCTAGATCTATGGTAACGAACACAGATCGCTATATCTTTCCGCGTATTCAGTCGGACAGCCAGGAAAGTTTTTTTTTTTTTTTCCGCGCAATGATCAACGACAACGTCATCCACGTCGAGGTTAAATACTCCACATCGTATTATTTTTGTTTAACGTTGTGCTTTTATTTTTCAATCGTTAAGGGCTCGCATACCGCTGCGCGCGCTGAAAACCGAGTACATGTGCAAAATTAATATAAAGGTTATATGGTGAAAAAAAAATTAAATTGTTGATTTCACATTTTTCATTAACTTTTTAACTACAAGAACAAAAATAGAAAATAATTTTTTTTTCAATATTTACATTATTTTTTACGAGTATAAATGGACTACTGATGAAAACCATGGCGCCTCCTTGTTGACATCATAACTTCACTAAAAATTATCCAATGTGCAAAAATAAAAAAGTATCTAGTAAAATAATGGAGTAGTAATAGTCTGACGGAGGGATTTTTATTTTTTTTTCAAAAATAAACAAATTACAGTATTTCAAACTTTACCATGCAATATAAAAGAAAAAAATTAGTGTTTAATAATTTATAAAAAATTGTCGAGGCAAAAAATTAAAATAACCTCTCGTCAGACTATGGAGAAAAAAATTATCAACATTTAGAAAAAAAAAAAGTTAAAACATATTAAAAATTGACCGAGTTATCGTGCTGACGCTGTCTGAAAACATAGTTTCGAGAAAAACGCGCTTAAGGGGGTAAATAGGGTTAGACGGTTCTAAAAATCGATTTTTTTTTTATTTCATAAATTGTTAGTAAAGCTATTGAAAAAATATGTTCCCAAAATTAAAAATTAAAATTCCTACTCGTTCTATTGTTATAAGACATTAAAGTGAGTAGCTCTCCTTCAGGCCCCGAGCGCGCCACGTGTATAACCGAGCGGTCACTATTTTTTCAAACGCGTTTTTCTGAAAACGACTTTTTTTGAACTTGCGTACACGCTAGTTTGAAAAGTTTTCAACCAATCGTTTTGAAAATTGGCAGTTACTTTCTTCATAGTATTGCGCTCTATATGAACCTAAAATCGGAATATTATCATTATTTGAAATATTTTTTTTTCTGCAAATAAAGTTGTAAAAAATGGCGAGAAATCATGCTTTTTTGTTTTGACCCCTGTAAATAATTCAATTTTCTATTTTTTTGATAGCATTGAGGTGCATATAGAAGAGAGACATATAATAAAAGTAAATTCCAAACTCGTTTGATTTCAGATGGAAATTGCGGCTTCCAGAAAGTACGCAAAATGCTGAGTCTGATTGTGACCTGCAATATGGGGTCGCTAATATCTGCAGTGTTTTTCAAGGAAATTCTTCAAAAATTTTATAGTATATACTTAAATATATGTATAAAATATTCTCAAAGTTTCAATAAATTATATTCATTTTTTATACTATAAAAAAATTCATGAAAATCATTGAGAAAACCCTGTCCTAACCCTATTTGCCCCCTTAAAGTTTCTGGTAGGTAGCCGTCTCAACCCAAGATCCGGTCCATGTTTGTTGCTATAACTTTGTAACGGAGTAAAATTTTCTTAAAAGTTTTTCTTTCTGACAAATTCTTAAAATTCTAAAGAATAAAAATGTGTAAAAAAAAAATCAAATCTTTAAAAATTACAGGGGTATGTGAGCCCTTAATTAGATCCCTGAAAAATTTCCTGAAACAAGATCAATCACAGAAATTGTGTTTGAACGAAGAAAAAAAGAATCAAGACAAAAGTGCTGAATTATCACTCTCGGAAAATCTACGAAATGAAAATTTCGCACAAATTTTTTATTCAACTAAAACGCCTTTCTTTGTTACCAAAAGATGCACAAAATACCATTAAACTTTCTGTGTCTCTCTCTCTCTCCCGGGCTCATTTGCTTTTCTGCGATTTTTGGACAAACGCCAAAGAATTCGCGAACAAGCCATTTTGTACGGATTCACTATACACGTACTCGTCTTTGCGTTTCACCCGAGTTGACAAGAAGCGAACGTACACGTTGAATAAGATTTTTATTCGGGCGATTCCCCTGTAACACCCAACAGGCATTTTCCATCGATTGGTAAATACAATTTTCTTTTTCTATCCAATATATTAACAATAACAAAAACAAAAAAACAAAAAGTACACAATTTTATGTGAAATCAAAGATTCGAGACGAGATTTTTTTTTTTCTGGATTCTCCAAGGCAATGTATACCGCGATTTCGCGGATACGTCTCCTCTACACTCGTTGAATTTAATTGTCCTTCCATGGCAGACGACTTGTCGTTTCGCAGACACTCTCGTTTAGTATGGAACTTGGGAGAAAATTAAGACACGATTGCGTACGCTTTGGGTACGAACGTTCGATAAATCTCACGATGGCACAACGCGCCGATCGGCAAGGCTGGAATATATTAGCGTCGAACTTTTCGTCGAATCGTCATTTTTATTCGACATTGAAATTTTGTTTTTTACCTCTCAAATATCCTTCGGTAGATTTTTATTATTTTTTTCATTTCAATGACGCTGTTACGTGCTTTTTTGTTGTTGTTGTTAGAAAAAAAATTTCATTCGTTCAAAGTCAGTCCGTCGAGCGTCTATATAATTTTGTTATCGAATTACCGTCTTGCGACGCGACTTATTTCGTAATCGTAACTCGTGTGCCTATGTGTATGTCGCACCGAATATTAAGGCGGTATTACGCGACGAACGTTGCAGGTTTTTCCATCGCGTTCACTAGTCCGGGGCCGACGCAATTATATATCGTGTATATATATATATATATATATACATGTAAATATATACAGGGTGCGACAAAATACTAGCACGTCAGAGTGACACGGGAGTTAGATTGGCTCAGGATCTATCAAAATAAACAAATATGACCTCAGTGAAAGTCTCATGGTATTCGAGAAAAATCGTGTTTTTTTATTTTTCGGAAAATCGCTACGTAGTTCCAAGAAGAAGAAAAAATAGTATCTTTGTGGGAGAGTGAGGAAACAAAAAATAATAATATTTAATGATTTATTTAATTTTTACAACATGTATTCAAATTGTCTACCTCCAACCCTAATAAACCCAAAGTAATTCATCGCAATGCTATGAATTACTTTGGGTTTATTTATATTGTGTTCCTAAAATATTTGCCGTTTGTGCATTAGGGTTGGAGGTAGACAATTTGAATACATGTTGTAAAAATCAAATAAATCCTTAAATATTATTATTTTTTGTTTCCTTATACTACCACAAAGATGTTATTTTTTTTCTTCTTAGAACTAGTTTGCTCATCCCCTTAGGTACCTACTTCGTCCGCTTTAGTGCCTTTTCTTCAAATACAAAGTAATTCATAGCAATAGTAACGGAATAACACAAGTACCAGGTAGCGATTTTTTTCGAGAAATCAAAAAAGACGATTTCACTCGAAAACCATTAGTCTTACCGAAGTCATATTTGTTTATTCTCCGGATCGATCAGAATAAACAAATGTGACCTCAGTAAAAGTCTCATGGTATTCGAGAATCATCGTCTTTGTTGATACTTCAGAAAATCGCTACCTTGTACTTGTATTATTGTGGTACCATTGCTATGAATTTATTTTGGGTTTGAACAAAAGGCATTAAAGCGGACGAAGTAGGTACCTAAAGTGGTAAGCAAACTGGTTCTAAGAAAAAAAAATGGTATCTTTGTGGGAGTATAAAGAAACAAAAACAAAAAATTTAATGATTTATTATCACAAAATGTGTTCGAATTGTCTGCCTCCAACCCTAATACACAAACGGCAACATATTTTAGGAACACAATATGAAAAAATCGAAAAAGATGATTTTACTCGAAAACCATTAGACTTTTATCGAGATCATATTTGTTTATTTTGATAGATCCGGAGCTAATCCAATCCCCGTGTCACTCTGACGTGCTAGTTTTGGAACACCCTGTATATCTAACTTATATATGATATTGCATAGTCTAGCTGCATACCCGCTACTCACCGTTCGATTCTCGAGCCAACCAATTTTAGATGAGAAAAAAAAACACTTTCTAAGACCACCTTAGTGACAAACTTTCTCAGCCATCGCCTTAACCGATCGTACCGGAAGTAACGCCGATCTATAAGCTTCTAATAAATTCTAAAAGTTTCCAGCGCCTCTTGCGTCAAATTGCGAAACTCGTGAAATTTTTACATCAATTTTATTGTGTAATTCTTTACTTTTTGTAAGGGGCCGGGGAGGACATTGAAAAATGGAAAGATAAAAATATTGCAATTAAAATTGAGAAAAAACCTGTTTTATTTTCACTCCCACCTCTCAAAGGGACGGAAGGTCGAAAGTATTCGTGAATTGTTTCTTTTTGAATTTTTTTGCTTTTACAATATGTCCGACAATTTGATATTCTCTGGGGGAATGAATTTTTCACATGAATTATTTGCCAAAATGTGATCGTGCTTGGAATAAAAAAAAACAATTTTATATATATATATATATATTTATGGGCGAAAGATTTTTTTATTTTGTCTCTCGTGAATTCATCACTGCAATGAATAGATCGTATACTTGCGGTTAGTTTTATGCGCGCATTACGCGTCTTGACTTCAAAACCAACGAGAGAACAAAGAATCTATCCACGAAATAACATCGGGTGGATATGATCATCCGAGGTTGGTAAGACCTTCCGGTCATTCGTGGTTTTTACCGAACACCCACCTGCCACGTCTTTTCTTCTTTCGTTGAATTTAGTTTGGTTTTTTTTTCTTGCGTCAATATCCCTTTTTCGAATATCTATTGTGCTATAGATATTTTGTAATTTATTAATTGGGATTTATCTTGGGAAAAGTTGATTTTACGAGTCTTCAAATATTTTATTTTTCATATCGATTTATTTCGTGATTTTGCAATAAAAATTGATGGACAATATTAGAGATATTTATTATTTTATTTAGGTTTTTCGGTCCTTTAGGTTTTTCACGAACTCTTCGCCATCTTTTGGACTAACCATCAATTGCAATCACTCGCTATATTACCAACCGCGGTAAAGAAACATTTATGTTTTGTTTACCACTTTATCGATCGTTGATAATTTGCTTGTCGGTAATAGTTGCAAGAACTATCGTATCGATGGTGGTATGAAAAAAATGTCGATGAAAAAGAAAACATCGAAAAAAAAACTAGTAAATATCAGTTTTATTCATTTTTTTCATACTTTGTACGTTTATAAACAATTCAATTGACAATTTTCAACAATTATAATATTTAAGATGAGCTTTATAAAACACATTTTATTCAATTTAATGTGATACAAGATAAAAAAAAACCGATTGGTTATTCGCTACAAGTTTCTTTGACCCTGATTAAATTGTAAATTAAGAAAATTTACAATTGGAATTTCTATTGTTATTTTAAGAATAGTCTGCTGGATTAAAATTAATAATAAAAATAAACGAGTAGAGATCAAGGATGTTTTATTTATGTATTTTTATCGACAACAAAACTTTGCGATAAACAAAATAATCGTTCATTTTGTTCAGCATTGATAAAACTGTGCGCGGACGAGCTAGTGGTAAATTCCTCGAGTGATCAGACACGTCGAAAAAAGTTCCTCTCTGTTTTTGAATTAGCGTCGTTTCGTCCGACAATACGACACGAATTATCCGTACGATCAGTTCGAAAAACATTCGTCACCGAGACTGAGCTCGTTCGTTAATGAAATTCGTCAGAACGTCCCGTGTGCATTATCAGAGGAGGACGTTTGCACGAAACGTGCTGTGTTCACTTCCATCGTGAGTTGTGTATGAGGCTAGTGAACGAAAAAAAAAAAAATGGCGCTTCTTGTGAGAACAACAAAATCCGAGGTAATATAAGAAATAATTTGTGTTTATTGATTGACACGAGAATATTAATTATAAAGAAAAAAATTGACGAGGAGCTAGCCGGGACTATCGAACGTCCGACAGATCACTGCTTTATCCACTGAACTATCTTGTTGCGTGGAATTTTTTTTTTCCACGTAATATCCGTAAGGCGCGCGAAAATCCAGCACAATCGACACAACGACTACACTCGTTTCTTAATAAAATACTTTTTAATTTTTTATAACGATGATAAAAATAGAAACATTTTCGAGATAATAAGCTGTTATCTGTTACACCATATTTACATTTATTATCGGCTCGACGCTCAAGGCTCGATAACAACATCAATTGTGTAACTCCGTTTCGAACGACGTCAATAATTTCGCAATTTTCAAATTTTATTCGTTTATCAAAATGACTGTTCAAACACAGCTGTGTGAATTCATTGAAATTTCGATATTTCTCATGATTGATACTCGTTTAATTAATGAAACGAACAGAATAATGAGATTCGTTTGCAGCATGGTTTGAAATCTTTTTTTGTTTTAAATGAAATTCTTTGAAATTAGATGTACTTGGCAAAAAGAAGTTTTGCCAGTGCAGCACCAACGGTGAAAATGTACATCGATGGACAATTCGTAGGTAAACATTGATTTAGTTTTTAAATAAATTGTAATTAATAACAAAAAATAAAGAATTGAAGAATTTCTCTCAATGTTACAATTTTTTTTCTAGAATCAAAAAGCACAGAATTCACGGACGTTCATGATCCAGCGACAAATCGGCTATTATGTCGTACTCCGAAATCGACAAAAGCGGAAATGGAGAGCGCAGTGGAGAGCGCGAAGAGGGCTTATGAAAAATGGCGTCATACAAGTGTACTAACCAGGCAGGGTCTTATGCTCAAATACCAAGCACTAATTCGTCAACACTCGGTGAATTATATTATCAATAATAAACAAAATGAAAATATACTTTAAAATTTAAAAAATGTATGCTATCGTCACGAATAACTCACATCGATAAAAATTGTTGTTTTCTCCTCGTTCCTTCGGGTCGTAAAGATAAAAGAAGAAAGAGGAGAATAAAATGTTTTACTTTCGTTTTTGTCTGTGTCATTTCTCGAGATTTGGTTTGAAAAATTGTTGAATTTATAATTAGCGGTAAATTTGAAAAATGAAAGCAAAACAAAACCAAATATTAACGTTATTATTTGTTTGAATTCGTTTTCCGGGCTCTAGAAAGAGATTGCGGAAAATCTCGTGCGAGAGAATGGCAAGACTATGGCAGACGCCGAAGGGGATGTACTTCGTGGATTGCGTAAGATTATTTTGCTTCAATAATTCGATAAATTATCGCCAATCTTAAAGGGCGAAATAGGGTTAGGACAGCGTTTTCTCAATGATTTTTATGAATTTTTTTATAGTATAAAAAATGAATATAATTTATTGAAACTTTGAGAATATTTTATACATATATTTAAGTATATACTATAAAATTTTTATACATATATTTAAGTATATACTATAAAATATTAGCGATCCCATATTGCAGGTCACAATCAGACTCAGCATTTTGCGTACATTCTGGAAGCCGCAATTTTCATCTGAAATCAAACGAGGTTGGAATTTACTTTTATTATATGTCTCTCTTCTATATGAACCTAAATGCTATCAAATAAAAAGAAAATTGAATTTTTTACAGGGGTCAAAACAAAAAAGCATGATTTTTTGCTATTTTTTACAACTTTATTTCCAAAAAAAAAATTATTTTAAATAATGATAATATTCCGATTTTGGGTTCATATAGAGCGCGATACTATGAATAAAGTAACTGCCAATTTTCAAAACGATTGGTCGAAAACTTTTCAAACTAGCGTGTACGCAAGTTCGAAAAAAGTCGTTTTCAGAAAAACGGGTTTGAAAAAATAGTATCAAGAAAAACAAGCAATATGGGGTCGCTAATATTTTATAGTATATACTTAAATATATGTATACAAATTTTATAGTATATACTTAAATGTATGTATAAAATATTCTCAAAGTTTCAATAAATTATATTCATTTTTTATACTATAAAAAAATTCATGAAAATCATTGAGAAAACGCTGTCCTAACCCTGTTTCCCCTCTTAATGGCTTATAACAATAGAACGAGTCGGAATTTTCATTTAAAATTTTGGGAGTATATTTTTCAATAGTTTTCCTAACAATTTATGAAATAAAAAAAAAAATCGATTTTTTGAACCGTCTAACGCTATTTCCCCACTTAAGATATTTTTCGTCCAAATTTTGTCGACGTGTCGACAAAATAATTTGACGAATTAAAACTGAAAGGGTAATAAAAATCTGACGCGCATTGATTTAATTGCAATTTTTTTGTGACGTAAAGTATTATTGAAAAAAAAGAGTGGTTTATTTTTAATTATTAAAAATTGATTTTTCAGAGGTCGTCGATGCTTGCACGGCAATACCGACTCTGCAAATGGGCGAATCAATGAGTAACGTAGCGACGGATATGGACATAGTATCTTACAAAGTTCCACTTGGCGTCACGGCATCTATATGTCCCTTTAACTTTCCGGCAATGATACCACTGTGGTCATTTCCGGTTTCCGTTGCATGCGGCAACGCGACGATATTAAAACCGTCCGAGAGGGTTCCCGGTGCTTCGATGATTCTCGCCGATTTGTTCACCAAAGCCGGCGCTCCACCCGGACTATTTAACATTATTCACGGTCAGCACGAGGCCGTTGACTTTATTTGCGAACATCCGGACATCAAAGCGGTCTCGTTCGTTGGCTCGGATCAGGCTGTAAGTTTTGCAAAAAAATGAAACAAAAATATTGTCCATAAAAGATATTATGTTCGATTGTTAAAATGATGAAATTATTCGAGAATATTTTACGATATACATTCCGGGTAAAAACTGAGATTCGTCGAGAATTTCAATACTAAAAACATTGATTTACAATAATAACAATACCCAAAAGTTATTAGTGAAGTAGTAGTTTGACAAAATGAAAAATTATTCAATAAATCATAAAGGAAACTCGTTCACTTTCTCATCTTATGAATTCGCTGATTGTTCCAAATGAATATTTTCTTTTTTTCAAGAATTTTCAAGAAATTTGATGAAAAAATCATCCATTTTTTTTCTTCAACTCTTCAGGGTACATACATCTACAAACAAAGCAGCGCTCATGGAAAGCGCGTACAGTGCAACATGGGTGCGAAAAATCATTGCGTAGTAATGCCTGACGCCAACAAAAACAAATCAATTTCACAAATCACCGGTGCGGCGTTCGGTGCCGCTGGTCAACGTTGCATGGCACTGTCGGTCGCCATATTCGTTGGAAAATCAAAAGAATGGATAAGCGATTTGGTGGAGGCTGCAAAAAGGCTGAAAGTGAACGCCGGTCATGTTCCCGGTACCGATCTCGGTCCGGTTATCTCGCCGCAAGCAAAAAAACGCATAAGCGAGCTTGTCGATTCTGGTGTACAAGACGGCGCGCGTTTGGATCTCGATGGACGAGGAATCGTAGTTTCCGGTTACGAGAATGGAAATTTCGTTGGTCCGACTATTCTTACCGATGTCAAGGTAAATTATCGTTCAATCTCTTGACATTAAACTTTTCTACATAATTATAATTCCGTTATTTTCTTTATATCAGTTGTTTTAATTTTTTTTTCCTTTTTTTAAATAATAATAGTTGTACGTAGATTTTTCGAATAATTGGGTTGAACTTTCCTTTCAGTCGAACATGAAATGTTACACCGAAGAAATTTTCGGACCCGTGCTCGTTTGCATGCTCGCCGATACCCTCGACGAGGCAATAAATATTATTAACAAAAATCCATACGGCAATGGAACCGCTATTTTCACGACTAACGGAGCTACAGCGAGAAGCTTCACGAATAAAATTGAGGCTGGTCAAGTTGGTATCAATGTACCGATTCCCGTTCCACTGCCGATGTTCAGTTTTACCGGCAACAAAGGCTCGTTCCTCGGTGATAATCACTTTTATGGAAAATACGTGAGTACATATTGTCGATGCAGCCAACGATACTATTTCATTTGTGGTACTTACATTTTTACACATTTTTCTTTTTCGCATCAATTTTCCTTCCGCTCAACTTTCGCGTTCTTATTTTTTCTCTGTATACACTTTTTTCGCTCGTCCAATTGCTAATTCGTTCGTGTAACAATTGTTGCATTTAAACTTTATGTATTTCTCTCGCAGGGAATAAATTTCCATACTCAAACGAAAACTGTCACTCAACTTTGGAGATCCGATGACGCGACTGACATTTCCTCGTCGACAGTTATGCCGACGATGCAATAAATTTTGGTAAATCGAAATATCGTGAAAAAAAAAAACTACTACTTGGCGTTAAAAGAAAAAATGTTATTTCCGTTCCAAAGATAATCGACACCACATCCGATGGCCTTAATAATAGAAAAAAATATATAAAACAATGTCTTCCATGATTTTTGACGAATGATCGGAAATCTTTCGTAGCGATAGAAAGTCAATAGATGAAAATCAAAGAGGCTGAAATATATGTACACCGAGCTGGTCTCGCTTTAGCATTTATTTTTTTGTTCTTAACAAATATCTTCTGCTTCCGATATTTTTGTACCAAAAACAACGTACTCGAAATAAATACCAATGTTCAAACCACTCTACTACCACAAAATTTCTATTTTAATTTTTCCTGAAATATGACAATTGTTTTTTTTCCATGGATGCGTGGGAGATACGATCGAATTGAAAAGTAAATTTCAATGAATTTTGTTGATTATTGCAATGAGAAAAGAAATCGGAAAAAATAACTATATTGAAGATAACAAAAAATTAACATTTTAACTATAATAATGATAATACAATTTTTTGAATCGTTTTCTTTTTACTATATTTTTAGACAAATATATTTTAAGACTTTCGGGAACGGTGATCCTTGCGAATACACTCGATTATTTTACGTAGGTCCGGTAGCTTTTGTTGATTGTTTAAAAAATATAAAATTCTGCTCGATAATTTCAATGGAAATTACATTATCATTTTTCACGTGTAATACGCATTCCCTTTCTATGAAAACATACTCAAAATTAAGGGGAATGGGTCACGGTAGCGGGTATAAAATCATGTGGACATTTAACAATTTTTGTTTTTATGAAAAAGTGATTTATTTATAAAATTAATTACACATCTATTTAGTATAAATATTAAGCTAGTAAAAAATATTTTTTTTGTTTTTTTTTGTTATACAAAATGGCTGACTACTGCTATTTGCTTTTGGTATCTTTTTCTTTTGAGGCGCTGCGCGGCGTGACATTTGGCATCTACAATTTTGCAAAAAAAAAACAAAAAAAATATTTTTGACTAGCTTAATATTTATACTAAATAGATGTGTAATTAATTTTATGAATAAATCACTTTTTCATAAAAAAAAAGTGATCTGCCTGAAAAGCAAAAAGCGATTTGCTTTGAAAGGTTTTTTGCTTTTTGGCAAAAATAAAAATTCTCGTTAATCCACATCAGAATACCTAGTGAAGTACGTATGGAATTTGAAAAATATTGTTTTATCCGAATGTTGTAGGCATTTGAATTTAAAAGGTGAATTACCAGTGAAAATGTTCATATAAAACTGCTCGTAAAATGGAAAGTTTTTAATTAGTCAGAAATTCTGTAAGTACTGCGAAATGCAATTACAAACATAATTTTTTAATTTGAATTTAATCGGGTAAAAATTGTCGAAGTTATTTATCACGTGGCGCGCTGTCGTACTTCATGGCCGTGTCAGAAGTGAAAAAAAAATTTTCTCGCTAAAAATCGTATAGTACCTTATTTTTATGATGATAAAGCATCGTTTAAGCAAAGAAAAACATCGATTTTTTTTAAATTCTACCGTGGCCGTACCCTTTTGGGAATTTCGGGAAATGACTTTGGGAATTTGGGAACTTTGGGATTTTTTTTTTATACTTCTGTATATACATATCCTAGTATCAAAATTTTCCGCCATACTCTTCATGTGCCTGGGAAATGCATTGAAAATAGGAAGAAAAAAAAATAGATCTCACGAATTTAATACTGCGCTTGCGTGTCCGGATTTACACCTGCGATCCAATATCGACGCCACAGATCCCGTCGTACATCACGGAAAATATTTCCCAGGCGATTATTGCAATCTGGACCGGGATGAACAGCGGTACGTTTCGTCGATTAAACGAAAAGCAGTGAGAATTAAAATTGAATAAAATACAAATGGTAAATATTTCTTAATTTCATTAAAATTCCTGCATCATTCATATTCAGTGGAATAAAAGAAAACAAATTTTTTTAACCTAATGGAATTAAAGAAAGCAAGGATTTTTCATTGTTATTGTTATTATTTTTGTAAATCGAACATTAAGCGTGACGTAAAGAATTACCGCGTATATATGTTCCATTTTGCAACTCTACACATCCTTCCTTGCATTTAATTCAAAATCATTATAGTTACGGGACAATGTTAACGTTTACAAATCGTAATTGCACGATTACAGGTGCCCGAATTCATTACGATGGTCCACAAAAACGAGATGAGTTACAGGTACATGGCTATCCCAAAAGGCTATCATATTTGCGCGGGTGAAACGTCAACGGCATCATCATTGACTTCAACCCCGATTCCAGCATCGGTAAAGGATAATAAATTGATCAAGGATAAACAATTGTTCGATTTTCAACGACGTTTGATTACGGACACAATTAAAATGATGTGCATAATGTTCTGCTGTGCTCTAATAATTCCAAGCGCACTGATATATCTGAACGGTTTGGAGATTCAAAAGAAATATTTAATGGAAAATAGTGTCAACAGGCTAGTTGATACTCAAGGTAATTTTACAAAATCAGTCAAACATTATTCTCGAATGGGTGAGATTTTACGAAAATATTAATTGACCGTAGTGCATCGTTCGTCGATTAAATTGAAATGCGCATTTCCGCCGATACTAACTATTAAATAATATATTCGAAAAATATATTCGATGTTTCATTATTTGTCTCTATATTGTAAAAATTGATTTATGAAAATTAAAAAATTTTGTATAGTTAGTGAAACGAAATTTCGTAAATTTCACGAAATCCTTTATTTTATCTAACAAACGGTCGTTTTGCTGAAATTTCGTAAAATGAAATAAAGTATCGTTTAATTTTCATTTTTTTTTGTTTGATTTTTTTTGTCAATTTAGAAACTACATTGTCAACGGCTGAGGAGACTTTGACGATCGTCATTTCTTCGAGCGAGAGATCATCGGACAGTCACACAGACGTAGTGGACCCTGTTTTCAACGGTATCGTCACTATGCTGATAAATCTAAGAGATTTTATAACTCCTCGTACAAATCGCAAACCGTCAGAAAGCGATATGAACACGAGAGATGGCATAAAATCGTTGAAAAAACGTAATATAACGATTCGCATTCTCGCACCAGGCTTCAATCTCAAGGGACTGCTATTCGAGACACCCGAAAATACGCCGAAAATCCCACGGTATGAAAAATACTTATTTGAGAGTAATTCGGACGACGATACAATTACGGTGAGTTTAAAAATCTCTGAATAATATCGAACGTGGCTTTATTCAATTTTATTTTTCATATTAATTACATTTTCACGTATATAATCTCATGGAAAAGTTGTCTTTCGTTAAGAAGTTTTTTTTTTTCAATTTCGAGTACTTTTGCGATACGCTAAAAATCTCATAAAACAATGGGACATATTAAAGCCTCACACATCGCTGGGCGCGCTGAAAACCGAATAAATGTATACAATTATTATAACGGTCATATGGTGAAAAAAAAATTAAATTAATCATTTCACACTTTTTATTAACATTTCAACTATAAGAAAAAGAATTGAAATTTTTTTTTTTTTATATTAACATTATTTTTTACCGGTATAAATGGACTACTGATGAAAACCTTGTAATTATTTCAATGATGATTCCAAACCGTAGTATAACAAATAAATACGAGTTAATATTGCATAAAATTTCAATGATATATACATATAGTATTTATCGACATATCATTAAGATAATGACTCGCGAATTTTAAGCGTATGGAAATTAAAAAAAAATTTGAGAATATAGAAAAGGAGAATAATTGTTAAAAAATAATAATCATTGATTATTATTTTTTTCAGTTTCCCAAGGAGTTAGTGACAGAGATAGTGATCTTCGTGTTGTTAATAACGTTAATGGGAATAACGTCAATAGTAATGTTAATAGGATTTCGACTGTCAATCAACCTGAACGAAATATACAAACACCTGGCATTCGATGATGAAAAACCGGATGATTGGAGTTTAACCTTAGCCGATAATTAGAGTGACGATCCGATTGATAAGAAATAAGGAGTTGATAAGAAAATTCTCTGCCGAACATTTTATGTTTTGATTGTTCATGTTTTCTTTTTTTCCTCTTGGAATCTCTTTGTGGAACATTTGGGAAAAAAAGGACGAAAAAGAAAATTTTGTCATCGAATTGACGACTCAGGCACGAGCGATCTGTCAATGAAAATTTTGGACCATCCTCATAGATTTTACGTTTTAATTATTCATTTTTTTACACCAATTTTTTGCTGGGTCTGACTATATCGAATATAGTCAGACCGGGCGCTCTATCGGTGACAAAATTTTACAAAATGTTTATAATTGAAAAATGATGTAACGTCAGTGGTTTACCTAACTGTATTTTGTATGTATGCATGGGTGTTTCTACGTGTACAAATATTAATATTTAATGTTGAAAAAAATATAACGATGACGTTTAAAGATTATCAGAACGGGAGATTCGTCTTCGAGTCACTTAGGGGTTTTTCGGTCTTTATGTGTAATGACGTAAACGTCCAAAGTTCATTTTTGTTTAGAATTGCGTTATAGCGAGGCACCGACACCGATAAAATCTGGCCGATGACGCGTGGGTCTTGTTTTTCGACCGAAACAGAAAATATTACTGCAGATAAGGACGAAACACGCTACAAATTAAACACAACAAAATGTACGTTGTAGAAGATGTGAGTGAATCAGGAAAAAATGAATTTCGATTGTTTAAACGCTTTATTTTGAGGCAGATAAATATTTGTCTCAAATTTCATTGGTGTAAAAGAATGTGTATTCGAATAAAATGATTTTTGTTTTTTTTTTGTTCGAAAAAATAATATAAATATTCGTTCGTTCCTTTGTTTTATTCGACTTAAACTTTGTTTAAACAAAATACAGATTACCTCGGTGTAAAGAAACAAAATGCAAGGAACACAACATTTCTTGCAAAGCTACGCTCCTCCTTACTAACAAGTGTAATCTTGGAGTTTTAAAATCGAATATATCTCTAAAAATGTAAATGACCAGTGAGAATATTATGGATAACTTGAAAAAGTATATGAAAAATGTATCATTTAATAATAAGAGATTTTTCGTAATCTGTTCGTAAATTAATTTTATTCACAATTTTCAGAAAGAATACTTAAAATGCAATGTGATAATATATTTATTTCGTACTTTTGTATTAGTCGATTAGCGAACGACTAAAATTTGTATTACCAACGTGAAACGTCTGTGGGTTATCTATAAAAAGAAAGATTGTTCCATACGATCAATCAATAAATGTACAAAAAAAAATACAATTTCGAAAAAATATTACCAACCGAAAAAGTGATTAAAATATATTTTGCGGAATAATTCTAGACATTTATTTTATTTATGTCTAGACATTCACAGAAATTTAACGATTTAATCATCGTAGACGAATTAACAGAGAGAGAGAGAGAGAGAGAGAGAGAGAGAGAGACAGAGAGAAAGAGAAAGAGAGACACGGTTATTGTTTCTTTTAAGATTACATTTTTTGTAGTTATAGTTTTTATCAATTCCATGAAACACAAAAAGAAATATATATTATACAGTGTTGTGAATTGTGTGTAATTGCAGAGAGAAGTGAGAAATAGTTTCTCAATAATTTACGAAGTTGTTAAATAACGAGGATAACGAGAAAACAAAAATTACACCCTTACAGATATTTGATGTTCAAATGAATTAGCATTTCTCTAATTTCCCATAGCCTCTTGTCGCACACAATATTTATTTAGATGGACGAAAAAAAAACGAAAATTGAACGTAGATAATCGTATTGAAACCGACTGATTCGGACGTTAAAAAGAACGATGAATTTTGGAGCCAATTATTAACAGGGTACAACGACCCAATTGTTAAAAGGATACATAAATTTGGCCAGTAGAAAATTGAAAAAATTATTCAACAAAACGTGAGGTTATCGTGGAAATGTACTAACTAAAATTGTGCATTCAGAATTATTGAGAAAAAAAAAATAGAAGACCTATGGACGATCAATGTCACGATTGGTATTGGACTCAAGGGTGCACCGGAAAAACGTTGAGAAAATCCTGAATTTTTTTTTATGCTAGAATAACCAAATACCACGATTTTTGACACCAAACAATTTTTGTATTGCTTCGATAATAATTTCGTAACATTGTTCTCGATGTCAAGTTCAATGTTTTCCACTATCTCGACAATAAGTAAAATGAAAAAAAAATTGTATATCACTTCGATCAGTCACTAAAGCAGGATTATAATTTTTAGGACCTTAACATTAACAGTATATCCTTAATTTATAAAACAATTAGTACTAGCATATTTCTCGCTCCACTCTCACTAACATTTCTGATATAACTGTTCGCTTCTTCATAATTGCACTACGAGTTTCGTTCTTACGAAATATCGAACTTCCAATATATATCGGCGATAAAAAAAAAGCCCATGTCTAATTTAGATCCTTTAACTGTGTATAAAATAAAATAAAAAGAAGTGTGTAACATAATTTTTATTATTTATTTCGCAATACGAAATAAATTTAATCCCCGCTTATTTGTCACGCAGATTGTCCGTTCAAAGTGTGCAAAATGAGGAAAAGTAGAAAAAGTCCGTAACTGATCAGACCAATTTTTCGTGTACGTGTCGAAAATTGATCACGTGGACACTGAAATGCGTTGAACAAACGACGACAGTTTTCACGACGTATTAAATCATTTTCCGATTGTACGAAAGAAAGAAAAACCCAATTCAGTATGAGGAAAAGTATGGCGATGCGTCGTAGAACGTTATTTGCATGCGACTGTCGCGTGAGCCTGTTCCTCGACGCAATTTAACTCTCGACATTCCTCTTTTTCCAAGAATCCACGTTTGCACATGACTTCGTTAAATTCTATCACACATAACGTCGGAAATATTAAACAACGTGCAAAAATAAGGAAAGTATTCTTTCGGTTATCAATTTTGTTGTAATATCTGAGAAATTAATCTGTGCACTTGCACTGCGATTTAGACGAGTCAAATAAATGCTCAATTTTTCAAATAATTTTGACAAACTGTCGTACCTTCATTGAGTGTAATAAAAAATCGCTGATAGTGTCTTATTTGTTAGTAACATAGAAAAATATTTGTAACGATGAATCCGTAAAAATAAAATCGAGTAGTTTACGAATTTCCAAAGTGTACTTTTGTTAATTTTTTTTTAAATCCATATTATCGGTTAATCTTCCAGCCATTGATTGTCATTAATTTGATAATTATACAAAAAAACCGAGTGTACTCCATTGCCACAATGTTTATATATTTATTTAACAAAATTATAGTTAAAAAAAGGCATTAAAAATATATATATACTTAAGTAGATAATTCTTCGTTGTGCGGACTCTGCGATAAATTTGAAAACATTACCAAAAGATGGAAGCACATGTCGCGGTTCGTAAGTCACACACTCACTAACACAGTAAAAGCTATTTCTGTAGAGGTCGAACGCGTGTGCCAGAACAATTGCTAAACAAGATTTTAGTACGGTTTAGACTTTAGCCGGACGGGCTCGACAATCCGCTCGTCTCCGGTTTGAGGACGTTGTAAGTATTGAATTACCATAATACGGTGAATGAAATAACGTAAAATGAATTTACGTTTAATCGTTGAAAAATATAATCGTCGAATTACGACGGACAATTTGTTAATAATCGTGCAATTGATAAATCGGTGAAATTGAAAGAGGGATTGATTTTACATTTTTTTTTACTCTCACCTCGAATTTAGTGAATATTTTTATAATACGAAGAGTGACACACAAATCGATCACATAACGTGTGTTTAAATTTATTTTTCTAAATCATTCAGCGCGGCGTTAAAAAAAAAATTATGAAACAAAAGTATTATAAAAATATTATTTTTTTCCATCGTTAATGCTCCTTTTGTTACTATCATTATTTTGCTCTATCACGATTTAGTTGATAAGCAGGTACGAAAAGGTCGGGGAAAAAAAAGAGATCAGTTGTCACTGGTCGATGACTCGCAATAAGGGATTGGTGAGTCGTAATTATAGTGGAAATAGTATTCGTGGAAATGTTTTCGTGTACCACTTTCACAATCATTCAATCCTGCGCAATTTCAGTGATAATATACGCACTCACGTATACGACAGTGGTTATAAGAACGTGAGAAATAGAAGTGCTCACGTAGACACGCGTTAGATTAATAAATTTCAAACGTTGCCACGAGCTGAACGCGTTCTATTTGCATAAACTGATAGTCAAAGGCAAGCAAATCATTTCATAATTGTTCGCGGTTTTTTTCTTCGCGCAGACGACTCGCCGCACGTCATGCAATTTTTTTTGTCTCTCTCCCACTCTCTATTCTCTTGTTTTTAATCTAAATGTTGATTGAACAAATTTAAATACTTTGGCAAAGTTCATTCGAACGTGTAAGAAGTATACAAATAGTTTTTGGGTACTACGTTGAATGATCAACGAAAAATAGTTTACTTTTACTTACTTTAGTCTTTCACCTTTACAAGTAAGTAAAAAATTGTGACGAGTACCTGAACGGTTTAAATCTTAACTCGCGATCGTTTTAAACCCTACAAAGTGTTAACAAACGTCTGTCATGTCTTGATGATAGCTCTAGCCCGTCAATTCGATCGTTCAACGACGAGAAATATTAGCGCACCGTTCAAGACCGTAATTACTGATTGACATTACTATTTGCTCGATCAATTTTATGCCGCAAAATTTGACACCGCGTGCCATTCGTCACTTAAATGATGTTTTTTTTTCCTTTTTGCAATTACTCTTTTTAATGTTTGTTTAACCATGCAATTTCTAGACATTCTTATTTGTGACAATTTAGATTAAATTTTTTTCTTGTTAAACATTTTTTAAACTTCTTTAATTCCCATGTTCGAACATAAGTACGTTTGGAAGAGGTCACTGAATTGAAATGAAAAAATAATTAATAATACTGATGACAATGATTTTTACGTGAAATTTCTATTTTCTACTTAATTTTCTACAATCTCCACGATTACTCAATAAATTTATCCTGAAATCGGATCACTCGTAATTGTCCTGTTTACTGTAATTTTGTTTTTCTCTTGTGTGTCTTTTTTTTTTTTTGCGCGGGCTATTAAGACCCGCCCCCGGGTTATCGATTTGCCAAGCAAGCCTCTGGCCGTGTAAACCTGTCCGTGGCACATCCTTGACCGATTTGAGAGGGTACAAATCAGCTGTTTCGAGCTCGAATGAGAGGTATACGAATTATAAGCCCCTTTCTCTCTCTCTCTCTCTCTCTCTCTCTGTGTACATAAAATGAATCATATTTACATAATTCATTCGAGACATTCACCAAAAAAAATGGTAGTCCATTAATTTTATTTTTTTAAATCGTACAAAAATTATATAAAAATTCAACAAAATTAGATTTCTTCCGTTTAATTATTATAAACTCGAAGGAGAGGTATACGAATTATAAGCTCCTTTCTTTCTCTCTACATAAAATTAATCATATTTACATAACTCGAGTCATTGAAAAAAAATGGTAGTTCATTAATTTTATTTTTTAAATCGTACAAAAATTATATAATAATTCAACAAAATCAGATTTCTTGCATTTAATTAATTAAACTTGAAAGAGAGGTATATGAATTATAAGCCCCTTTCTCTTTCTCTGCACATAAAATTAATCATATTTACATAATTCATTCGAGACATTGAGCAAAAAAAATAGTAGTCCATTAATTTTATTTTTTTTAAATCGTACAAAAATTATGTAAAAATTCAACAAAATCAGATTTCTTGCATTTAATTATTATAAACTGTAAAGAAAATATATGAGATTCAATGCACTACTGGATATTGAGGGCACAGATCGATGCACTTTGCTGCAGTGCTCCGAGGTATGTCAAACCTTAGAAATATCACAATTCAGAATTTAATTGACCGATATAACGCGATTTATTTCCCGACGATACAGTAACAATACGCACTTTATATAAAGTCACTATACTTTAATCATGCGAACGTATTTTAAGCATGACTCGAATGTAGTTGAACAAAAAAACAAGGCAAAACAATTACCACTGCCGTATTACGCAACGAAGAAAAAAAAGAGTCTCTCGAGCGGTACTACGGAGCCACGTTTTTTTTTTTTTTTTTTCGATTGATTAAAACCGAATCGAAGAACCTCGAGGTGATACTATGTTTTCGATGAGTCACGAAACAGCCCCGAAATGATTTTAATCAGTCGACGAGATTGAACCAACATTTTTAGAGGCTCGTCCTATCTATGGCTTCGAACGATCAATTAACTCTGCATTAAAGATAATTACTTTTCGCAACGGAGAAAAAAAAACGTTTTATCAACCGACCTTGCTAAAAATCTTCATCGGCAATTTCTTATTTTTTTATTGAAATTCTCCTAATGTAATTTGTCATTTAAAAAATTGTTTTACGACATTTATCGAACTTTATAAATTTAAAAAATTTTTTTGTATGTCTCAAAAAAAAAAAAATAAAACTTACCAACTCTTTCGTTATTGCGAACGTGATAGCGAATACAAGCTATTACGTCGGGGAGGGAAAAAACAAAATGAAATCGCAATATAGGCGATAGAGTTCGAAGTTCGCGAGGAGGAAAGTTCGCACTTTGGACGCGAGACGATCATTCGGATACCCGAATCGTTAATTGCATTACGTTCAATAAAAAATGTACTCTTTTCAACGTTTTAACGTTGTAATGCCTTACGAGTCAAATTCTCGCGATAATTCGAATTGGACATTTTTTATTAAGATTCCAAATTGTAAATAAAAATTGGAAAGTTTATTTTTACAAAACTGAACAGTCATCGATGGCTCTTAAATTTTTTATGCAAATTCAGAGCCTCTCTACAAAAATGTATTCAACCTTTTACGTTGTTTTTCTCAAATTTTGTTGACACTCCATTGACATTCATTTTTCGAAATTTTTTAAAAAATTACTAAAGATAATATTAGGAATTTCACCGGCTGCGTAATGTTTGAATTACTGTAATTAGAGTCAATTGAATTTATCTCATTGCAGTGGTATGTACGCGATCGACGTTGACCGGTGAATATCTTTCGAGAAACTTCTTTTTTTCGTCCTCTTGAGCGCCGATCATTTGCGTCTAGACGTACGAGGGGTCGAGAGGTCGACAAGATTAATTTGTTTAAAAATCGCTCATTACGTAACGGAACGTAGTCTTGTTTTTTTTTTTCGCCCATTTTCGATTGAGATATACGTTCGATTTTTGTCGCTTCACAATTTAATTTCAAGTTCAGAGGATTCTTTTTAAATTAATCATCGCAATTGTCGAGCCAATTGACCGAGATTTCGCGAGGCAAAGCGTGAAAAAGATACAAAAGCCTCGCGGGCGTGGACTCGATCGTACGGACACGAAGAATACAGGAATGAGGGATTAAGAAAAAGAAATTATTATCGCTTTGGATAAAAACTTATCGATAAAATTCAAATCTTCGAATGTCTGGAAAGGATATGAGTTTAGCGCTATCAATACTACGTGACTGAGTCTCATTTTGAAGGAAATTATTATTCGTTATACAAAACCGATAAGACCGAGGGGAATTTTTTTTTCATCACGTGTTGGCTCAAAACGATCGAGTGCCTAGCGACGATCGGAACGAGTTTCTCGAATTTGTTTTCTCTTGATAACTCGCGAACCGTTGGTTCGAACGAAAAAGTGATTAGGACAAAATATACGCTGAATAGTTTACGCTTTCAAATGCCTCTTCGTTAATAAGGCTACGATTTTTTTTTTCAATTTTTTACAGACGTTTAAAGTCGAAACATCGTTTTTCATTGATTTTGTTGATACTTAAAATGCTCTCACGACTCGAAAAAGTGAGGGGTCGCGATGAATGCAGCGCCATTCTCTAAGTGAACGTGCGGCGTTTCGATGAAAAAAATATATATCAAAATCGTTCAAACGAAAGCAAAGGTACAGCCAGTTGAAACTTTAGTGACGATTTCGTTCTTACGAGCATTTACAAATGGGATCATTTTTTTCCATCATTCTTTAGCACACGTTTTGAGGGATGTTGAGCAATATTCGAAAGTGAAACCGCATAAATTGGTATCGCGGGAGAGTATAGGCTTGGAGCAACGAGTAATTACACGACGAGTAGACACCGATTGCACTGTCGTGTAACATAGCAGAATGTCGGTTCTGTACATGGGTATCACACTTTATGCTGTCCGTTCTCGAGTTTATTTCAAATCCTCAGAAATTTGCGAGCTGTTAAATATACTTTATTTAGTTATCCATCTAAACTTTATCAACAAAATTATAGTGGTTTTCAATTTTTTTTACATATTTCCTCAACTTAAACCACTTAAAAAAATAAATATCGATTTTCTCGTAAGAATTCGCGGTATATTGAAGAAAAAAACATTTTTGTTTTCTTATCAAATATCGCGATCTTCCACTTACGCCTTTGGCTGACCTACGGTAAAATCGGCATTCTCCCTATCACATAAAATATCACGAGCAAACGGCTTTCCATCTCATTCATTCATACGCTCGAGTGTTATCGCATCTAGG